>OX451217.1:5693574-6227149 GCA_949628195.1 Phasia obesa
AATACGGAATATTTTTTATAACCTTCACCAAAGGTGTGTAATTTCTACAATATTCATTCCTGATGTCATAAAGTATATATATTTTAAAGCCTTATACATAGAAAATCTGATAAAGCGATGTCCATTTGTGTTCGTCTACTTTACTAAGACACAAGAAGGGATACAGAAAATTTAAGCCCACCAATCTGCCAAGCGTAGTTTAGAAAATTTCGCTAATGCAATTCTGCAACATTTTCATTCGAGGCTGCCAGCAAAATACCACGCCCTCCTATATTTTTTCACGCTGTTTTTATTTTCTTTCGGTTGTAATGATTCTATTCTCTTTTACTAAAAACTTTCAATAAAAATTTTAGAAAATTTTATATCAAATTTTTAGAAAATTTTATATTAAATTTTTACAAATTGAAAATTTTTCGTTAAAAGTTTCTATATAATTTTCACAAAAAAATTGCGATAAAATTTTTACAAAAAATTATCGATAAAATTTTTACAAAAAATGATCGATAAAATTTTTACAAAAAATTATCGATAAAATTTTCCATAAAATTTTTACAAAAAATTTTCGATAAAATTAAAAAAAAAAATTAATTTTAAGGCAGACACAGATAATGTAGCTCAAATTTACAGACATTTAGTAAATAAGAAATAATTTAATTATTGTTTGTACTTGTTTAAAAAATTTTTGAATAAGTTTATGACAAAATTTTTTTTGAATATGTTACTTTGAAGAAAATTTTTTCAACACTTTTTAAATTTGTAATTTTCATAACGTTAATTTTTTAAATTTTTCCTGATGATGCTACACAAACGACCTAAAGCTTGAAAATAAAAATAATTAAATACAAAAAATTGATAAAATTAAAAAAATTTGATAAAATTTAAAAAGAATTTCGATAAATTTCGATAATTTTTTTTTACAAACTAATTTTGTTAAAATTTTTATAAAAAAATTTCGATAAATTTTTACAAACAAATTTCGATAAAATTTTTACAAAAAAATTTCGATTACATTTTTTTTGTAAAACTTTTTCAAAACATTTTACTAAAAAGTTTTACAAAAATTTATCGATTAAATTTTTACTAAAAATGTTCGATAAAATAAAAAAAAATGAAAAAATTAAAAAAAAAAATTGGATATAATTAAAAAGAAATTTCGATAACATTTTTACAAAAATAAAATAATAAAAATTTTTGATAAAAGCTTTACATTTTTTATAAACTTAAAAAATAAATAAATTGCATTTTTATTATAAAACGTTATGGGTAATTAGCATAATATTAAATAATTAATATTTGAATTCCCAAAAATTTTATTAATAACTAAATATGCAACTGCTTGTGCAAACCTTGGCAACACTTGTTTTTTTTTCGATTCTCTTGCGAGAACAAAATTAACTTGTGTATGCTTTTCATCACACCTTACATCTGCATTCAGTGATGGCAAAAAACCATCCAATTGTAGAAGGACAGTAAGGAAAAATTAAAACGTGATTTGTTTGTTGGTGTTTTGTTGAAGCTTTAATATTCTGTAATATTATTCTATTAACATGCATAATTCTCATTGTGTTTTGTAGAATTTTATTACTTATAGAGTATTTATGGCTTCTCTAAAATTAGGAAAAAGGTTTCCTGATGATCTGGCCTGAGCAACCAGTGAAATACGTATAGGGACTAGCTCTTTCCCCCAACAAATAAATTGCATTTTTATTATAAAACGTTATGGGTAATTAGCATAATATTAAATAATTAATATTTGAATTCCCAAAAATTTTATTAATAAAAAAAAATATATATCTCTATATTATTTATATATGTATTACTAATGAAGTTCAAAATCATAAAAGTAAATACCGAATGTATAGTATTGTGAAATTAGGAAACATAACAGAGTAAAAAAAATTTAACATAGTAATGTTAATGTTGAAGATTATATAAGATTAGAAATAGGCGAATATATCACTTTTACATGTTATATTTATATATATAACACCCTTTCATGTTGATTTATTAAATGGGTAAATATCGTTAGCAAACATTATTTGTTTTACACAAAATTTATTATTTTTTAAATTGTTATTTATGTTCTAGCAAAAAAAAAAGGTTTGAAAATCGCCTTTAATCATCTAGATGCGAAAGTAATGTTCGCATTCACTTTTTATCTTTTATCAATTGACATTAAACCATTTTCTAAGTCTATCTGATAGTGTTAGTGATAAATTAAAGTATTAAATAATTGATTATGGCTTTCCACGTTTGTCGTTGTTTATTATACTCACCACACTTAGCGCATCGAAAATAAAATAAAATCTTATTTGGCACAATAATAAACTCCTCTCCATTCACAGATATAATTTCCATAAATACGACAGTCATGTTTTTGCTTACATTAACTTCATACACCGGGTAAAACCAAGGTTTAATTTCGCATAAATTTTATATAAAAAACATTTTGTATTATTTTTGCTTGATTGATAAACAAATTTCTAAAAAAATTTACTTTGGAAAATGAATTGCACAAGTAAATTATAATCTTTAGGGTGACGGTACTGATAAGTGAGGAGTTCCCAATTCAGGATATTATGTCATGTGTTGGTGAAGGACCCACAGGGTGCACAATGCAATTTAGCGTTAGATATTTTTAGAGGGTACTGAACCCTTTTTTCTTATCATTTTTAGCTGTAACTTTTTATACCGACCTCATAAAACCATGTGCGAATGCATGTGTTAGTCTGTATGGCTACAAGTTATTTTATGGATGTGAGTATTGTTTAGTACTGCAGCATTAGTGCAGGAAGAGTAAAGAATTATTATTATTAAATAGTTACAAAAGTATATTTTGTATGGTTTTTGCTGAGCAAAGCTATTTTTTTTGTTCTGCTCATTCGTACAGCTCAACTGAATAAATAACATAAATGAATTGCAAGAACTAAAAGCAAATCTTTTCTAAAGATGATTTCAATTGAAAATAATTTATAAAGTTTTTTTCTCTATGCAATTGGTATATTTTTAAACAGAGTAAGTCGAAACTTTATGGAAAATAGGAAAAATAGAAAAATTTTAAGTGCGTAGCATAAATTAATAAAACAAATTCTATATTAAGATTTTACTCTTCATATTAGGTTCGATTAATATGTCGGATATTGTTTCAATATTTTATATTCAATGTAAAAATATTTTATATTTATAAATTTCTTTTTTTAATTAAATTTTTATATTAATGAATAAAAAATCAAGACAAGGAAAAAATCGAAATCATAAACATTTGTATGGGACAAATTCTGTTTTTCTCAATTAGAACTGTTATGAAGGAAACAATATGTATTTCCGTAAAATATTCGAATGCTTTTTATTTTATTATATTTCTTTCTTTAAACTTAATAACATTTTTTTTTTAATGTCTTTAGTTTTAGAGTTGTGTGTGCAGCCATCAAGTAGCAAAAATTATTAAATCCTTTTTTTTTTTGCACATTTATGCATTTATGAAGAATATTATCAGATGTTCGAGTGGTAAAGGAAAGATATAAAAATAAAAATTATTGCACATTAATAAGGAAATATGTATGCGGCAGTGATTACAGTGAAAAGTATAACTGTTGTATTGAATTTCCAATGTTAGAGAGAGAATAATTTAGAGGTTTCTTTTGTACACAGACAAAATGATATTTTCGATTCAAAATATTAATTTGCATAATCAGATTAAATCAATTTGTTTTATGGTCCTACACACAAAGTTAAGACAATTCATGAATTTTTCAATCAAAAATTATGATATTTGGTTTTCTTTTCATAATTTATTTATTGTAACTTCAATATTTTTGAACTAAAAATTATAATTGTTAGAATATATACAGTGTCTCACAGCTTATTTGATGCAGTCACATTTATTCGAAACAATTTTCAATATTTCGAAAAATATTGAGACTAGATTAAAAAAAAGAGCACACGTGTTTATTAATTTATATATTATAGATTTTATAAAAAAAAAAAATAACAAAATTATACTTCATTAACTAAATTTCTTAAATTGAAACAAATTCATTGCTTTTTTAGGTCACAGCTTAAATGATGCACAAAATTTAAAGTTTATTTTAAAACTAAATTTAGCTTCTAATTTAAAATTTTTTCTATAACTAATATTTGGTGGGATATCCTTTTTGGTCTAGAACGGCTTTTAGGCGAGATCTTATTGATTCTACCAACTTTTTTGTGTAATTGGGACTAATTTTGCCCCATTCCTCAAGAAGTGCATTTTTTAGGTCAGATGCGTTGGAAATTGTATGACTTCGGATGTTTTTTTCGAGCACAGACCATAGATTCTCTATGACATTGAGATCTGGACTCTGAGCAGGCGTTTGTACAACATGCGGGCAGTTCCAGATGAGCCAAGTCTTTACTATGCCTGAAGTGTGCTTGGGATCGTTATCTTGGTAGTATCTAAAGGAATCTTTAATACCAAGTTTTTCTGCGCTTTGTAATAGATTTCACTTCAGCAGATCCAGGTACATGTTTTTATCCATGTTCCCCTCAATGAAGGCTAAATTTCCGACGCCTAAAGACGACATACAGCCCCATACCATTACACTGCCTCCACCGTGTTTAACAGTGCTTCGTAAATTACGTGGGTCTAGGGCTGCATTTGGTTTTATTCACACGTAAGACTTCCTATCTGATCGAAATAAATTAAACTTACTCTCGTCAGCAAAAATAACTGTTTCCCAGAACGACATATCCTTGGAAATAAGCTCTTTGGAAATTTCCATTCTGTGTTTTCTATTTCTGGCATTAATCAGTGGCTTATTTCGGGCAGTACGCCCATGAAAATTGGCTTCTCTAAGGACTCTACGTATAGATTCTGCACTGGCCGACTTACCCAAGAACTTTTCCGCTTCGATTTGCAATTTTGGCGCGCTCAGATTGGGGTTTTCCTTAATCTTCCTCACAATCCAACGTTTTTCGGCGTCCGAAAAAATTTTATTTGGAGCAGATCTGCACTTGTTTACTATTCTATTTTCATGCCGGAACCTTTCTATAATATGTTGGACAGTAGAGGAACTTAATCCGACAAGTTCAGCGATCTTCCGTTGAGATTTTCCCTTCTTAAAGAAGCGATTTACATCCTCCCGTTTTTCAATAGAGGTTCGTTTTCGCATTTTAAAAAACCAATTATCAAATATTCTATTTTTAAATTTTTTCTTTGCAAATAATGGTTGCTAATGATCACTGGCACTGAATAAAACTGAAAATATGTAAATTTATACCGTTATCATTCACACACACACATGTTTTGTTTACTGCATCATTTAAGCTGTGACTTCATTTTAATGGGTATTTTACTATTTTTGTGGTTATTTTTGAAAAGAAGTTGTTTTGTCTCGTTTTTTTCTGCTGTAATATAATAATGAGATAACTGTTTTAATGATCATTGCCTTTTTTACTTTTTAAATGCAACAGATTTCGGAATATTTATGTTTAAAAAAAATATTTATAGCCTGCATCAAATAAGCTGTGAGACACTGTAGATGAACGCACAATGATGTCTGCCATCAAATGTTGTTTTTAGTATAAAACTTTTGATTTTTAAACAGCGCCATCTGTTGAGCAATCGTGCAAATCTGTTTTGCTTTGCTATAAACATTCAAGCAAACAGAAAATTCTATTCCGATGGAATGTATTTTCCAAACGGAAGAACATACATACATTTTTGTTCCCTATTCTGCCGACGTTTTCTTTATATTGAAATACTTTAAATTTTTACAGAATATATGTTTATATGATCGCTATATCTAAAAAATAAAGTAATATTAAAAAATTAAATTTATAAAAGTAAATAAAAAAAAACAAACAAATGAGAGCGCTATATTTAGCCGTTATACCGCACCCTGCCCCCCATTCCCCCCTCCATATACGTCTACCCTACACTCATTAGACCTACAATGGTCAGATCAAAGTAAATAATGGATTAAAATTTTATAAAAGCGAACCCTACAGTGACACTTCCCCCGCTACCCCTTATTGACTGTTGGGTGCTGCTGACTTTTATTGGCTTCTGTTGGTCTGCTATAAAATATTGGTACTAAAACTAAGAACTAAGTAAAATAAAAATAAAAACGACAAAACCGATCAAAAATGAAATAAATGTTAACCCTAAATAATCACCTTTCCGCGCAAAGGCCGCGAGGCCCTCCCAAGTGTTCAGTAGGACCCTCCTGCAATCCATATTACCTCCGAATAAAGAAAAAATACCTTTAAACATTTTTTGCCTATATTGCCTCCGCCCCAATAAGATCATTGGCCGCTGTTGGTTTTTAGTGGCCACCTTGTGGGTCTATTGGGCTCCTATATGTTTATTGCTTTCTATAAAAGCGTTTAATACAACTCAAAGTAGAAAACACTATCAACCTAAAAACAAACACAAAATCGGCTCTACCATCCGAGATCTGTATGCGTTCAAATTTTCGCCGTCTAATATTCAGTAACCAAAAAGCAAATAAAAATCATCACAACCGAAAAAAATGAAAACAACCTAAAAAATATAGGTAGTCGTAGTTTTTTCTTGCAGTCTCGAATGGAATGGTCTGATGTTTTGAATTCTGAATGTTCTGAATTGCATTAGTGAAATTTTCGAAACTCTGCCTGGCAGATTGGTGGTCTTAAATTTACTGTATCTCTTCTGCTGTCATTGCAAAGTCGATTTCAGCCTGAATACTGGCGGACATCGCAAAATAAATTTTTATATGAATTTCGTAGGAATTACACACGGATGACAAACGTATATACTCGTATACCTTTTCCACCTGTGGAGAAGAGTATAATGACAAACGAGTTGCAAGTTTTCAGAATGAAATACAATAATAAATTGATTTAGCGATGTTCGTATGTCCTTATGTCCGTCTGTGTTCGGGTTAAAATCAATTTTGCCAAGGCATCCGAAGAGATACAGAAAACTTAAGTACACCAATCTGCCAGGCATAGCTTCGAAAATTTCGCTATTGAAATTCAACAACATTAGACCACTCAATTGGAAAAAACACGCCTACCTATAATTTTTTAACATTTTTTAAAATTTAAAATATTAAAAAAAATTTTAAAAAATATGTTTAAAAACACATTTGTGCAGAAAAAATTTCCAATAAAATTTTGGAAAAAAAATTTACAAAAAATTATTAAAGAAAATTTTTACAAATTTTTTATAAACGATTTTCGAAATATTTAAAAAATAATTTATATATTTCGATGAAAATGATGAGTGTAACATAACATATTTTTAATATATATTAAGGGCCATATTCATAAAAAATATTTTTGGTTTATGAAACGTTTATTGAACAAATTTTGTATGAAAATTTGTTTCATAAACCTTTTATAAAACGAAAATATTTTTTATGAATTTGGCCCTAAGAATATATACAGAGTAACATGCTTTTTTTTAAATTCGTTTGATTCGTTTGATTTGAATTCACCTAGATGCATTAAACAAATATAGAACATCAGGATACTGCAAACTGACAAAAATTGGTTCCGAGATGGTGGTTTCAGTGTGGTACCATTAGTGGAGAGTGCACTATGGTTTTTGATTGGTAGCTTCACTTTCAAGTTGGGAATATAATCAATGCTTTTTAGAATTGTTTTCTTGAAACTTCGTTGGGCCCTGACGAGGGTAGAGTGTGTATGGGGGAAATGTGTGCAGCTACATGAGCCCTTTCCCGAAGTAATGACGGAAAGGTTACGGGGTGGTGGTTCCAGTGTGGGACCAATAGTTGATAGCGCGCCATGACTACGTCTATTTATAGATATATGTAAATATACATATACGGTGTATATCTCACAGTACTCTCCACAATGTACTGATTAGTTGAAAAATACTGGACACGTTTTTAATTGGTAGCTGCACTTACAAGTTGGAGTACCTTCAATGCATTTTATGAATGTTTTTTGAAACTTCGATGGGCCCTAAGGAGATAAGAGCAGAATTCGGGAGTAGGTATGAGGAAAAGATGTACAGCTACATGAGCCCCATCCCAAAGTAAAGACAGAAAGGTTCCGGGGTGGTGGTTCCAGTGTAGGGCCAATAGTTGATAGTGCGCTATCACTACGTCCACTATGCATAAATGAAATCACTGTGCTGAAGGGCATACACGGCCGAATGTAGCACTCTAACTTGTTTAAGCTTTTTATGAGTACGAAAATGTTGTTAAAATAAAATGTGTAGTTAACGATATAAAACCAGATTAATACCTGTGTTTAGCTTTAAATTCAGATTTTTTTACCAATATTAATAAATACATTTTTTTAATTTAATAAAATAAATTTTGTTTAATTAATTAACTTAATAATAATTTTTGTTTTGCAATTTTAAGGATCATTTTAATATAAAAGAGGCGAAGCATATTTTTAAAATGTCATACATTTTTTTATGAAGTTAAAGCCATAATTTTAAAATAAAAGTCTACCTAATTAGGTTTTCACTGTCTATTTATACAAATATATCATAAAATTAATATCTGTGGCCATTTGAAAAACACCTTAAGTCGATTTCAAAAAAATTGGGATTTTTAAAGTCCATATTTTGATCCAGTCGTCATATTTTTAGCTAGTTTTGTTCAGTATATAAAAATCATTCGGGTATGTTCTGTAATCCGAAACCGAGTGAAATTGTATCCGATGAAATTTTAAATTGTCATAACTTTTAAATCTTACAACATTTTGATATTATTTTTTATACATTAGATTAAAGACTATTCACATAGCTTCCTTGATTCCTAATGTTTTAAAATAATAGGCGGAACTAAGTTATATTCTTCTTTAAAAATTTATTCGATTTCAATTTCACTCGGTTTCGGATTACAGAACATACCCGATTATTGCTTTCATGAAAAATTTAAAAATTAGACTTAAGTTGTTTTGCCGAAACTCGACAGATATAAATTCTATGAAAAATATGCATATATTTCATATTCCTTCCCTGATTATACATATTTATTCTCAAGGTAATTTAAAATGTAAATTTGCTTAAGTAGATTTGTTGTGAGTTTGTGTAGATAAAGAAGAATATAAATTTAAACAGAACGTTTGTATTTTTGCTGTTAAAGAAGTGGTAGGTCTTTATGTATATATTTAAAGCTTCAACAAAATGACTACCTGTTGATGACACTGTGGAAATGTGTCTTATTTGTACAAGAATTAACAGACATCCATTTTAATATGCATACACACACACACTCACACCTTTACAACTGTTTAAATGAACAAGCGTTTAATTTTTCACGTGAATGCATGTGCATTCGTCCTAAATAAGAAAAAATTCTAAGACTAAGAATACAGCTTTTGTTCTTGAGTGAGCAAAACAACGAGGGGAAAGAAAACACATTTTAATATTTAATTTTCCTTTATATTCTGCAACATAAAACACAACATAATACAAAACATATACACAAATAAAACTTTTTTATTTGCCATTTCTTTTATTAACAAAAGCAAGTGAACACAATATAAAATTTAGATTTCTTTTTCATTTGAAAAACATCTTGGTAATATTTTGTACCACTTCTCTGGCAGTATGAAGTTATATTATATTCTGTTGTCTGAAAAGAAATAACCAATTTTTAAAAACTTTAATATATTTAAACCTAAAGCCTTAAAGTCCATATGTGTAATAAATTAAACTTATTTTAAAAGCATTTTAGAAGTTTGTTTATTCCTGTCTGTCTTTTACAGAGCTTTACAATAATTTGTAGAATTTTAGAATTATATAAAATTTTAGAATTTTATGCAGGGATGGGTACCTTTATATAAAGTAAATACATGACCATAATTGAAGGACTATAAAAATAAGAGTCTTAAAATTTGGTATGTATTACTTTCAAAGCAAAATAGAACAAAATATTGTCAAGACGCTCACAACGTGTCCGGGTACAGCTAGTTAAGAAGACGGATAGAAGCTATATATTTTATAAGCAGTGACTGTTTGTTTTAATATTAACACAACAAATTGTTGAGATTTTATATATAGAATAAGAACTATTAAGGAATTTTATTTGTCTTTTTATAAGATTTAACAAAAGAGTGTAAGATTTAGCAACATTTAAAAAAATATATATCTTGCTTATCGCAATGTTGAAATTTACACTTTTTACTCTTTTTACAGGACCATTAGTATCCGAACTAGGATGCGTGTCAAAATATGAAGAGATCTTTTGGAGAAATTCCCAACTATATTGAGGGCAAGAGATAGACATGAACACCTTTCAGTTTAATCTCTAAATGCAGCTCTGAAGCACGAAGACCAGAAATTTGCTTGGAATAATCAAAGTACCTTAAGCTGATAACTGCAATAGTAAAAGGTTATGAAAACTTTAGAAAGAAATTCAAAAAAGCTCATACTTGCAGACTTTCCCTGGATGTTAGCGAACATGCAGGCAAAAAACAACAGGCAGAAAATATTAAACGGCATGTTAATTGTCTAAACCTTAGTTAAGGCCCTGATTCACTATCATACTCAGTTGTTCGATCTGTTAAAAATAGCATATGTGCTTGAAAAGTATGATCGTGTGGATTAGAAATGCATGTGTGTGACAGATTTTTTGACAGGCCTGTACTATTAGATAATCTTTTGAGAAAATTCAAAAAAAAAAAAAAATTTAAAAAAAAATTTTTAAAAATATTTTTTTCATGCGATCACAGTTGCAAAAGCTTTTTATTTTTGTATGATAGTATGGCACCTATACGGACAGACTTCAGTCAGGTTTTTTTGGAATTAAATATTACGATCGTGTAATATAGAAAATCCTGGCCTTGAAGTGACATGAGACAATAGAGTCTAGTGGACAGCCTAAATTCGCTATAGTAGAGAGAGTAAAGGTAAGTATTAGTATGAGATTGAACGAAACTAAGGTAGATGTAATTTATTATTCAATTACCTGATATCATTGATGTCCGAAGGGAATCTAGTAATTTAAAAAATTTATAAGTTGAACTATTTATTAAAATACAAATAATTTGTTAAGCCAGACTTAAGTTCGTTTATTCTCCAATAAACGATCGAAAAAAAAATTTTGTTTTTGTACAAATTAGGTGATTTAATTTAAATGATCGAGCATAGCAACGAAGACTTAAGCTCGTTGTTGTGAAACACCTAGAGACTTTGGTAGGCATAAAACCCACAATAAAAGACTAGCACAACAAAACTAGATGATTGCAAAGATTACCCATCTCTTTAAATATATTTCAAGATACACTTAAATATGAAACTAATTTTAATTTTTTATAAGTAATATATTTCATAAACCGAATATTAGACAGTTTTAATATGTAGAATTAGTAAGGCAATATTGTAGATATAAATATCTATACATATAATAAAATAGTAACTCATTTCCGTCTATCTGTATGCTTTTCATTTGTGTTCGTATTACGTAAAAACTACTGGATGCATTTTAACAAAATTTTGTGAGGAGGTATCTTAGCATCCTGGTCCCAGTATAGGATACTTTTTTAAAATTATCTTATTTCCAAGAGAAAGTGAATAAAAAGCAGTGAAAAACGCAATTTCCGGATTAAAGGTGCTAAAATTTTCGGTTTAAAACTGGGATATTTTAAACACTTTTGCGTGACATAAGGTGTCTATTGAATAAAATATTTTAAACACCTTTTATAGAGCCTTACAATAATTTTTAGAATTTTTTATAAATTTAAGAGTTCTATCCAGTTATGGGTACCTTTATACAAAGTAAATACATAAACCATAACTGAAGCACTATAAAAGTAGGAGTCTTACAATTGGATTGGAACACTTTCAAAGCAAAATATTGTTAGGTCGCGCACGACGTGGCGGGCATAGCTATTTGTAAGTAAATTAGTCAAGTGCGAGTCAGACTCACAGAAGAAGGGTTCTGTACTACCTTCGATATTTAACGTTTAAAGTACAAGTTTTAATTTTTTAGATCTTATGGGGCACCCTTTAATTTTTAATTGTTTTTTATACTAGAGTATAGTTCTAAATACGTGTAAATATTACTGTTCAAATTTAAGATCGCTCTGTATAAATTTACGTTAAAAAAATTTAAGTGATATTTGCAAAAATCGGAGCACTATCGGAACACCCTTTTAAATTTAGTAATTGTTGTTATAGCGGTCATAGTAATATGTTTTCTATGAAAACATCAAAAGCTTACCTGTTGCGGTTTACAAAATAAGGCCATATACGTGCAAATAATGTCACTGTCGGAACACCCTTTAATTTTGAAATTTGTTATAGTGGCCATGATAATACACATTCTATGAATATCAAGAGTCTACCTACTTCAAAAACATGTCACTCTTGGAACACCGTTTTGTACTATATATCGTAGAGGTCATGATAATACACCTCCTGTGAAAATTTAAAAACTCTACCTATTATGGTACAAAAATTAGGCCACTGTCGGAAAACCCTTTAATTTTTTGGTTTATTTTTTACACTTGTTTATATAGCGAACATAGTTTTAATTACTGTTTCAATTAAAATAATAGCACGTCACATCGGTACACCCTATAAGTTGTAGTATTTGTTGCTATAGCGGCCACAGTTAGAATTCTTTTCATCAAGAGCCTTTGAAAAAATATTTATAATGCAAATTATGATTTAAAGATAAAAAAAACAATATTTTAATTGCATTTATACCAATCGGTGACATTTTTCTAAACTGTTATAAAATAACATTGTAACATTGAATGTTATGTATTTCGGGAAACAAAACGAGAGTCAGGTGTTTTGAAATTTCAAAAAGTAATACAAGTAATAAAAGCAATGCACGTAGACAAACAGACTTACGTACAGACGACTTACACGATTTAATGAAGCGCATAATTGGATTTTAAATTTATTGTAAAATGCCATGACGTCTGCTTCTTCGATTTTTGTTTTTATTTGTCTTTTATTTTACTGCTTACACAGAATCGACTCTTTAGGTTTTCAATACAAAGTCATGAAGTATAAATCGCAAAAGTGAATTATTGCATAATTGTCTGTTAAAGTCACGAACGTTAAAAGCTTATAAAATTATTTACTTTAAAAAGAAGTTTTACAATATTTTTTGCTTTATTGAAATTAGTAATTAAATGTAATTCTAATTGTTAATGTATGCAATTATATATGAAAAGTTGTCTTTGTTGTCAAAATTGACCGGAATATCGGACAAACTGAAATAAATAATTTAAAACCACCCCACCAAGGTTTTTTTAGAATTTATTTATATCTACTAAGACCTGAAACCGATCCAACAAAATTCAATTTTAATATTTTTTTTATCATTCAAGTTTACTTGAAGTGTACTTTAAGACAAAATTAAAATTTGAAATAAAGTAGACTTGTTGTAGCCTTCTTTTTGGATAAAAGCCTAGACCTTTAAGATGTATAATTTTTGAAAATAAAAATAAAGTTTAAGAAATGCCAAGCTCTGAAAGAATTAACAGGTGCGAGGCACTCAACTTTGAGACCACATAGCGCCACCCCTAGTAAGTGAATGATGCTCAGCATCAAAACTTAAGCGCAGATACTTCTCTGCTATGCTCATGTACAATTTTGGATCAATCGGCCTAGCCTTTTACAAATGACTGAGTTATTTCCAAAATATTTTAATTCTGCCCCACTGTGCAGCGATAAGTCGGTCAGAAACAAAACGTTTTGAAAACCAACAAATTTTAAACGAATACCTTAAATCTTCCAAGGACCATAGAGATATTATTTTATTTTTTGATGCGCCTTTTATTGGTAGCAGCAGTTTTAAAAACCAATTCGTTTAAAAAGTAAAAATGACTAGTGACTGGTATTTATGAATGTCTGAACAACAATCATCAAGTACTCTTTGACACGTCCAAACAACTGTATGTACAAATAATTGCTTACGTTAACAATATTGTAATCATAAACTACTAGTAGTCAGCAATAAGTGGTTGTCGTATAGCAACACGGCAAAAGGAAACAGTTTTATAAGGAAATAAAAAAAGAGCAAAAAAAAATGGTGCAAACATGCAAGTATAAACGTATAAAAAATGGACGGTCTTCATGTCGCAGGCCATTGAGCTCCTTTCTAGAACATTTAATTTATGTCTTATTGAATTTTTTATAAATTCTCTTAAATCTACAAGGTCTTGAAAAAGGTTCAGCAAGGCACTAAGCCTTCAGGTCTTGCAGTATTTGAATTTTACTCATGTAAAATGTCAGTTTGCTTTTAAGAAAACTCATTGGTTTTACGAACTGGTCTTTATATTTCGTGTATTTGCTATTGTTTATTGTTTAAATAATTTGCTTATGTGAATGAATTTGGCTGAATGGACGTACAACATGTATAGAGTTGGCTATATTTGGCTGGTTGTTTGGTTGGTACACGCAAAGAAAAAACATGGTTGTGTTCTAAGAAAAACATTTTATGATTGAATTATATGGTTGTAGTCAAAGCATATGATTATAAACATAATAATAATATTGTTACATTTGCACCATATTATTGTCTAACTTAAAAGTTACATTTTAAAATATAAAATTGTATTATGATATAAATATAGTGACCATCTGTCGCGCAATCGCTTTTAAAAATAAAAGATGCCTTAAAGTATGCAGTACCTTTAAATTGGTAAAAAAGATGCATACTTTAACTGTTTTTCTCCATTTTCTCTTAGAAATAAATTATTTTTGCGGAAAAAAAGTATGCTGTATTGGAATCAAGATACTAAGGTACCTCCTCCAAAATTTTATTAAAATCCATCTAGTAGTTTTTACGTGAATCGAACATAGACAGAAAGACAAACAAATAGGAAATAAGTTACTGTTTGTATAGATATGTATATATTATTTTTTAAAAGAAACCCATACAATTTGATTCTTATAATTAAAAAAAAAAAAAACTAATCACAAAACCTCAGAACCAAACATTATTTGTTTGTATTTAGTCATATTGTGGTTACATACGACCAAACTTATCATAACTTATTTGCCAATAATATATTATAGTTATAAATACAATATTATTTTTGAATTCTAATAAAACTTTAGTTGTGGTTTGAAAATTGTATAGTTAGTTCAGTGTTGCTTTTTTGGGCGTAGTAACAATATGATTATCAAATATTAACAAAAACTCATTTTTCGTGACCATAGTAATGATTAAAACTACTTTCAGTTGTTTATCGCAATCATATATTGTTTCAGAGAACATAGGATGGTACATGTGACCATTCCATAGCCATGCTTTTTCCCTGCGTGTATGTATGATCAACTATAAATTAAACACAATTATTTGTTCTGATGTTGCTGTTGTTCTCACGTTTTTAACAAATGTAACCGCAACCGTAGAAAAAAATTATTTACTTGTGTGCACAAATTGCAATATCACAGATTGGCATGCTGCTTTAAATATTAATGGGCACCACTGTATGTGTAGGTTACAAGTTTCATAAATTCGCTAGCTTAATATTACTTTGCTGACTCGAACAAATTAATATCACATTAGATTTTTTGATTTTTTGATCCTCTAGATTCATTTTACTGTCATTTGGCCTTCTTTTATGCATATTAACCCATCTGCTGAAACTGTTTAATGACAAGTTAAAACACTATAAATAACACAGTGCAACACGGAAAAAAATAACCATATACGGACACCACTACGTGATAAAAGACCAAAAAAAGACCCCTGTCTCCCAGTTTTGCCCAAAGTCCTCCAGTTTTTTTTTATGGGCCCTCAAAGATGTGGGGCCTGCATGTCATTTTTGCAAAAAAATGATCATTTACTCAAGCTCATATTTTGCAAACCGTTTGGAATTTTGTACTCTCTGAGGCAAAGTTGTAGCTCTTGTCATAAAGAACAAAAATTGTGAACATATAAAATCAAAAAACTTCATTTTCAAGGCCAAAATCGCAAAAAACTTTAAAAAATTCATTCAAAAATTCAAAAATTTTTTTACCTTTTTTCCACTGTTCAGGTCCATAGGTAGCAAACCGTTCAAAATTCAAGGAAACAATCAACTACAAAAATGAACCTAAGATCTCAATAAACAACTTTCTAGAACATATGAACTTCCTAGGAATGATTCTTAATACCCTTTAGGTAGCCACAAAAGTGAAAAATTTGGAGGACTTTGGGCAAAACTGGGAGACAGGGGTCTTTTTTTTTGGTCTTTTATGACGTAGTGGTGTCCGTATATAGTTATTTTGCCATGACTTAAAAAATTACACAGTGTGTAATATAATGCCGGCCTAAATGGAAGGTACATATTCGTTTAATGATTGAAAGGTTTGCGGGGAAGAGATCAGCTAGAATTGGGGTCACTGGATAATAGCTTTGTGGATACGATGCTTGTGCAAATATTACCATCCGTCTCTGAAAGCAAGACTCCACCCTCGACAAGTCAACCGGTCTGCAAATAAATGTTTTTTACTAGATTGACTGAAATAGCCACAAGTCTAAAAATTTCTTCATTGTTTATTCCTTTAAATGGAGTGATCTTGGCAGACATTGCATATCACTAAAAAGTGACGTGAGACAACTTAATGGAGCTCTATATATGTAGCTTGTTGAAAGAAGATGACTTTAATATTATTAGCATGCATACTATATCTTTCTTATTGATCATTAGTTTGCATCCAGCTCAACTCGCAGAAACATCGTCTTCAATTGACCTAATGACAGCAGAGGCGTAAGTAGAGTAAAATGTGGTGACGTTGGGCGGATGTTATGGTTCTTTTAAATGATTAGAGTCCAATATATTTCATAATTTCGGTAATCTCGGTTCTAGAGAGTTAAGCGGGCAGAGCAACTGATAGTGTAAAATATTTTGCTCCATCCTACTTTTATTTATTTATTTCATAGATTTTATGTACATTTTTTTCACGATAATAACTGTGTACATGCGGTAGAAACAAGGACGCATCAACTTTTACAATAATTACGATGATTCAAATAAGCGTGTTAAAAACCATGATGTTACCCAGCAAAATTTTGGAATTTGAAAGCAGTTGCTGCTATTTAGACTTTTTCCTGCTTATAACATAGTAGATTTTGAAGTTATAAGATAATGATGTCTCAAAAGCTCTCGACAACCGTACCATACAAACAGCCAGCGACGAAGGTCTTAAACGGAAGATATGACTGTACTAAGCTTTGCAATACGCTTCATGTAAGCAATAAAGTATGGAAAACAAATATTTGACTGCTTCGTGAAAATCGGAAAATAAGTCAAAAATTATTTAGCGCTTCCTAGAAGCACTTATGCAAAGCTTTTGACCAGCGAATTCCGAACACAAAAAAAAATTTCCACCAATTAAAGGTTTAAATTAGTGTAGGATACAAATTTAATTAATTTTTCAATAATTATATATTTAGATGTATTTAAACACATTTCGTGAGGTACCTTACTATCCTGATTCCAATATAGGTTACTTGTTTTTCGCAAAAATATCTTATTTCCAAACGTACGCCGATTTTTTTTGTACCGATTTTAAGGTACTGCATACTTTAAGGCATCTTTTATTTTAAACACAGCTGCGCAACATATAGCACTGTTTTAAAATTCCTATCTGTCTTTTGCAGAGCTTTACAATAATTTTTAGAACTTTATATAATTTTAGTATTTTTTTTTATAAAGAGAAGTACCATTTAGGCAGTTAATGCCTACATAAACTGTGGCACTTCCTTTGGAAAGGGATAGTAGTACATAAGACAGATGGTTAGTGATAGTAAAGCTTCGATTCTGGCAACACTGCAATTGCACGTTATGATTATTTCTAGAACAGTATTGCAGCGCCTCTGGTGTTATTTAGGCGAATTAGTTTGAAGCTAGCATAGCCAATTTATAATTATTTTACTTCGCCGGCGATAATACCGTGGTAATACCGGCGAAGGAGGGCGCTGTGATATGCATTATTATAAAGATAATTCTTGCAAAAAAAAACCGACTTCAAAACAGATAGAAGGGCACCAATTCTAAACTAAAAATGTAAGTAGTAATCTGTAAGAATTAGATTTAAACCAAATAAAAGATGCGCCAAAATTAGAGGGAAAAAATAAAGACTATTGAATCTCAAGTCTCTCCCTATTACTGTTTAAAAGTTAAGTTATTTTCACCATCATCCGTCTTGTATGGGGACACCATGCAAGCCTCTGTCTACAACGGTTTCAAAGATAGGGGCACATAGATCAAATAACCTATTCGGACACCCTTTAATTTACAATGTTAAATTAAAGAGCTGTTGTTATAGAGGACTTGGTCACTAAGATTCTTTGTAAATTTCAACTATCTGTCTATAACGGTTAAAAAGTTTAACCATATATATCAAATTACATGAACTATTTTGACACCCTTTACATTATAATTCCAAATATTTATATTTGTTATCATACCAGAGAAAGTAGTGGACATTCTGCCTAATTTTCAAGTGTTTGTGTTTAACGGTTCAAAAGATAGGGTCATATAGATCAAATTACGTAATTTATGGGGACACCCTTTAATTTCTAACTTCAAATTGTATACTTGCTATAGTGGACTTTGCAATACAGGTTCCTTGTAAATTTCAGCTGTCTGTCTCTAACAGTTCAAAAGTTTGGCCACATACATAGAATTACATTAACTATTGGGACACCCTTTTAGTTCCAAATTCAAAATTTTATACTTTTTGTTATAGCTGACTTAGCACTACAGGTTCTTTGTAAATTTTAGCGGTATTTGTACAACTATTCAAAAGTATGGCCATATACATCAAATTAAATGAACTATTGGAGCACCCTTTAATTTAAAATTTTGAGTATTTATACATTTTATTATAACGGTCATAGTAGTCGACATTCTGTCAAATTTTCAAGGTTTAGTCTATAACGGTTCAAAAGATAGACCCAAATAGGTCATATTATGTCACCTATGGGGACACCCTGTAAATTTTAAATTTATTTTTTTTATTAATTTCTGCTGTTGGGAGCTATAGCGGCACGCAATTTTTTAAAATTTTAATTTGCTGCCCTTTACGGTTCTTAATACACGTAAAAAACATGTATGTTGTATGGGGACACCCTTTAATTTTTAATATAATGAACTGTTTTTAAAATGGGACCAACTTTGAAGCATAACCTTTCAAATAAAGCAAAAAATTTTAAAATCGGTTCAGAAATGGCTGAGTTCTGCGGTTACATACATAAAAAAAAAAGCAACATTCAGACGAATAGATAACCTCCTTCTTTTTTGAAGTCGGTTAAAAAATTAATACATATCAGAAAAATTGATGTTGATACGGCTGAGATTTGAACTCGTGACCATTGCTTAGTAGTCAACGTGCTAACCACTTAAGCTACAGCACCCTCCAGGTGCAGGGATGGTTACCTTTATATAAAGCAAATACGTATACGTGAACCACTAAATAAGTAAGAGTCTTAAAATTTGGTGTGGATTACTTTCAAAGCAAAATCGAAAATAATATTGTCAGGAAGCCCACAACGTGTGTGGGCACAGCCAGTTAAGAAATAATAAAATAATATTTCAATTAAATAAATTAATGAATTAATTAAAAATCAAATCAAAGTTATGTCTTAAACTTTTTAAAACCTTTAATTGATGTAAAAATCATGAAATATTTTTTGCAACCGGAAGTCCGAGTGCATATTTAGTGTATCTAGGAAGAAAAACACAATTTTCTTTATTTATGTTGCTTTAAGGAGGAAATTATGTAAGTTGGGTATAACAAGATTTTATATTAATCTTTCAAATTCTACTTTTTGCTGGGTTGTTACTATAGATGTTGCATTTATTGTTTGGTTTTTAGTTTGTTGCTTTTATCCCACATTAACGGCTTGTAAAACTCATTGACAGTAAAGAACCATTGACAATGGCAGGCAGGCGGTTATTAAGCGTTATAGGGCTTATTTTTTTTTAACGAAAGTGGTGTGAGAGCAGAGAGATGTAGGCTACTGCATGGCCAGCCGAGGCAGCCATTTGAATGAAATTATTTTCAATTATTAACCGCCAGGATTGTACTTTTAAATAAAAAAAGAAATTTAAGAAAATATTCAGTAGTTTTTTTTATAACATTTTCAAAAAAAAAAAGTTATTTGGCGAACCCGTTACAACTAAAATCTACTCGGTTTGAAAATGCTAAATTGGTATCGAACATGTGCGGATTGAAAATATTTTGTAAAAAATCAGTTATTTCTAAATTTCTATTAGCGTAGATGAGAAGTAAGTTAGTTTTGTGGCAAAACATACATATGGCGGAATAGAGGACTTGAGAGCTTCGCTTCAAAATTTAAACACTAAGCTGCTATGTCATTTTTAAATCGTAGCTATGTTGGAGGTATCTTAGAAAAAATTTTAATTATTCCTCTTTGTGCATGATAGAAAGTTTACAAAATATTTTCTTATGGTTTGAAGTAAAAATACATTTTTTTTAACAAGAATTTTTGCAATAAAACAATTTTAGAAACGTATATATTTGAATTTTTATTTTTGACTAGCTACCACGGGTGCCACAACCATCTAAAAAAATACAATAAATATTTGATAGAAAAGTACGGCCAATATTTTAGTCGAAAATGCACGCTATTCTCACGACAAAACTGCATAATAATATTTTACTGTTTATGAGAAGTACACTCCCCTTCCCACTTCCACTTCCACAATCCTTATCCAATCCATATTTTGTTAGTCTTAGTCTGAGGGTTACTTGTGCAAAGTTTCAAGACTCTACCTATTGTAGTTCTCTAGGTACACGATAATAATTTTTAATTTTTTACGGGAGGTATCACGTCCATTTAACACTTAGAGAATCTTTACCTTTAGCTAAAACTGAGCCAGACCACATTCGACTCATGAAAAGCTATCAAGGCGTTTTTGTAACATTGAAGTTTTTAAATTATGTCACATAAAAAACTTTTAAATTGCTAATAGTTCTTAGTGACTTTCATAGTGACTCTATGCGATCATCGTTGCCAATATTTTACAGATTAATATAGCAATATGGGCGTGTGTAGGCCACAGCCAATTTTGTGGTTTAGTTGGAATATTTGCATTTTGTTGTGGACAGAATGGATAAATTGGTTTGATGTCCAAAGTTGTTGGAAACAACTAAACTAAATGCCAACAAACTACTTTTATGTTCACATGTACAAGACATGATAAAATAAACGTTTATTTAGACTTACATTTTTATAGATGCCTGCGTAAGCTTAAATTAAATCTTGTTATTAAATTAATATGTTTTCATTTTTTCATGTCAGAAAAAAATCAATATTTAATATTTTTTTATCACTACAACTTAGATTTCTTAAAACTTAATAGCGAATAATAATAATAACGAAATTATTATTTCAATATGTCCCTCTTATACGCATAACTATAAACAGTATTATAATGCAACAATACTTCTAACGTGTAAAAATGGATTTAAAAAATCAGTACTCTGTTCAATGGACTCTGTACTCTGTTCATTCACTTAATTTTTTACGGAAACTATCGCTTCTCTAAAATGAAGACTTGTGGGTGTTCCTGATTTATCAGTCGTACTCAGCAAATTGGGGTTTGTTCGTCCACCATGAACACAGAGAAAAAGTATGGTTATGGTATGGTCTCAAGAAGCATCATACGTTCTCTGTAACAATGTATGGTTGCGATGAACAAATTACTGTTAGTTTAATCATAAATATGGTCATGATAAACAAGCTTTTAGTACTATTTGATCATTAGATGGTTACTACACAAAAAATGCAATATTATTGGTTTCAATTGTATAATTTTTTAATCATAACCAAACTTTTATTAGCTTTGAAAAATAATATTGTATATATGACCATATTATATTATTTTTAAAAAAATTATGATAAGTTTGCTCGTATGTTTTTGTTTTTTTTTTAAAGAGAAGTAGCACTCAGGCAATTAAAGCCTATATTAACTGTGTTACTTCCTTTGGAAAGGGATAGTAGTGGATAAGACAGATGGTTAGTGTGATAGTACGTTGCAATTGCACGTTGAGATTATTTTGATAACAGTGTTGTAAGTGCCTCTGGTGTTATTTAGGTGAATTAGTTTCAAGCTTGCATAGCCGGCGATTTAGTGCTATGTGGTATTACCGGCGAAGAAGGATTACAAACGTTGTAACCACAGTATAACTAGAAAGAAACAAATAATGTTTGATTATTTATATCATACATTTTTCTGTTAACTTTTGTGTACAATAATAAATGTTTGTGCCTTTTATTATAGGGCATGTGTATATAAACAAATAAGGTAGATATAATAAGGTAGATATGTTTTCATAAATATATATTTTACAAAATTTATTTAATTTGTTTCATTAAAGTAAATATTTTTTTTAATGTTTAATTACATTTTACAACGGTATTTCAAAGTTAGACAATAATATAGTCCTAACACAACAATAATATTATTACGTTAATAATATGGTCGACTACAACAATTATCATAATGTACAGCTCTTAGATTATGGTTACCTCAACCATGTTTTGCGTGCAGTAGAAAGAATGTGCTTGCGGGGCTTCGGTTTAAATGTTATTTGGGAAAACTTGTTTTTGAGTGGAAAACAACAATGGCAACAATTGTATTTTGTTGCATTATGTTTCTATATACGATTTGGGATTCACAAGCTGTGCTAACGTATCATATTGTTATAATGTATACATATAATAAAATAGTAACTTATTTCCGTCTGTCTGCCTGTTTATCTGCTTTTCATTTATGTTCGCATCACTTAAACACTACTGGATCGATTTTAACAAAATTTTGTGAAGAGGTACCTTAGCACCCTGGTTCCACTATAGAATACTTTTTTCTGCAAAAATACGTTATTTACAAGAGATAATAAAGATAAAAAGCAGTAGAAGTGCGCCGGATTTATAGGTACTGCATTCTTTAAGGCATCTTTTATTTTTGAAAACGGTTTCGCAACAGCTGGCGCTGTTTTGAAATTATTACAAAATATAAATTATGTACTTACTGCCAAATAGCCACTTAAATATAATAAAATTTTTATTTGATTTGGATTTTTACTTTGTGGAATTACATTGTTATTGAAATATTTGAAACACCTTTTACAGAGCTTTGCAATAATTTTTAGAATTTTTTTTTTATAAATTTAAGAATTTTATCCAGGGATGGGAACCTTTATATAAAGTAAATACATAAACCATAACTGAAGCACTATAAAAGTAAGAGTCTCCCAATTGGTGTGGAATACTTTCAAAACAAAAACGAGCAAAATATTGTCAGGACGCCCACGACGTGGCGGGCACAGCTAGTGTTCTAATATTTTAGAATAGTTTAAAAATATTGTAGTTGTGTTTCAAACAAAAAACGTCCTAAAATAATAAAATTTTTTGTTTTGTATTTATTGTTTTGTCATATAAATCAACAAAAAACTGAGCCGTATTTCTAAGCCGCCTTCTTTGAGCCGCCTGTAATGTTCGCAAGCCGTTGCAATTTATATCCTTTAGAAGCCTTTTGAAATTGGATAAAAACTTACAGCTAATTTAAACTATGAAATGGTCAAAAAAGCTCGTTAAGCTATATAACAAATTGGAAATACTAGCTAGTGTGGCATGAAGAGCTAACAATGAGGGTATTTGGTATGAAGTTCAAACTTCCCTTCTCAAAGATTCAAAACTTGCCCACATTCGTTGTGTAATGTTTTCTAGACTCTTCTAGAGTCGGATTTTTTAATGTGAACAATTTTAACCATGTCCACTAAATATTTTGCTAAAGAAAAAACAATAGAAATCTCTCCGTAAAGCAAAGATAAGCCTATGTTTCAGTTATTTTATTTTTAAAGAATCTTCTGAAACCAAAAATTTGCACATCTTGCTGGTTTTTATTTTTTTGGTAGGTTTTAGTAGTTTCTAGTAGGTTTTAAAAGAAGATTTGGGTGGAAAAAAATTTTCTTTGTGGCAACACTGACAAAATTTACTCTTCGCACAAACTGGCTATTATATTAGCTTTTTCAATATTTATTTTTATATTTTTTTTTATCAACTGACTTAAATTTAAAATAGAAATAGAATATGAGGGGTTGTTCATAGCATTCATAATATTCCATGTTATGATTTAAAAAATATGACTTTATGACACCTAGTGAATACCCCAATTATGTTGTTTATTTTAGGTAAAGCAAAACCGGCTCAAGAGACAGCAATTGGTATTTCAAAATGGATTAAAAATAACATTTTCCTTTGGCTTGTTTAAATTAATGTTTTCTAGTATGTCTCTTAGTTTTAACAACGGAAGTTAGTATAAGCTTCGGCTTAACTCTTTTTTAGAACATAAAATACACATTTTTACACAGAAAACAAAAAGAAACATCTTGAAATCCCTAACAGCGTGAGTTTTGCTTGGCACTACTAAAATTGCCTTTACTGTCTCACATCTCCCATAATAGCCAACCCATGAGTAGTTTAATATTTAAAGAGACCAGCTGTGAGGGCAACTACAAAATAAAAGCATCAAAAAATGCAAAAGGAACTTTTCACCCTAAAATTAAAGTTTACAACCAAAATATAAATAAATGTAAAATGTTGCAAAGTTTAAGCCTCTTATCACAACACAACATGGTTTAATTGTTAAAACTTGTATGTCCAACACAAGACTTAATCCCATGTCGTAGCCAAATTTCAGCTGTTATTTTGTTTCTGTAACAATCAAAATTTACACTTAAAATTTGTTTAAATAATTTTGTTTGTCTAATGGAAAGTTTTGAATTAAACAGGGTAATGGACATAGATAACACATAGATAGTCAACTGAAACGTCAAAAACCTAAGTCTCTTGTCAAAAAACCTAAGTCTAAGAATGTATTGGTAGGCAAAATTGTATAAGTGTTAGTTAAAAAAAAAATTCCCCACAGCATCTAAACTGCACATAGTTGTATAAAATATTTTGTAAAAACAGAATATTTTTTTTACATTAAATTTTAGATGTTAAAATTAAATAATTTTTTTGCTTTTTAATAAAAATTTGAATTTTATATTTTTCTAATATATTTATGTGTGAAAAAAGTTACATAAAATGCTAATTTTAAATATTTATTATATTTTTTTGAAAATGTTTAACCCTAAAAGTCAAAAAAATACAATACTGTGTAGAAATAAATTTCACCAAAGAAATGTCAACAAAATTAAATTTATTTTGTAATAAAAAATTTAAAATACAATAAATTGTTAAATAATTTTTTGTGCAAAAATTCAAAACCGTTTAAATATTTGTAAAGTGCAATGGAATAACGCGTAATAGTGCCTAAATGGGAATACAAATTTTACTCCCCTAAGTGTGTTGAATTCACACCGTATCCATATGTGTGAAGACATTTGTAGCCGCGTTTTTGACATTTGGAGAGTTGGCTATCTATGTGTTATCTATGGTAATGGAATTCAAATATTGTTTAAATATATTGTCGTAGTTGTCGTTGTAATACTATTTCAAGTGATTTTTTTTATTTTCAAACTTAACTTTTTCATCATAACCATAAGCTTTTTAATAGTTCAATAAGATGAGTTTAACAAAAAGTAAATTGAAAATGTTACATTTGTTGTATTACACACTGTGTACTTTTTTAAGTCATGGCAAAATAACCATATACGGACACCACTACGTCATAAAAGACAAAAAAAAAAGACCCCTGTCTCCCAGTTTTGCCCAAAGTCCTTTTGGAATTTTGATATACTCTCTGTAGCTCTTGTCATAAAGAACAAAAATTGTGAACATATAAAATCAAAAAAACCTCATCTTCAGGTCAAAATCGCAAAAAACTTTAAAAAATTCAATTTTTTTACCTTTTTTCCCCTGTTCAGGTCCATAGGTAGCAAACCGTTCAAAATTCAAGGAAACAATCAACTACAAAAATGAACCTAAGATCTCAGTAAACAACTTTCTAGAACATATGAACTTCCTAGGAATGATTCTTAACACCGTTTAGGTAGCCGCAAAAGTAAAAAATTTCCCGTATATGGATATTTTTTTCCGTGTTGCACTGTGTTAAAATAAGGCAAACAAGATATCAACTGATAGGTGAAATTGAAAACAAAGTGAATACTTACTTAACCTCGTGATGATGGCGGGTAACACACTTCAAGTAAGATTTTGTCCACGCTAGGACACTAGCTTAATTAAGACGAGAAAACTCTGAATATAGTTTCTTCATTACTGGGAATTAGAAGTAGGACTCAAAAGAAAGAAACTACAGTTTTAAAAGGCCGAAAGAGATGGATAAAAGTATCTGGCAAGATATGAGTGGGTTAAGCTCTAAAGCTACTCGTGAGGCAATAGCCTCTCAGCAGGAAGGCCAGAAAATGTAAGGAGGTTCCTAATTTTTACAAAAAATTAAAAAAAAAAATAAACAAAAAGTTTAGAAAAAAATAAAAAAGAAATTTTACAAAAAATTAAAAAAAAATTATGATTATGTTTTTTGTTGGTCTTTTTTATAAAAAATTTTAAAAACTATTTTTATTTCTTGACGATGCACGTTGGGTTGATATTCGCCATAATGGCTCTTAATTGAAAATTTTTATTTTTAAAAAGTAATCTATTTCAGGTTATAGTAAACAAAATTGTGCATCACTAATTATCATTTTCATTTTTCTATGTTATCTACTTTTCGAGTTGTGCGTCGTCAAAGTTGAAGTTTTTTTAAGTTTTTGAAAACAGTGGTAAAAACTGAAAAAAAAATTTTGTTTTTCATTAAATTTTTGTATTTTCTTTGCAAAAAAGTAATATTTTTTCAATGGAACCTTCAACTTGAGGTATTTGGAAACTCAAATATGTATCTGAGATAAATATTTTTGTTGTAGAAATATTTTTAATATTTTTTTTTTTTGGAAATTGGTGCAAAAAACAATAATTTTTCAGCTTCAAGTAGAAACTCAAATCCGGTTTAGGGAAGCTTGGGTAAAAAAATTTGGAATTTTCTATGATATATCTACTTACAAATCATATAAAAACATTTTGCGAGTTTTTTGCTCTAAGAAGGAAAAAAAATTGTTTTCTATTTAAACATCAAAGAAAAAGTCGTATATGCTTAGCAACTGCTATAATAATGTATGTATACATGTAGTTTTGTTATTGTTTTTTTTTTGTTGATTTTCTGAAACTTCATATTCCTATTTTTAATATTACTACCCTGCAGTTCCGAACTATAAGTTCGTCTCCCATACTGGTAAAATAACATAAGACTTTAACGTGTTCTTGTCATTTGATAGGCTAATATATTCTTTTGATCGCTTGGTTTTGTTAAAGTATATATTAAAATATCTAGTCTTTTAATAAGTATTGGAGATGGTACTTCCATTTTGAACTGCTGGGTAGGTAAAATTTTAAGTACTTGTAACATAGCTGCAAACGTGAATGAGAATGAGAGGAGAACTTTCATTTGAAGAAAGCAGCAAAAAAAACTATGTAAAAAAACAAAAGTTCTAAGAACATCAAATTCTTTGCCTATGTTGGCTTATGCAATGAAGATATTTTCAATAGATTTTTAATAAGCTCTGATCCTATTATTAGTAATATGAGCAAACTTTACAAAAAGAAAATTAGCGTTTTACCACAACAGGTATTAGACCTTCTATTTTTACCTGAAATTTCTGAAGAAAATAATTCCAATGACAGCGAATATGAACACTAGTAGTATTAAACATAAAATGTAAATTTATGTTAATAAAAACTTTTTAATAAATAAAGATTAGTATGGCCTATTTCCGGGAAAATTTTGTATGGGCGCTATACGAAATCATTTACCGATTTCGTTGAATTTTTGTATGTTGAGTTACTAACCTGAAAAAATCAAATTGCCCAAATTTCATTCGTTTATCTTTAAAAATGGAGCTTCCAAAGCAATTTAATTATTCATACGAGCTGACAAACGAACACCCCTGGCGTTGAAAAAATTTTTTTTTTTCAAAAATGATTTTTTTTTAAGTAGTAATGACCCACTTAATGCTACGAAACGAAAAAATAAGTGATATCTCTAACGCCTGAATTAAGAGCAGTTTTTGCCAATTTCAACCCAATGTGCTATGCTACCCAATGGTGTAGCGAAATATCGAATATAAAAATAAATTTAAAAAGTTTTATAAAAAAGACCTAAAGCTTAAAAACGTAATTATAAAATTATTAAAAATGTCAAAAATTACAATAATTATTTAAAAAAAATGTTTACAAAAAATTTTCCAAAAAATGGTTACAAAAAATTTTCCAAAATATGTTTACAAAAAATTTTCTAAAAATTTTTATAAAAATTTTATTTTAAAAATTTTTGCGAAAAATTAATTTTTTTTTTAATAATAACGTATAATTCTTACAAATCGCAAAATGGAAACCACATTTTAAATGTCAAATTTTCAAGTGAAATTCTAAATGTTGCTTAACATTTTCCACAAAGTCGAACAAAGTACTAGGCTTTAAACGTAACTTTCTTTTCTTCCGCTTCTGAAAATTTCGTGCCTTTAAAAGTTTAACAACACAAACTACAGCAATGTGTTCACAACAGACATGGGGGACTCAATTACATTTCAATTACAGGTAAAGTGTAATTGCATATTTTTAATAACACATTATAAGTAATTGTAATTTAAATCAGGGACCAAAGTCAATTATAACTTCTTGTAATTTGTAATTGAACATTTTCAATTACACATTACATATAATTGTAATTGAACATTTTTAATTACAACTTACAAGTAATTGTAATTCTAATTAGGCAATAATTATTACTTCAAATAGTACAAAATGGAATAATATTCTTAAATATTTTCCATTACATGTAATTATAATTGCATTTTTTTTAATTACATGTAATTAATGTAATTATAATTGAATATTTCAATTATAATTGAATTTTTTCAATTAAAATTACATGTAATTTGATTTTTTTAAAAGTAATTGTAATGGAAATTTTTTAATTACAAATTACATGTAATGTGTGGTAAAAATCTCAATAACAATTACAAATAGTTAAATGTAATTGTAATTGAAAAATTACAACTACATATAATTGTGTAATTGTATGCGAATTATTTAGAAACTAATCTGCTCATAACTAATGTATTGTCAACTAATGTTATTGCATTGCATACGACTCACAATCAACAATAGATTATTATTAGAGTAACCAATAACATTTATAAAACTACAATATGTTGGGAAATGAACGATGTTTATAGAAATTCATTATGAAATTCTAAATATTTCATATTCAAATATAAAGAAATTATTTCTAAAAAAAAAACAATTGTGGTATAAAAAGACATCAGCAAACTTTGTCTTAAAGTGTAAAATATAAAAAAAAATCAGCATAAAATAGTAAACAAGACTGACTTCTCTGGTTAACCCACAATTCCATGATCCTTTTAATTAAGTCTGACACATTGTTTAAGTCACTTTTCCAACTTTGTTTGGTCAGCCAACATTTAGACAAAATGTGCTTAAGGTCATTATAAAATTCAACTATTTTTAAATCTTTATACATCCTTATATATACTAAATAAAAACATTAAGTATAATAGAATACATATCGATACCTTAATATAGAAAGGCCCTAACTAGAATTTTTCCTAGTTTACAGAAAAAGGAAAAAAACTTAATAAAAATAATTGTTCTGTAGTCGCGAATTATTTTTCAACGCAATTTCTTATTAAATTCTCCTATCGTTTTAATGCTGTAACATTTTTTTGTTGTTTATACATATGTATTAGAAGATCATCTATCCAAATATGCAAAAAAAAAACTCGATTTAAAAAAAAAAATGAGTTAAGGCCTTTCTATATTAAGGTAACGATATGTACTTGAGAAGGAAAAGCAGTTGATTTAGATTTAGTTTTAGTTAAAACCTTATTTCCCAACATTAAACTTTTTTATTTTCACAATAGTTGAATAAAAAGTTTGGGTTGAACCTTTTAGTCCTGCTAATATTTCTTTTAGTTTAGCTGAGTGGCATGATAACATCTCTTCTAATGAGAAGACTTATAAAAAGTTCTACACAAACCCAGTAAAACAAAGATGTTTTTTCATCTATTATTTCTATGAAAGCAGTCTTGCAGATTCGTTTTCTCGCAGAAAGAACAACTTTTGTTTTTGTTGAAGTAATAATCAATATTGAGCATAAATTTACTTATGCAAATTTTAATATAAAAATTGGCTTTTGCGTTAATAAAATAAAAAAATGTTTGTTCAAACAGCACCATAGTAGTGTTAGTATGTATATAAAATCTAGTTTTAAATGTTACATTTGTTTAATATCAATATAAAGCATGAGAGTGCATTTTCAATGCTTATTAGTTGCAAGAATTATTATTTTATAATTTTTTTCTAGTATGTATGGTTCCATTTCATTTCATTCGAAAAACTAAATATTAAAAAAGTTTTTGCCACATTTTTTCTTCGAATGTACGATGGTGAGTAATTTTTTTTTACAAAATCGTATAACGAGCATAATAATTTAAAACAAAGTAGATTCTTGAAAAATGTTGACTGTTGGGAAGTTGTTCATACTTTTTTAAACAGACTTGCAGCTTTTAATCAGATTTTATTACTGGAAGAGCAAAAGCTAGAATGGAGTCATTGTTATTGGTTTCAAGATTAATTTATTGAGTAGAAGGTTGCTAGAGTTCTTGACGATTAGGGAGTTTAGTTGTTAGTAAGGCACCGTTCTAAATGTATGCACACTATCGTTATTTGCAGAAAGCTATAAAATATTATAAAAATAATTATAAAAGGTGCTATAAAAAAGATAAGCATAATCTTTCCTAACAAACCTACATAAGCGATTATAATTACAAAAGCAATCAAAACTGTCTCTTATTAACAGCTACACGCAGAGAAAAATCATAGTGATCACAAGAAACATCTTATATTCTCTGTGACAATATATGGTTGCGAACTTATAATTGTTTTAATCATTACCATTGTCACGACAAACAATTTACTATTTACTATTAAATAGTTTTTACAAACACAAAATGCAACAAGGTTTATTTTGTATATAATTTTCAAATCACAACCAAAGTTTTATTAGTATTCCAAAATAATATTGTTTTAATAATAATAGTATATATAATAGTATATTATTAGTAAACAATTTATGATAAGTTTGCTAGTAAGTTTTTTTGCAGTTTTTTGTTTAGTTTTTAAAATTATTTGAATATAATACATAGTTCGACTAAAAATTTTTAAAATTTTCAAAATTTGTTTGTATAAATTTATTCAAAATTCTTTATAAATTTTTTTTGTAAAAATTTTATAGAAAATTTTTTGGAAAACATTTATTAAAAATTTTATTTAAAATTTGTTGTAAACATTTTATTGACAATTTTTTGCAAAAGTTTTATTGCAAATCTTTTGTAAAAATTTTAATGAAAATTATTTGTGAAAATTTGATTGAAAATTTTTTGAAAAATATTTAGCATTTTTTTGTTTAATTTTTTGTAAATTTTGAATTTATATTTTTTAAATTTTTTTATAAATATTTTTTAGAAAATTTATTTTTTTTACAATTTTTGGGAAAAATTTCTTTTTAAATTTTTGGTAAATTTTTTTTTAAATATTATTTTAATTTTTCTTTTTAATTTTTTCTTGAAAATTTTTTGGAAAATATTTTGTAAAAATTAATAACTTCCTGCAATCTATATTACATTAGAATGGTCAGACAAAGCAAAAAAATTCATCATATTGACCCCCATTCCCCATAGTGTCTTTTACTGCTCCCGGTTACCAGTGGGCACCCTGTGGAGCTATTGGTAACCTCTATGTGTATTACTTTCTTTAAATGCTTTTAATAAAAATTAAAGCAAAAAAACCTTACCAGCCTAAAAACAAGCAAAAAATATCCCCGTGTAGTTTTGATTGCATCATAGCTAAAGTTTAGGTTTAAATTGTAGCTGCAACCACCTAACTCTTTAAATATGGTTTCCGACGATATTTTCCTTTTCCAATGAACAAAAAAAATTCTCGTTTTATGAAGGGATATTTTTTTACAAAAAAAGCATATTTAAAGAACTATCAAAAGTGATATTGGACGAATGGTTTAAAGAAGATAGAGTATGGTCAAACGAAATACGTACATTGAGGAAAAAGGAAAAAAACTTAAAAATGTGATTTTCTTTGTACTTGAAAGACTTATAGACTTTCCCTCGTATATTTTAATAAAACGCTTTCACGGCCATTTTGCTTATAAAATGCACATTTCAAATAAACGAGCAATAAAAATAAGAAATAAGTTTTTTTTTTTTTTATTTTTCTCTCTTATTGTTTTTACTTCTTTTTATATTTTCATACTGAGTAACTTTATAAATGTATAAAATTACCAAAACAAAAAGTATATTTTGTAAACTTTGAAATGCTGAACGAACAAACGAACGAATCGTGGCATTTTTCTTGCCTTACTACCATTCTTTTTCTTCTTTATAGGCTGAACTTAAAGTTTATTATTATTTTAAGAGAAAAAAAATTTCAGCCGAAACATAAAAATAAATGCCTGAATAAGCTCTTCGCTGTTGAGCAAACGTTTTCGACAGTACTTTTGGCTCTTCCAGGGATTGGCTGTGAAAAGTTTAAAAATAAGAAATCTGCACAAAAAAAAAACTTTTTTAATAAAATTTAATATTTGTTATAAATTTCAAATAATAAATCCTACATTTTTTTTGCTGAAACAAAACGCATTTATGCAAATAAAATTTAAATAAGTTTTTCGCAAAGAAAATATTTTATTACCAAAAAGAAAACAATTGAAAAAAAAAAACTAAAAGTTTTTTATTGTTCTTATGATTTTTGCAAATATTTCTAGTGACTTTAAATAAAAAATACAAAAAGAAAACTTTACTTGGCAAAAATAAATGTAACAAACAACAGTATTTATGAAATCCTGTTAACCAGAAAAGACTTTCTGGTATTAAAAAACACTTTTATCTAAAAATTTATTATAGCAACAAAAGAAAAATATTTTCTTCTATAAATATAATATAACAGTTGGAAGAATATACTATAAGTCTTGCAACTTTTTGTGAAAAACTTCTCGCGTTGGTGTAACGAAATTAACATTTTAAGGTCTGGGTCTCAATAGAACGTACTGCCTATATAAGCCGGTATTCTTCATGTTCTTTTTAAGGCAGGCTTAAAATAATTACATTCTTTTAAAAATAAGTTAGCTACTAGGTGCTTCAGTAGGCTAGTTGGCAGTGTTTTAGTATTTGCTGCAAACAAGCAACAAGCCTCACAGATAGTAATGTCTGTAAAAAAAGTTTTAAAAATAAATAAAAATAAAAGTCCAAAAATTTTCTCTTTACATTAATACTAGCTTTTCCCGGTGCGCTGGTGCAAAATTTCAAGATGCAATCTATTTCAGTTCTCTGGATACAGGGCAATCATATTTCACTTTGTATGGGAGGTTCCATGCTCACTGGCTTAAATCATTCTGTATTTTGATACACTATGGGCAATAGTACAGGGGTTACTCGTGGAAAGTTTCAAGGCTATATCTATTGTAGTTCACCAGGAACTGGGTAATAATTTTTTACTTTGTATGGGAGGTACTACGGCCACTATTCCAATTCAGTATTTGTTTAGCTAAACTATTTACGTTAATATGGGGGTTACTGGTGCGAAATTCCAAGCTGCTACCTATTGTAGTTCTCTAGATACAGAATAATAATTTTTAATTTTATATGGAAAGTACCATGCCCACTATTCCAATCCAGTGTGTGTTTCTGTAAACTATGTATTTATGTATCAAGGCGCTACCTATTCTTGTTACCAAGCAACATGATGATAAATATTTACTTTGTATGGGAGGTGCCACGCCCACGTCGAATATCACAAAAATAAGTACCCTATATTACCAACCGTATATCTAGTAACCGACTGTGAAATTTTCAGAAAGATTAGTTCACTGGTGTAGACAGCTATAGTTTTGCGACAAACACACAAACAAACACATTTTGTGCTTTATAAATATATCGCACTTGATCGACAAGAGGGTAACTCAAAATGTTTGAATTTTCACTTTTTTTCAAGAAATTAACCACTAATATCAATATACATCTACTGTAAAAATTTCAACTTATTCTGATTACTCTTTCATCTCGAAACCCGCATATGAGACCATTTTCGTGATAGTGTCTTTTGTACCTTTATATCAACAAAAAGGTATTATTTTTATTTGGCAATAATTGTAGATAATTTAAAAGAAAAACAGTGTAAATATATTATTAAATGGGATTTGCTTACTATAATATGTTCGGATTTTTAAATTATCTTAAAATGTAATCACAAACAATTTTAAATCTCTACTGAAAATTTTTAAATTTTGAGTTAATATGCTCTTGTTGATCAAGTGCGATATATAGATTTCTAGAAAACTCTCTAACTAAAATCAAAAACATTTAAAGCTTGATAAATGACAATATACATACATATGTATGTGGGAATTGGTGGCAATACACACACACACACACTACTAGAAGGGATCTCTGTTTTTAAAATGCAACTCTGTAATTTTATGACTAACACTGATTTTATCCCCAGTCTCCATGTCTTAACAAAAGTCAAACTTCATATAAAAAAAATATTATTTTTAATTCTGTTTTTTTTTTTTGGTAAAACATGTTACTTAATAATGTAGACAGGGGTTTTGTAGAGTGCTGTCTTCACTAACCAACAATTTGAACAGTACATAAACATGACGCCGGCGAAGCAATGGCAATAATGTGTGCATGTTGTTATAGGTGGCGACAACGTGTTTATGTCATTTTCTGTTTGAACATTTTTTTTTGTTTCCCAACAATGTTGTTTCAATGCATATTACACAGCAGATAGCAGTAGTAGTATGATTGTTAAACAACATTGTCATGTTATGAAAAAGCTTTTATAACAAATGTGTTAAGAACCATGTCAAGACGATGAGAAAACATTAACACGGGCAGTCTACTCTAAACTCTAACAAGATGTTAGAGGTAAAGTTTATCAAATTGTTAGACGTAAATTGATAAACATTAACATGTCTTAACAAAAGTCAAACTTCATATAAAAAACAGTATAAAAAATAATGTTTTTTTATATGAAGTTTGACTTATGTTAAGACAAATTGATGCCTAAACCCTCGTCTTCATTTGCTATAAACATGTCTTAACAAAAGTCAAACTTCATATAAAAAACCAGTATTAATAATAATGTTTTTTTTCATAAGAAGTTTGACTTTTGTTAAGACATATTAATGACTAATGGTGACGGGTGTAATGTATGACGGACTTAGGGTATGACTATAGCAAGGCGAATTCATACCAGGTGTGAGCAGTAGAGCAACAACTACAACAAAACAACAACTTTGACATTAGATTAGCAGATATGAAACAATGTATTTTTGACAAGGCATTAGCAAAAAAACGAGAGCAAAAAACAATCAGCTGGGCTATCAACTCCACCTGGTATTAATTCGTCTTGGACTATAGCGAGTTAGATTAGGTTAGAACTAGTTTTATGTAATAAGAAAGGAGAGTAAACTAAGCATAGTATTGCAGACCGTTGAATTATAAGCTCATAACCAGTAGTTAAATTTTATCATTAGAAACATTAAAAAAAATAAAACTGGTATCACTAAAATTCTACATACATATATGTTGCAGTATTAAAACTTTTTTAATTTTTTACCATTCAATGGAAAGTAGATGGTATAATACGAGTAAAAAAAGACGTAACTTTATTTCCTTTTGCTAACAATATTGACTTTTTATGAGGCAGTTTAAATAAAATTTAACTCTTTGTTTTATAAATTTTATTTAAGTTTAGTTCTGTAAGATTTTAATTCAATTTATTTCTTTAATTACTAAAACTTATGACTTTCTCTTCGAATGCTGTTTGTTTGCAGTAAAACTCAGTCAAATTTATTAGCATTTTAATTCATTATCTCTATCATGATTCATACAAAAAAAAAACTTCGTTTATACTGGCAGCTTTAAATTAATTCAAAATGTCATCAACATATTTTACTTCTTTTGCTTTTTAGATTTTTATTGCATAAAATATTTTAATTTTATTTTTATAACAGTAAAGAATCGTTAAGTTTTTAAATATTTTTACTCATTGCATTTGCCATTTTACATATTTTATCCAAACACTTTCTTACAATTACAAATAATCCTTGGCGTTACAGAACTATTTTAAAAGCAACTATTTCTGCTGCACTAATCTGCTGGGGGAATTACATACATATTAATGTAGATATATAGTAATGTAGATAGTGCACACAGTAACTCGCATAAAAACAGTTTCTTTGGGTTTGCCACCCACAGAAATAACAGTTTTTAGTGTGAACATATGGTAAGTGTATTTTCGTTCTTGAATTCTAGTTGATGGTGTTGATCTTTAAAGAATATTATACATTTTATCTTAGACTATTTTATAAGTCTGCATGCCGCTGCATGTATGTATATACTTACATACATATATTTGCAAGTTGTTAAAGTTTAAGTATTATTCTTGTTGCTTTAATGACGAAGCACTTGACTTTTAAATGTTTGGCAAACATTTTTATAAAGAGCAAACACAATCACAAAAACAAACACTTAAATGAATGCATTTAAAATATTTATTCCTACATACATTTGAAATACAGTGTGAAGCAGTAGAAAAGTATTTACATATATTTCAGCAATATTAGAGTTTGTAATCAGTTGAAAAAATTTTAATCTTTTAATTTTGTTACAAACACGTTGTAACGAAAAAATGTTTAACCTTTTGTTTGTTTGTTAACACGTTATTGAATTAATAAATTTTTAAATATTAAATTATTTATTTATTAATTTACTTTCTTAGCATATATTTATATTTATTAAAAGTTACAATAGAATTAAAAATTATACTCTAACTTAATTTATCGAGCATACTAACGAAAACCTTCACTCGCTGTAGTGAAAAATTCTAGAGTCTTTGAAGGGAATCGAACACACAACGTCCATTATATAAATATAAATGAACTAGCTGTTCCCACTGACAATATTTTGCTCGATTTTGCTTTGAAAGTATGCTACACCAGTTGTAAGACTCTTACTTTTATAGTGCTTCTGTTAAAGTTTATGTTTTTAGTTTATACAAAAGGTACCTCTCCCTGATAAAATTCTAAAATTTATAAAAAAATATAATATTCAAAAAATTATTGTAAAGCTCTGTAAAAGGTGTAAAATTCCTCAAAGCAAAAGTACAAATCTATTTGGAAGCAAGTAATTAATATTTTGTCATTATTTTAAAACATCACCAGTTCTTGCGTAACGGTGTTTAAAATATCCCGCTTTTAAATATTAAAGATAACTTAAAGTATGCAGTACGTTTAAATGGGTAAAAAAGTATTTTTACTGCTTTCTCCTTACAAAATTTTGTTAAAAGCCATCCAGATACCTATTTTCTTTATATAAAGGTACCCAGCCTTGGGTAGTGTATTTTACCCGCCGTTGCCTGAGTCTATCCTTAGAGCCCTTCCAAGTGCTTGCGAAATGATGAACCTTTTTCGGTTTTGTCCACCCTGTAGGTTCACTCTCAACAGAGGAGAAACAATTATAGTTTAGCGACACAACATTTGCATACATCTCAACCAATCGAGAAAAAAGTAACACATACCTGATGATACAAGGCAGGTGTATAGCAAGTGAAAAGTCGAATGGTCAGCGCACAAATAAATTGACGATCGAAGCAACGACTGAAAAGATTCAGCTCAACATTACAATTAGAAAGACCGAATGTCATTATACACATAAGACATTACGATACATGGTTTGGTAACTTTTCAAGTGACATTTTGTTAATATTTATATCGGAGTATATAGGAAAATATAAATGCCATATCTCCGGAACTGCTTAGCCGATTGCGTGCAAGTTTCACACAAACCACCTCCAGACCATCCCCAACATATTTCCGCAGTTAGTGGTGACATCAAAGTGTACACTTCTTTTTATATGTAAAGATTCTGAAAATTATTGTAAAACTCTGTAAGAGGGGTTTATAGATATTGTAATAACATTGTAATTCCACAAAGTAAAAATACTAAACGTGCGCAACCTTGTCTAAAATATCCCAGCTTTACACCGCAAAATTTCAGTACCTTTAAACCGGAAATTTCGAACTTTCACTGCTTTTTCTCCATTTTCTCTTGGAAATAAAATATTTTTGCGGAAAAAAGTAACCTATATTGGAATCAGGATGCTATGGTACACAAAATTTTGTTGAAATCCAACGACTAGTTTTTACGTGATGCGAACACAAAAGAAAATGAGTTACTATTTTATTATATGTATAGATAACTTGTATTTAAGGTATACGAATTGCTTGATGCTGGAATTTGCTACTATGATTTTTTTCTGTCCAAAAGATAAATTGTAAAAATCTACACACGCATATTAAAGAAGGATTTATTTATATCAATTTGAACAAGAAAATGACGGGGTGCCTCGGTAAGCTAGAGGGTAGTGTGCTGGTCTATCAGTCCGGGATTGTGGGTTAGATTGCCACCAAAGACTCTGGAATTTATCGCTACAAGTTGGCAGGAAGACCAAGAAGGAGCTTGGATGTAATATGGATGCCTACAAATGGTTAATAGCGTTAGTGATTGTTCACGGTCCTAGTTAAAAAGCGAGGTAAGATGATACTTGCAGACTGCTATATTAAAAAGGGCTTCGGACTACGGGCAGGCAACTAGCAAAAAATTAGGCATTAACAAAAGAAGTACTTGCTACATAATGACTTACTTTTGGGATTACCAAATACTATTACTCGATTACAAAGCACATTACATTAAACTTAAAAAAAGTATTTTGTAATTGAACTAAATCTTATATTTTAAGAGAGAATGCCTTGAATATTTTTAAAAAATGTCTTTATATTGAATATTTGAATTTTTTTATTAGTCAAACTATTTATTTGACATACAGATGAAATTTTTAAATCAAGCTTGTAAATAAGTAATTATTTCAAATAAATTTTTCAAATTTCTAAGTTACCTTCTTAATTATTTAACTCCAAGAAAAAAGTATTTGCATTACATTTTTTGCGTAATATACATTACGTAATCAATTCTGAAGAAATCATTAAGTTGGTAATCCAGAATTAATCCAAAAATGCTTAATTCCACACTCGATTACCATTTTTTAAATATTTTACTGGGCACATATTATGTGAAGATGCTGTGGAGACTTAGCCTTAAGCAAATGTTAGCAATTACCATAGGCGCTGTTATGAGAAAGAATGTCAACATGTATTAGTCGCCAGTCTGAAATCACTACAGTCGAAAGGAAAAGGCTATAGGTATTTGTAAATTTCCAGTCGGATACCAGATATCTGCTTCGGTATCCCACTATAAAATTACAAAAAATCCCATTAAGTTATGTAGTGCAAAATCCCATTTTATGTGGAATTCGCGAAAGAAAAACAAATAAAGTAAATACGAAATTCTGATAAAAACATATCGTTCTTCCAACATTGTAAATGCACAATTCTTCATACTAAACTAAATGTTTTTTTTTTTGTATTTTTTAATATTTTTGGCATAAGAATTAATGTTTATTTTATTATATTTAACTCTTTTTGTTCCTACTATTTTTATTATCTTGTATCTATATGTGATGAACACAAGGAATAGATAAGAATATGTGCAGGACAGTTGTAAAAGAAAGCAAAAAAATTGACAAAATAAAAATATATGAAAATTCTTAATCCGTGAGATAGCTACATACTTTACATGGATTAAATTTGCTAAAGGCAATTTTTTCCATTTTACATATCGTTTGTACGATTGAACGATGTGGCTAAATGGTGTTGTAATGATATTAACAACTTAAAAAGTACTTATTTTTATCGAAATTTAGTATTAAGAGTTTGGCATAAATACAATATCACATGTCTTGTCTTTACGGTAATTTTATGAACTTTATTTTTGATAAAATTAAACAGGACTAAAGCCATCTTACAGCAGTAAGAGGTGAAGAGGTCAGCCTCTAAAGATTTTTATAGCCACTTCGGTGTGAAAGGTCTCACGGGAAGAAGTCCTGGAAGTTGCATTAGCAACAGAGCAGGGAAACTTGTACACTGTGGTTGGAAGATGGAGCGCATAATTTGTGTGAATATCCAGCACTACAGTCTGGGTGCTGTAGCTTAAGTGGTTAGCACGTTGACTACTAAGCAATGGTCACGAGTTCAAATCTCAGCCATGGCCACATCAATTTTTCTGATATGTATTAATTTTTCTTTATAATGCATATCACAGCGCCCTCCTTCGCCAGTATTACCACATAGCACTAAATCGCCGGCGAAGTAAAATAATTATAAATTGGCTATGAGAGGCGGTGCAATACTGTTCTAAAAATAAACATAACGTGCAATTGCAGTGTAGCCAGAATCGAAGCTTTACTATCACACTTACCATCTGTCTTATCTACTACTATCCCTTTCCAAAGGAAGTACCACAGTTAATGTAGGCATTAACTGTCTGAGTGGTACTTCTCTTAAAAAAAAAAAAACAATTAAAGAAATTTATGAGAACAATACATAAACGATATAAAAGCAGAAAATACTTTCGATTTAATATCACCTTTCATAAATTATCTGACGGACTAGGCATGGGAAGCACAATTTCCGTAATCTTCACGGACAACAGGACAATGTTGAACAAATTATAACAGACTTAAATACAATCCATAATATCATTATATATATAATGGGAAAGGAGCGATATAGAACTTGACAGTACAAAAACACAAAGTAATGACTCTTTAATCTTCGACACGATGGACACTACCATCTATATTATTCAAACCACTCTACATAATATAAAATAAAAGCTTTTAGATATATGATACACAGGCTTACTCCAGATAAATGAAACAATAAACTCCACACAATTTACAATATAGCTAAAAACAATCGCTACAAACGTACTACTAATGGAAAACTACGTAGACAATAAAACACCAAGGACAGAAAGAAAGAAAACAAAGAGCCAATCAATACCATACTACGACCACACAATTTTACACAGGACCAGAAATATACAGACAGAACTAACCTTTCTCACAAAGAGGGTGTACAAACAGAACTAAAGAACAGCAACACTCTGAAAAACAAAAGAAAGGACTACACTTTGATAATCAGGGACACGCACCACTGGGAGGTCTAAAATTAAATTCTCTTTAAAATGAGCTTTTACTCAACTTTCTAGGGCTTTGAATTATAATATATTTGAACCACGAGTGGATATGCAAAAAATCGATATTTTTCTATAATCGATATAATTAACTATAACGATCTATATCCTATAACTGTAGGATATAGATTTTTTTTAATTATATTTGGATTCAGGGTTTCAAGGAACATTACTAAAAAAGGTTCATTGAAATCTCAAGTAGTCATTATGAGTGCCATGGTGATTTGACATGGAATAATCCAATACCGAACTTATAACATTTGGTTTAGTAAAACATATTATTTTATAGTTCTAAATACTAAACTATTTTGGAATATTCATAAAGCTTTTTTTGTGGTCTGCAGTTTAGAAAAATAATCAAGTCAAGTTTATTTAATAAATTAATATTAAAAAAAAATTATTTATCGCGACCAAACTAAGGTTTAAAAAAACTATAATTTGGTTATCGCTACCATATGACCATACCATAACCATATATTTTATCTGCTTGCTACCTGCTGCCAGCTGATATATGCTATGTGCAGAGACTTTCCACCTATTATTTATATTCGCCATCCTTATCATCATAATGAGAATCGCTGCAGTCATTATTGCCAGGAAAAAGCAACTATTTAAAACATAAGAACAAGAAATATCATTGGTAGTACATTTTAGTTAAAGTCAAAATAAATACAACAGAAAAAGAAAAAAATCTACTAAAAAAAACTAAAAACTTATTTGAATGTGTGAGACAAATGTAGAAAGATTTTGTGTATGAGTGAGTGCTAACAACACGCAGAGAAACAACATGGTTATGTTATGGTCACAAGAAACATTCTATATTCTCTATAACAATATATGGTTACGATGAACAACTTATAGTTGCTTTAATAATTACTTTGGTTATGACAAATAAGTTTTTGTTACGATTTGATCATTAAATGGTTACACAAAAAAGCAATATAGTTGGTTAGCAATATATAATTTTCAACCAATGTTTTATTAGTATTCCAAAATAATATTGTATTTACAACCATAATATATTATTAGTAAACAAATTATGATGAGTTTTCTCGTATCTAATCGCAGCATGTATAAAAACAAACAAAAAGTAATAATTTATGTATTCAATCGATTCTCATATTGAATGCTTAAAAAGATATAAGGTATCTTTTATAACAAATAAGGTATATTTTTATATTTGTCTCACTATAATGATTTTAATTTTTTTATAATACAAATTTATATTTTACAATGTTATTTAGTTTAAGTTAGACATCAATATGGTTCTAACATAACAAGGTTATTATTATGGTTATAATATGCTTTGACTGCAATCATATGATTCAATCATAATATGTTGCTCTTAATTATGGTTACTTCAGCCATGTTTTTTTTGGCGGGTATATAATGACTTTGTTAATGGATAACAATTGTTGCAATTTTAGTACAATTGCAGTCAGTCAATTTTTTTTTGGCGATAACCTGAAATAAAGTTTAAATGATGACTTCTTACATCACTGTTGCTACTGCTGCTGCTGGCTTTTCCAGGCTGAATTATTTCCAGGGAAAGACATAAAAACAAAACATTTTGTTAATTTTAACGATGATCATTTCTCTGTACTTGCCTGATATTTTTCAGCCAAAAACTTAAAATAAAAAAGGGGGAAAATATAAAACATAAGAGATAATTAGTGTGATAATATTATGAGAAAATAAAACTAGACTATTATCTAAAATAAAGGATGTGTTTAAGTGGCAACTAGCATGTATGTACACAATACCATTCGTTTGTAATGTACCAAAACAATTATTTGTTTGTCGTCTTTTTTCTTGCATTCAGTTGTATTGTTAATGAGTCTTGTTTCTTATTACATATTTTCTACTCATGTATTTTTTGTATCCTAAATTTTTCTTATATTTATCGTTCAGTTGGAAGGAAGCATGTCTTGCATCCTATTCTCTTTAATTATGCCATTTATACGCCAGCAACCATTATTCTTTTTATCTGAGATATTCTTTAACAACAACAAAATATATCAACCTGGTTTATCGCTTAAAACGAGGTTATAAGGAAATGAGTTATAGACAGATGACATATTTTTATAATTTCACAGCAAAAAAAGTAAGATAACGAGCGATAAGAAAAGAAAAATAGCAAAGTAATTTTTACTAAAAGTTCAATTCAATGAACAAACAGGTCAGTTGAAAATATTCTAAAAAACAATCATAAATATGCATTTTTCAAGTTGACTGCTTAAAAAATGATGTTATCATAATAAAACTCGTTTTTTGCATACTTTTAACAAAGCTTTTAGAATTTTTTAAAATATTTTTTATACAACTTAAGTGGGCTCACATTATTATCTCTAATTTTATTTTAGACAGCAGCAAAATGTAATGCATATTCTGCATCGCTTTATCTTTCTTCTACATTCTTGGAAAAAATATACTTTGGGTAGTGTTTAGTTGTAAACATAATCTATTTAGCGAATAAAATTCAGATAAAAGAATATGAGAAGTTTTATTAACTTCAAACCTGATCACATCCATCTAATCACTCACAGTTTTCGCAAAATTTAATAAAAAGTTTAAATAAAATATTGTAAGTTCACGGAAATAATAACAATAAAATATCCTGTTTCACATGGTGTGAATCAAAGTAAAACGAACGAATAATACGAATGTATTGCTTTTAATAAATCTTGATTTCTCGAGAACACCGTATCATTTTTATTAATTTTACTAAACACTTGGTCTTAAAGTAAACATGGTAAAACATATGTGCAAATTTAAAGCGCCAACCTATCACTTACATACTTACTTATTTACTTATTTACTTTCTTAGGTGGCTATCACAGAAAATTTGTTCCTGTATCCGAACATAAATTAGATTTTCAAGCGCCTTGATCTTCTATGCTTCTTCCCCAATTTCTGACACCAAGTTATATTTCCACCGAAGTTTTGGTCTTCCCGTGCTGCGTAAACCGACACCGTGTTCGTATTCAAATGAATTTCTAGCTGGAGCATATTCATCTATTCTCACAACATGACCTATCCAATTCAATCATTGGAATATGGTACGTTTGACTATGTCATTGTCTGCATATAGCTCAAACAGTTCATGGTTCCTACGACACAGATATTCTCCGTCAACGCAGATTTCTTGATAGATTTTACGATAATTTTTTTTAAACACCCTAAGTACTGCGCCATCTGCTTTCGCAAGTACCCATGCTTTGGAACCATATAATCACAGAAAAAATATTTTGCACCAATTAAAGATTTTAATTAGTTTTAAATTAAAGTTCAATTAAGTTTTTAATTGCTTCAAATATATTTTTGTTTAAAACAGAACAAAAAAGTTTCCGAATTAAACAAAATTTTGAATCAATTAATTATTTAATTAAATTATATGAATTTTATTTGAACTATTTTTGAATTCATAAATTAATTATTTAGGCTTAAGTTCTTAATTATAAAGAGATAAAGAAAAAATAAATACCAGCAAAGCAGAATGCACTTTCTAGACAGCTACGTCCGTTTGGTATCTAATTTTTCTTTATCTCTTTATAATTAAGAATTTACGCCTAAATAATTAATTTATTTATTTAATTAATCTAATTCTATCTAATATTTTAATCTAAAACCAATTAAAACCTTTTATTGTTGAAAATATTTTTATCTGTGATTGCACGGGTAGTATCAAAGTCTTGTAGAGAGTTATTTTAGTCTGTCAAGAGGTGGTATTATTTTTAAACTGCTAACCTAGTCCAAAGTAGCATCTATTTGCCAGTACTATTCTTTTCTAGTCCAAAGTAGCATCTATTGGCCAGTATTATTCTTCTCTTTATCTCGAAACTGAGGTTGTTTGTCTTGTTAATGGCGTTATCGAGATAGATAAAATTACTTCCACTTCCACTGGCTGCAATACGTCTCCTAGACGTATTGCGCGTTGATAACATCAACTTGGTTTTTTCGCGGTTTACTGCCAGACCCACTTTGGCAGAATCTTTTTCGATTTTTTCAAAGGAGGCAGTTACCAAATTGATTGGATTTGTTGCGCCAGTAAATAAAATACTCTTGTCTACCTGTCGGTGAAGACCGTCGTCACTGGCTGTTGGTTTGATATGTACTGTGACTAGGGTTATTATTTTAAACGCGGACTGATAATGATGTCTTTACATCGAAAGCGCTCGCCAAACCTACTAAACGAACAGCCAGTAACGACGGTCTTCACCGACAGGTATGACAACTGTGGCAATTACCACTCGAAATGTTCCACCCTTGATTTCTATATCGTCTGCATAAACAAATAACATGTGTTGCTTGTTGCTAGACGGTATTCACTCAAAGCCGTTATCTAGGATTTCTTCGGGGATATCTTCGTCGCCGCTACTGTCTGATACCAATAGCGTGCAAAAATGTTCCACCACTTCCTCATCACATACTCATTAGCTGTCAGCAGATTACCTTTTTTCATCTTTAAGAATATTGTAAATTACCCATATTGCTGTTATAACCAAATAAAACCAAGAAAACTATGTTAACAATAAAAAAATATTACAAATTATTTTTAAATACTCTGTTTAAGTAAGTAATTCGGTGATGGGTCTCGTTAATTTATGGAAACATCTTCAAAACTTTTTCTGAAGCCTTTTGAGCAGTAATTTTTATAAATCCCTTGATACCTGGAGATTGGTTTTAAATCATAAGCGAAACACAAAATGAAAACTGTTAAAATAACAAATAACAGAACAGCAAATCTGTATTGTAACGAATTTCCTAAAGAATGATGGAACAAAAACACAAACTTGTAATTTGAAAGATAATAACAGTAAAAGAAAATTATGCAAAACTTTTTTGTTCATGTTGATGCTAAGCTTCGCTGCGCATTTGGTTTAGCAAAAGATACAAAAAAGGTGAGACACAAAAAATTGTAGCCATAGACATGTATATAATTTCAGTTTTGTTTCTTTTATGAAAAATTTGTACAAAAGAGTTTTTTTCATGCTTTTGTGTAATTTTTTGGTAGCAGCTTAGATCTTCGTTGGTGTAAAAAAAGAAGAGTTTTTTGTGGTCTCTAAAGGCTGTTGTTAGTACTGAAAATTGAAAACAACTTATAAGTAAAATATTTCCTTCACTCTTTTTCCTTTTCATTTCTTTCTTTCTTTTACAAAAACTTTTTTAATAACATTTTTATGGAAATAAAATTGGTGGCTAAACGTTTGACATTTACGAGAACAAGAGGTGTGGAAATTTTAAAAATAATAAATAAAAACTTTCACGAGTAATATGCAGACATCGCTTCTAATTGAATAACCAAAATATAAAAAATATACCACAATGGGTTAGAATACATACCCTGGCCACCTGTGGTGAAATTAATATTGTAGAAGTTACACATATATACCCTTTCCACCTTCACCACAGGTGGAAAGGGTATATATGAGTGTGGCATATCGTGTGTAACTTCTACAATATTAATTTCCGACCCCATAAAGTATATATATTCTGAATTCTTATACAGAGAAGTTGATTAAGCGATGTCCGTCTGTCTGTCCGTCTGTGTTCGGGTTGAAATCAACTTTGCCAAGGCACCAGAAGAGATACAGACAATTTAAGACAACAATCTGCTAGGCATAGTTTCGAAAATTTCGAATATGGAATTCAGCAATATTAGAACATTCCATTTGAGGATGTTAGCAAAAACCAACGCCCACCTATGTTTTGTTAAATGAATATGAGATCGCGACCAGTAGATCGCATAGAGTGCATTCATATTTCGGGGAATCAATAACCTCCTGCGAGGGGCGATTTGTGATTGTTTTTAGGTTGGTAGGGTTATTCTGCTTTGATTTGTATTAAAGGCCTTTATATAAAGCAATACAAATAGATGTAGCCGATAGACCCACAGGGTGGAAACTGGAACAATAGTAGTATGACCCACCGAACATTACTGTTCATCTGTAAGTGATCAGTTGCCTTAAACTGTTGAGGTGTTAAATAGTGTGTATGTGTGAGTTTTAGCAGTGTGATAAACAAAAGTAATGGAGAGCTGCGTAAATAAAGTGACATTTAAGTATGGGGGGTTAAATTTTGAAGGCCGATGTTGAATGTGAACCACGCCTAAACGTCAAGTTTTTTTCTGCATTTAATTCGATATTTCTCAATTTCAGACTAACTCAATTTGAACCATGGAAAGAACGTCGAGCAATGATCAGAATGTTGGCAAGAAATGGCAACTTTGCAACGTTGCCATTTCCAACGCGTTGGATGATTAATTTTCGAAGAAAATCATCTTCAGTAATGAGGCACATTTTCACCTCAGTGGCTATGTCAATAAGCAGAATTACCGCATTTGGGCGAATGATAATCCAAGAGTGATTGCCGAAAAACCAATGCACCCATAAAGAGTGACTCTGTGGTGCGGTTTACGGGCTGGCGGCATCATCGGGTCAATTTTTTCCAAAATGAGGCCTGTCAGGCAATTACTGTGAATGGTGTTCGCTATCGTGAGATGATAACAACTTTTTATGGCCCGAAATGGAAGATAAGGATGTAGACGATATGGAGTTTCAACAGGACGGTACCACTAGCCACACAGCTAACGAAACAATGGCTCTGTTGCGCGACAAATTCAACGGCCGCGTTATTTCACGTGGTGGCAATGTCAATTGGCCGCCAAGATCATGTGATTAGACACTGTTGGACTTCTTTGGGGTTATTTGAAAGAAAATGTGTACGTCGATAAGCCAGAAACAATTCAAGAGCTAAAGGATGATATAATTCGGCACATTAACGGCATAGAACCTTAATTATGCCCCAAAGTCATCGAAAATTTGGAGCATCAGATGGAGGTGTAAGGCCGAGGTCTCGGCCGATATTTTGTTCAATACATAATTGAACTTTAGAAATATTTTCAAAATAAAAAGAAATGACAATAATTTTTTTTTAATAATTTCTGTTTTTTTATTTTTAAATTAAAAGAATCCAAGCAATAAGTAAAAACGGAATAGTATTTTATATTTGCTCAGTTAAATATGTTTGTAATATTTACTACCTAAAGAGTTCGTTGTTGAAGGAAAAACCCTTTGTATTGAATTGCATTCATTTCCCAAACATGATACAGTTATTATAATATCACTTATTACAACTTTAGACAATAATGTGAGACGACTATTCTCGTTGTTTAAATAAGAGTGGGGAGCTTCGGTGGGTACATGTTTGTATTTTCTGAATTTATTATTTTATTTCTTTATTTTATTTCTGATTAAGTTGTTAATTAATGTTTTTAAAATAAAACAAAAAACTATGTACATGTTCAAAGAAAAATCAAAATAAAATGAAAATAACTCTTATGTACCCAACATCTAAAATATTTTGTATTTATAGTGCATGTAATACTCCATTTATGCATTTAGGTATATTTTCTATCAATTTTGTATAATTTCATCTGGAATTTTCTGCCACTTTAGCTGCACACGTTGCCACGACTCGATTAAGTTAGGTGGAGCTCTTCAATATTTTCTCAATCGACTTTTTAAAATTATCTACAAATTATGAATTGGACTGATATCAGGATTTTGCGGAGGCTACAGCATGAAATTGTCAAAACATACATTCTACAATAATTTTTCAGGTGTGTTTCGGGTCTCCAACTTATTGAAATAGAAGTTCTTCCTTAGAATATGCGCTCATATATAAAAATCGGAAAGATGGGTTGGAAAAATGTTTAAACAGTCTTCCTTTTTCATGATAACAGCATTTGTTTGCAATGGTCCATCATGCCACCATGTAAAACAACACCACTATATGATGTTTCCTCCGACTTGCTTAACTATTTGCTTAATATGGTGTCATTGTATTGTCTTCTGCTATCGGCGTCAGTAATACTGTATACCATCAGACTGATATCGTTTTATTTTGGACTCATCCGAAAATATTACAATCTTTCAGTCATCAACAGCCAAATCTTTGTGAAGCATGACGAATTGTAAATGAGCCGAAACAGTTTTATGTATCAGTGCATTTTAGGTTGACAGCTGCGAGGTATCGAATATAGTGTAGCGCTTGTTGTTCTTGTTGTTCATTCTTTAACATTGTTTTTATTGCTAGGGAAACACCTTTGGTTTAAAAGAATTGTCAGCTCTTAGCTTTCTGATCATTAGGCGTGCGTCCCCATCTGTTAATGGCTTTTGGCTTCTAGCCTGCCTTTGCAGAGCTAAATTTCGCCGTTTTATCACTCTTATAACCACTGAATAAATTATATAGCTGTTTTACATTGTCATATTTACAACAAAATTTTACGCAGTTCACTGTAGTTTCGTCAATGTTTTACAAATATAAACTTTTTGTTTTAAATTAAAAAACGTAAATTTTTGGTATATGAAGTTATTCAAAAACAATTTAGAACTATGGTGTATATTTACAAATGTCAAGATTATAGCAACCAAATCGATAACTGATTTATTTGAGAAACTGAGTATATACGAGTTATTTTGTTGTTATTCAATTTTTTTTAATTGCTTATTGCATTTTAATCTCTTTTAAGAAAAGTTTTGTTAAGAACTAAATAGGAAAGAACACAAAACAAAAGAAATTCAAAAATCGCTTCATTATTATTTAAATCTGCTCCCCACTGTACCTCTAGCGTAGAAGAGAAATTCGGGCGGGTGCAATTCCGTCTCCAGTTTTGCCATGGTTCGATGCCAAATTTTTAAAAATTATACTCTAAATTTATTTTTAGTATATTATCTTCCAATAAAACTAGGTTTTATATAGTTAAGGTATCAAACAAAATATTTTCAAAACCCATTTAGTCCTTCAACTTTCATAATAAATCACAAATTTGTCATATGTGACTGCTCACATAACGATACACTGGGTATATTGAGTTTACGAATCCAGGAAAACGGAGCCGAGGTAAATTCGGAGGAGATCGAACTAGTTCTATTTACTTGAAAAAGTAAAAGTCCAGCGTTTACACCGAAATGTTTACATGGTATTACTTGGGAACTTAAAAACAATGTAGTGCTATCCAAGTCTATGCTATGATACAGTTAAGTCTTATTGACGCAAAAGCAAAATTTCTGTTTTCAATACTGCTAAAGCTATTACCGCAATTTTTAAAATACTTAAATATTTTCTAACAGCTTAACTTTTTTTGTATACTTTAAAAGCTGTTGTTGGTTGATGAGAGATAAACATAAATATATTAAAAATTACACACAAAAGGTTCTTTAAAATATAGTTATCAAAGTGAAATTTACAAAACGACCCTCATGAACATCCCCATTCACAAATATGTTTATTTTGTTATTGAAATATTTAAAATAGAAACATAAATACATATTTACATGCAAAAATATCCTTTTGTATTCACGTGTGTTAAATTTCGAAAACATTGTTAAAAATCTGAAAATTGCTTTCCGTTTACTTGTAGCTATTGTGCTGTTTACTCTTATGTTTTCTTTTAATACAACTTACGTAATGGAGCATAAAATAAAGATAATGTAATCACAATAGAACATAATTGTGCATACATGATTGACGGTTTTCATGTTTCCTTCCATCAATCCAAAATTGTTTACAAAAAGCCAGAAACCAAATTTTATTGAAATAATTCATGAAAGCAAACTTACACTCACATATTATTTATCATTGTGAATGCAGAATCTCCCCCTGCCTGGTGCCATTATTGTTTTTACATAGAACTACAATTGGATTAAAAGAAAGCTTATGGTATGTGTCTGTGATGGGTTGTCTTTTACCTTTAAATATCTTTGTAAATAAGATTTTATTATAATGGATGGCACAATAGAAGTATCATATCTAAAAATCTTTTCTCTCTTACTTCAAATTACTGTAAAAAATGTTTGTAGGAACAACTGGATTTGGTAGTGAGAAAATAAACTGATAAGAATCAGTTGAAGCAGTTACAACAACAAACCACCGATAATGTTAATCTTAGAAACTAATTTTGAAGATTTGGTTCAAGCAACAACTTAAATGTCATAAAATAAGTCATTTAATCAAAATAATATTTTCGAAGATGATGAATAAATTAAATTATATAAATTATAATAAATTATAACATGGCATTATTACTATACTGCATTTTATAACATTATTATAAAGTCATTAAATTCTCCCTTATTCTGCAGGGTGAGCGTAGTGCAAGGTTACTTTCCATACCCAAAAGCCTCCCTACCCAAATGATAAAAACATACTCCTATTGCTTTCGCTACGAGTTGTCCATCAGAGTCCTTTAACTTGAAGTTTTCACAAAAGCCCGCTATAACACCAAATACTTAAAATTAAAGGGATAGTGGCGTAACCTTTACATATTTGCCTTATATTCTAAACCGTGATAGGCAGACACTGCACACACCGTAGGTATTACTATGTTTGATATAAGATCAAGCATATAAGAATAAAGGTTAAAGGGTATTCCACGATTGTAAAGTATAAAGCCTTATTTTAAATTTACACATAGTATGTATTACAAAGTCTGCTATAGCAACAAGAATAAAAACAAATAAGAGTTTTATATTAATCCATGCCGAATCTTATATACCCTTTACCATAGTAATGTTAAATATTCTGTTACTCAGTTATGTTTCCCAATTTCACAATAATATACATTCTGTTTTTACTTTGATGATTGTCGACTTCATTATTACAAATATAATATCTATAAAGATATAGATTTTTTTTGTAAAAATTTCATCGAAAATTTTTGTAAAATTTTATCGTAAATTTTTTGTAAAAATTTTATATAAATTTTTTTTGTAATAATATTATCTAAATTTGTTTGTAAAAATTTTATCTATATTTTTGTGTAAAAATTTTATTTGAAATTTTTTGTAAAAATTTTATAGAAAATTATTTGTAAAAATTTTATCGAAAACCTTGTCTACAAATTTTTTATAAAAAATTTATCAAAATTTTTTCTAAAAATTTTTCTTTAAAAATTCTATCGAAATTTCCTTGTAATTTTTTTTCGAAAATTGTTTATAAATATATTTTTTGAAAATTTTTACGAAAATTCCTTGAAAACTTTTTTATAACATTTTTCTTTAAATTTTTTGTAAAATTTTTTTAACATTTTTTTATGACCTTTCTGCGAAATGCGTTAGAATGGTTAGACTATTGCAAAAAAAAAATCCTTAAAAAATTTTTCATATTGACTAAACCCAACTCCCCCTCCCCAATGTGTCTTTTGACTGCACCTGGTTACAAACGCGCACCCTGTGGGTCTATTGGTTACCTCTATGTGTATTGCTTTCTATAAAGCCCTTTAATACAAATCAAAGCAGAAAATTGTTCCAGCCTAAAAACAAGCAAAAAATTCACCCACGCAGGGTGATATTGTTCTCCCGAGAATTCGGTATATTCTACAGTTTTTTCGAAGTCAATACAAAAAATATAATCAACAAAAAACACCAATAAAACAATATTTAAATTATTTAAAAATGCTTTTTAAATATTCAGGTATATTTAATATTTTTTATAGAACTGCACTTTCCTTTAATTAAAATTAAGTAGAACAAGTAAGGGTATTATATTCGGTAGTACCGAATCTTCTTTAACCTTCACCAAGGCGATTTTAGTTTTACATACATTGGTACAAAATTGATTGATTTAAGAGACGAATACATTAAAAAAAAGAACTGCGCCTTTTTTCACTAATTAAAAATGTTTCGTATATGGTAATATCATCACCTGAAATGCCTAACTTTGTTGAAATTTTATTGAAAATTATTTGCAAAAATTTTATAAATTTTTTTTGTAAAAATTTTATAGATTTTTGTAAAAATTAGATAGCATTTTTTGTGTAAAAATTTGATATAATTATTTGTTGTAAAAATTTGAAAGAAAATTTTTTGTAAAATTTTTTTGGAAAACCTTTTTTGTTAAATATTTGATTTAAATATTTTTTTTTAATTTTTAATTTTTAAATTTTCTTTTTAATTTGATAGATTTTTTTTACAAAAATTATATTGAATATATTTTTGTAAAAGTTTTATTCAAAATTTTATTGAATATTTTTTTGGAAAAAATTTATTAAAACTGAATTTTATAGAAAATCTTTGTAAAAATTTTATTGAAAATCTTTGTAAAAATATTATTGTAAATTTTTTGTAAAAATTTTATAGAAAATATTTTGTAAAAATTTTATAGAAATTATTTTGCAATTTTTTTAATACTTTTTGTAAATTATTTAGAAAATTATTTTAATTTTTTTTTTGTAAAATTTGTTTTTGAAAATTTTCTGGTTTCTTGTAGATAATATTTTTGTTTTATTAAAAGGTTTTTGTAAAAATTTTATTTAAAATCTATCGAAAAATTTTATAGAAATTATTTGTAAAAATTTTATTAGAAAAAATTTTATTGAAAATTTTCTGCAAAAATTTGATAGAAAATATTTTGGATTTTTTTTTCAATATTTTTTGTAATTTATTTTTGGAAATTATTTACTAATTTTTTTAGAATATTTTTTTGAAATTTTTTAAATATTTTTTGTTTAATTTTTTTGTAAAATTTGTTTCTGAAAATTATTTGGAAAATTTTTTGTTAAATTTTTTGTATTTTTTTAAATTATTTTTAAAAAAATTTATTATTTTTTTTTTTGATTTTTTTTTGGTATGTTTTTAAATTTTTTGCAAAAATTAGGACATTCCTGCAATCGAAATTGCGTTAGAATGTTCAGAGAAAAGCAGAAAAATCTTCTTGGTTTCCAGTGGGCACACTGTGGTTCTATTGCCTACCTATATGTGTCTTGCCTTTTATACAAATCAAAGCAGAAAAACCCTACCTACTTAAAAACAACCAACAACCCCCGAGATCTATATGCACTCCATGCGATCTACTGGTCATTCATTTAATAAAAAAATCTAAAAAGAATCATTACAACCGAAAAAATAAAAACAACGTAAAAAAAATATAGGTGGGCGTGGATTTATGCCCACAGCCTCGAATGGAAGGTTCTGATGATGCTGAATTGCACTAGTGAAATTTTCGAAACTGACAGATCGGTGGCAAGATGATTTAAAGCCGAACACTGACGGACAGACGGACATCGCTAAATTAACTTCTCTATGTATAGGGATTCATAATATATATACTTTATGGGGTCAGAAGTGCAGATTGTAGAAATTACAAACGGAATGACAAACTCATATACTCTTTTCCACCTGTGGTGAAGGCTATAAAAATTTAATTTAAAATTTTCTTTTTGTTCAAATCCGACCATCATTTAAATTTATCATTAATTTTGTTTGAGGGTTTTAGTATAATTTTGATTTTCTTGTTTTGACTTCTCTCTTGGTGAGAGTTTAAGGCTGTCTTGAATTTTTAATATCAGGTCATATACAACTTTTTGTTGTCTGTCTCTTTGTACATCTCGATGAAATGTTATTTATTTTATTGCTGTTGTTGCCGTTGACAATAGCAGTTGCATTGTCATACCTTTTTACATATAAAGTCATTAAAAATACATTAACAAATGAAACTCAAACATACACAAGTACAAGTAATTATGTGAAATGATTTTAAATGAAAATAATATAATGAAATGAAATGAAAGGCTTTGTTTTTATTGTTGTATGAAAGAGAGACAGTTTTTTGAAAAGCATATGTTTGTTTCCTGTATCGTTTTAAATTATACATGTATACATACATACATACATACATACATACATGGTACATATTATAACTATTATTGTGGAAAAGAAAACAATGCCTGCCATTGGTGTACAATTACATTTGAATATTTTTATACATAAATCTGATATTTTAATGACCATGATTACATTTCTAATTATCAGAAAAATATGGAAAATGAAATATTTACCAAATGCTATTGCAGGTAGTTGTTACACTAAAAATATTTGTTACAGCAATGAATTACTGACACTTCCAGTTTTTGGAAATGTCAGAAATACGAGCATTAGGCAACACAAGATTATAATTTTAAATATTTTTTCATAAACACTATACGAAATAGTAACAAAAGCATAATGAAATCTAAAATACAGAAGTCAGCAGCCGAAGTGGTTTGAGTTTAAAATGCAATGATTTTGTCATTTTTTATATTTTTATTTAAAAACTAGAATATCGTGAATATAATTTATTGCAAATAATAGCTTTGTCCTTCCGGAAGCGATTCATATGCTGCTTTAATATGAATATGATGTTTTGTTCCATGCTCTTCGAAAATCAACATTTAAGGCATTGGCAGTGTTATTTTTTTTTGCATAATTTTATTTATTGTATTTTCAATATATTTGCACTGGCAATAATTACTCATATATTAAGTCTAAAAAAAATAAATATACTGTTTGTGTCCAGCCAGTGCTAGGCAAAAAATTTGTGTTTCACGGTTGCTGTTATAATCTGGTCCAACGGATTTTAAATACGTAGTACGTTTAGATCTTTGTTGATGTTTGAGTTTTTTATATATCAATGAGCAACTGTAATCGTACGTGTAGTCTTATTTTGTCGTCTTGGGTTTTTCCTACATTACCAGATGAGGCAGAGATCCATAATTAAATACCATAATGCCAAATGGGTTTGGCTATCGATTTGACTGTAAATTTGTAGAAATTTTCAATCTAAGCTCAGGGCAGAGTTTCTGCCAGTAAGCCAGTTTAGTTGGACTGCTTTTAACTTTATTTGTGTTAAATTTAATTCAATATAAGCTTTCCTAATAAGAAGCCAATCAAGATGTAAACCGAGTTATTTGACATCTGAAAGCTGAGGTATCATTAAACATGGCGGGCACAGCTAGTCTGTAATGTAATTAAAGGGGAATAATATTTGTGCAAAAATGTCGGTGTTAAAATTTATAAGAAAAAATTATATTTACTTGCGGCACTAAAAAGGAAAAACAAAAAAGATGTGATAATGTAATTTTTTTAACTTTGTACATTTTTATAAAATAATTACTACAATCGTAAAGTTTTTTATTATATTTAGTTTTTTATTTTTATTTGTTTACTTTTCTTATTTTAACGTGACCAGACTGTTTTGATGAAAATTTGCGAGTTGTACAACTAAAAAGCGAATTTAAAATAAATTATAAAAAGTGCATTTAAAAATGTAATGGAGAAAAAAATATACTGTTTTAATAGACTTTTTATATTTAAATATAAACCATTTCTACATGTGATTTTATGTGAAATAATATAACTGTAACAGGACCGCGTCTTTACATGAAATATATTTTGAATTTTTTCTTTGCTGCTACAGATATTAATCGATATAGAATACAAAACTCCATTATTTCTGAATTACAGTCTTTTTGTGTGTGCTCGCATCACGTAAAAAAATACTGGATGCATTTTAATAAAATTTTGCGAGGAGATAACTTAGTATCGCAATTTAAATATAAAATCCCTTTTTTTATGAAAAATAGCTTGCTTCCAAGAGAAAATTAAGATCAAAAAGTGAATTATACCCATTAAATAATATTAGATACTGGGCAGCACCTTTTCATATTGTTTTTTTTTTTGTGAAGACAACACTGTCTCTCCGAAGCCTTTTGCTTGTCTGCGAAAAAAAACGCAGAGAGTCTTTGATGGTAATCCAACCCGCAATCTTCAGACTGATAGATTAGCGCGCTAACAATCGATCTATCGAGGCTCTATACAGACAGTCTGTACAGAACTTTACAATAACAGTATATTATTCAACACCTATAATGCAACATCCTGCGTTATTACCTAGAGATGGGTATCTCTATATAAAGTAAATATAGAAAATAGTTATTGAGCGCCGTATCATACTTTTAAAACAGAAGCCACATTTGAACAAATATATTTTTATATGAATATGTGAAAGTTAACTTGAATTTACATTGAAATGTAAATTTATTATGTTTTTTGCAGGCGTTTAAAGCAGACAATCACGTTAATTTTAAGGAAAATGGATAATCAGCATTTTGTTTGTATAAACATCACTGAAACCAAAAAAAAATCTTAATAAAAAGGATCCTATGCAGCATCAATTTCAATGGTTAGGAGGATTATACTTAATTATATATGTGTGGATTTACAAGACCATTATTAATCCATAGCCACTCCACTGCTGTTTTAATAACTCCCACTAAGCAGTCCCGTGAACTTCGTAAATTTGACAATTTGCTTAGCACCCATACCCTACAAGTCCTCCATATTCTGAAAGAAAAAAGAGCCAAAACATTTATTACGGCTGTGTGATAATGCAGGGCATTGACAAAGATAGTAGAATGTATTTTCCTCTTCTTCGCCACACCATCTACAGATATTATCATCACAAAGTCGAATCTTTTTCAAGAAATATCTAAGATCATTATGTCTGACTTACTCATACATAACAGCTTATACCTTTTTCCTGCAGAAATGATTTTGTCTGTGTGTGTCCTAACGAATTATTCCACGTTGTGTCGACAAAACGTCTAAATTTTTCTCTTATCCTTTCATATATATATGCCCTCACATCTGACGCTTATGTCTAAGTCAGCTCCAGCTCGTGCAAACTCGTCTGCAGCTTCGTTTCCTATGATGTTGTAATGAACAGGTACCCAGCACAGTTTCAGTACGTGTTGTTCATTGGGAACTTGTAGCTCTCTGCGACAACGGCTGACTACTTTCGATCTAATACATCTATTTTCGAGTGCTTTTATAGTCACCTGACTGTCTATGTAAATAGTGATATTATTTGAGAATATCGGCCTCATAGAAAGTAACCTGGCAGCCTCAGACACAGCAAAAATTTCTAGAACTGTGTCTGATACCTCACTTTTCGCAGTATACTCGACTTCCTGTCCCATTATCATTTTTTGAACCATCTGTATAAATCTCAATCTCAATTCCTTCCTTCCCATCTTTCCTTGGTTTCAAAGGTTAGAAATGGTTTTAGTGAGTTTCATTGCGGTCATACATGCCCAAATGACGTCAAAATTATCCATCGTCATGAAATTATATTGGATGATCTTAGACATCTGAGTCGAGTAGGTAGATCATATTTTCGGCGGATAGTTAGATATAAAAAGGAATCCGAGCTATGAAGACAATGTCCTGTTGCACACGCGTGTAGCCAGTCAGTATGGCGAAAATCGCTTAATTAGGCTACGAATTACTATCCCATCCAGCTTACAGATTTAGAGCCTTGAGAATATTTCTGCTTCTACATTTAAAAGAAAGGGTAGAATTAAAAGAAAGGTATCGGTTCAAACGAAAAGGTTAATATTAAAAGAAACACCTATTTTGGAGGGGATAAAAAACTAGAAAGATGCTGATCTATTGAGCTTTAAGTAGATTAAAGCCTTTTTAACGAAACAAAGTTTTAACGGAGTTATCACATTGCCCTCGTATACTATTTATTTAGTCAACAAAAACGTTTAAAAACAAATTTATTAAAACTTTAAAAAAAGATTCACATTTTAAATCCTGCCAAAAAGGGCATGTCTGGTCATGTTAAGTATGCCGAAAAAATAAAAAATAATAATTTCCTTCCTTTTGCCAGCCACTTATGATTCCGTTAATTTTTTTTTACATTTTTTGTTAAATGGTTTCCAGCAGCATAAATGTAGGGGAGCATTAGTACGTACGAGTAGCTGCATTAAAAGTAGTAATAGTTTACTCAGTAGGAATAAATCATAACGTTGAAAACTACTCCTATTGTCCTGGTGTTTGCATATAAATTTGCATATAAAATTTCATAATTTCTATTTTCTACTTTTGTGAATTTACGTTACGAGTTTGTTTGTATTTTTTGGGTTTGCCTTTTTAACTAAAAAAAACTTTTCATCATCTCTTTGAATTGTTGTTAGAAATTTCATTGTAACTTGAGCTTATAAAAGTTGTAATTACCCCCTGGGGCTAAATATTGTTAAAAATAGGGCTTATGTGTGTAATGCACAATAAATGTTTTAATATCATTTTATTTTTATTTTCATAGTTTATTCTACCAAACTTTTTACATTCCTCATTGTGATGGATAAATAAGACAAAGTCGTTATTTAGTATATTGACGTAACAGCTCACAGTGGTTCAAGTTTTTTTTTTAAACTTGAAACACTAAAGATATTTTTATAAAATAGTAATAAATTACAGAAGCAGAGCAATGGTATTTTTGGAGCTGTCCGCAGAATTTTGTGGATAAACCTCTAAATTTGAGTACCGCGTTAATACATTTTTTGGAAAGGCGCCAAAATTTTATTTATAAACAAATGTTAAGAATTAGAAAGCCACAGCAAATATATTGCAAAAACATGCTTTGTTGTTTGGATTATCTCTTTTCGTTTTAGAGAAAATTAACTTTTTTAATTTAAGTTTTTTAATTTTAAATAAGTTTTATTTGACGTTAATAGACTTATTTATGTTCGGAGTGTTATCTTGAGATATCCGCTGTACTCTTGATAATATTGAGAATAAAATATAGGAAAGTGTTAAGCTGATAGCTCGTTTCGTTAAAAAGTTACACGCCTCTGAATGGGGAAAATCTAGACACTATTTATTTTTTTATGATTTTCTTAAAGAAGTTGGTGTATTTCTTTTTGTTTACTTTGATTGGACGTATGACGGAGCGTATGGGAATCTCTTGAGCTGCGTAGATGAGGAGGAGGTGGAATCAGTTCAACAACTTCTCTGCGACTGCCTGGCTCTTGAAGAACGCAGGCTCAAATTTTTGGGCCAAAGATTCTTTCAGCAACTGGACTTTCTGAGAAGAGCGAAACTGAGCAGCCTACTAGGGTTTGTGAAAAGCTCCTGGTGGTTCTTACGAACTAGCGGTATTGGAGTTTTGGAGTTCAAAAGGAAATAGTGGGGGTATCACAATGGGCCTAATTGGCCCATTTGTTTAACTATTTGAAAAATAACCTTTAGCCAATGCGAATAACAATGGGTCATAAACGGTAACCGTTTTTCCTCCAGCCCTATCCGAAAATAGCTCATTTTAACTCAACATTTATGATTTATTTTAAAACTTCTCCGAGTGCAAAGCACCAGTTGAAAAAAGTAAACAGATATTTAAAGGAATGATTTTGCCTCAAAAAGAACTACTCAACCCCATGGGTAGCCACTTTTATATAAAACCCACAATTTTTTGGAATATATCTTTCCTATTTTAGGAATTTAGGTATTAAAATATAAAATATTAAAATTTTTAATATTGAACATTTAATTTAATTAAATTAGTCGAACTTTTTATTATCATATAATTGAATTGTTAAATTTAGGCTTAACTTCTTTTATTCTTTAATAAAAGAATATAAAAATAATATGGTTGAAGAATATTGTTATACAAATTACAAAGAAAAATGGGAAACAATTTTATTAGACACTAGCAGAATGTATTTTCTGGATATCTGCATCCTGCTGAAGATGGAAAAAGAAAAATATAAAATATAAAATATAGGGAAGTTTTAGGTAGACTTCGTTCTCACCAACTGACGATTGATGACTAAATACAGTTTTTATCGTATTCCTTTATCTGAGTTTGTTTGGAGAAATAGATGATGTTTAAAATTAAACACTACCCAAAGTAGATAGATGCGAAAAAGGCTGAAGACGGACGTAGCTGTTCAGAAAATGAATTGCATTACATTCTGCTAGTAGACACTAACATTTTTGTTATAAAAATTACTCACCTAATTTGTATAAAAGTATTCTTTAATTACATTAGTAGTCAGAAAGAATAAAAGAACTTAAGCCTAACTTTAGCAATTTGCTTATATATTAAAAGTTTTATAACCTCTTTATTTGTTTAAAAGTTCTCTTATCTTTATTGGTTTAAAATTTTGTAAGCATAAATTAATAAATTGTAGAAAAAATTTGTCTAAAAATATTGTATAATTTTTTTCTAAAATACACTTGCTTAAAGGCAGAACGTTCAATATAGCAATTTGTTATCACCAAATGTATAGCTCCTGTTTATAATTGACAGAAAAAATTTTTTTGTGTTTAATAAATAAATTACCTAGAAACTTAATGAACAAAAACATACAACTTCAAAAAAATGTTATTGTGACTTGTGACTTTAGAATTTCTCGTTATTAATTATTACACTCGTGCACCTGTGTCGGAGAAAGAGATAATACAAAATAATTTTTCTTATATTGAATTGGTTTTTTTCTTGTTTTGTTTTGTGTTTCTTTTTTATTAAAGACTAAAATGAAAATTTAATCAAATGTTAGTTTGCTTTCCTGCATTATTTAAAGCCGCAACTGGCGCCAGTTTTTTCTTGAAAATACATTTTATTGAGTTCATCTAGCTTGACCTTAACAGGATTGTTTGACTTGAAATCAATAATAATTCTGGCAAAAAACTGAATTCAAAACACACAAAGGTTCGAATCTAAACTAAGAAATTAAAAGGAAGTAATCTGTAAGCATTTTTCAAAAATTAAGGATAAAAAATATACGTCAACCTCCTGTCTTGTATAATATTTTTCATACTTTTCGCTTTTGTATACAAAATAATAGGCACTTTGTGAATATTTCAAAATTCTACCTATTTGAGTACAAATGTTAGGCCCGCTTTAGTCAAAATCAACGCTTTTGGCGAACGAATAATTTTAAGAAATGTAACTGTTAAGCCTTATATCAACAGCAGAAAACTTATACGTACGTCAACAGCAGCATACCCGGGTATACACGTACTTTTTATATGGCAATTTTTTGTTATTAAGAATAATAAATAACGTCTGAAAATGGAGAAACATGAAACTAATAGGTCTGTGCCACCACAAATAGCCTGGTGACTTACCTACAACATATTGAAATCTGGAAGAAGTATAAAAGAACTAAATATTCCGGAGACATTCAGATTATTAATATCTGTGAACCATAATTATTCGGGAAATAAATAGAAAAAGAACAGCGAAAAGTTATTTTTATGTGTATTTGTCGCTTATTTTGACGACGGAAATACACATCGGCAACGTAAATAAATAAAGCGGCAGCAATAACGGACATAATTTTGATGCTAAACAATAACCAAAGTAGTAATTATACAGCAGGAGCCAACGTCACTATTGACGAAACATTGTGTTCGACAACTTTTTACCAACTTCAGTTTGAACAGCAATTTACCCATGTTAGGTACAGCATATCAAGGAAGAACATTTGTACCATAAAAATTTGCTATTCCAAAAGGTGTAGTGGAATCCATCATATTCAATTTTAGCAACAAAATTTCAATGTATTCCACTTGACCAAGAATAACAAATCAGTTGTAGTCCTTTCCACAATGAATAACAGAAGCGAAGTAGAAAGTCTAAAAAAGAACAGAGTAATGATATTAGGCTAGAACAAAATTAAAGGTGGCGTTGATAACATGGAAAAATGTATTGTAGAATATTTATTTAATTTACACGAAGTGCCGTGTACCTTTGAAAGTAATAGATGTTGCACTGTATTGCAATAGTTGCCACAAAAAATATTTGAATCCTTTTAATTTTTTAATGTTGTAAATACGCTCGTATGTACATATGTTCATATGTATGAATCTTCTATTTTTTAATCATACTTTTATTATTGTGTTTTTCAATTTTATTCAATTAGTTTTTATGCAATAATAATACATATCCATGTATTTTCCTAAAAATATGCAGCTGTTGACGAAAGGGGTAGGATTCGAAAAGTGGGTGTATCTCTGATCTGAGTTGACCAATTCCTCTTAAACATGGAAATATGATACACAATACATTTTTTGAGGATATCATGAAATTTCAGATCAATCTGATAGCTAATTTTTGAGATACAGTGGATTTAAAACGTAAAACATACCCGGGTATGTTACTGTTGACATAAAGGTTAATTGGACCAGATTAAGTTTCTTTGGGGATAATCCCCATATAACCCAGAAGCGACCGACCTCTTGCAAGCAAATATTCAATACGTTATTTCCTAAATTCTGCTGGATTTAGTGTGATGGGTGTAGAAAAGTAATACAGCCAATTGGAGGGATAATAAAGACATTTTTTCTCTTTTAAAAGATAACCACATAGAAGTTGCTTTTTTAGACACTTGCATTTTCCATAGCATTACTCGTTACTCCCAACTATTATTAAAAATATAATATACAAATGGGGTGCCCCGGTAGGCTAGTGGGTAGTGTGCTTGCCCATCAGTGGTTGTCGGTTCGATTCCTCCCAATAACTCTGCGTGGTTCACTATAACGAATGAAGGTCTTCGTCACTTTAATCGATAATTTAAGTAAGAATGTAACTTGCAACTGTATCATAACAGTTAATAAATAATAAAAATAAATAAAAATAATATACAAATAAAATGGATGTAAATGTAACAACAAGTTTTCTTTTATTTTTACTGGGTATTGCGTTATGAAATTTTCCGCTAGTTCATTAACCGGCTAAGAATACCTCTATGATTTGATTCGCCATTTTTCTATTCTTTTAACAAAGAGAGTTGATTTGAAAATTTTATGTTTTGCTTTTCAAAATAATAAAGCTGGATATATCAGGATTGAACAAAGGTTGGAAGCTTTACCTTTGTTGCTTCTTTATCTCTTTGTTTTTTGTTAGATTTATTTCTGGTATATTTTTCCTGAGATCGTGTAAATATACGAAAGGTTTGAAAAACATAAGTTTCAAAAAAAAAAAAAATATATATATTTGAAGGGATATCATCTTTTTAAAGATAGTTTTATATAGTTTATGTTTTTGATATTTTTGTTTCTGAAAATGCATATTCATTTATAAATCATTAGTTAATTGACAGAAGCTGTATTTTTTTCCTTTAATTAGGTTTACTTAACAAACTTAATTTTGGACACAAAACACTTGTACTTATTTGAGGTATTATGAATTAAGCTTATAATTGTATTATTGCATTGCATTTAAAAGTATAAATAATTATGTACAAGGATGCACTGCACTCAAATAGACAAAAATTAGCTTGTGCATTGTTATGTACATATTTGTCTGTATAAACATTACAAACAATAAATATCTAATACGGGATGTATATAATTATTTTGCATTTAAAATAGAATTAAATCTAAATAGAAGCCTAATGTCTTATGAGTTTAAAGTATAAAAAAGTTTGATCGTTTTATTAATACTTGAGTAGTTTGCTAATGGAAGAACTTATTATAATTAATTCAAATATTAAAATAAAATTATTTATATAAAATTTTATTAAGTTAAAGCATTAAAATTAACCATTCAGTTTTGTCTTAGCAACTAAAAGTAGCTTTCATTGCTAACAAAAGGTTGGCTGAAGCAACAACAAATATAAAGTGGTAAATATTAAAGTAAAAATATTCAACAAGAGGGAAGCTTAAGGTAGTGGTAGTATTCGTTCTCACCATCTGACGATTGATAATTAACAAGTTTTCTCGTATTCCTTTATCTGGATTTGATTGGTTAAATAGGTGATGCTTAAAACTAAACACTACCCCAAGTAGATAGATACGAAGAGTGCTGATGACGGACGTAGCTGTCTAGAAAATGTTCAGTCCGCTCTGCTGGTGTCTGAAAAATTAAATTTACCCAATTTTTCTTTAATAATATCACCTAATGTAATTTAATTTATTCTTTCTTAGAAGGAATAGAACGAACTCAAGCTTGACTACAGATGTTCGACTAATAAAATTTCAAATTTTCTAAACTAAAAATATTTATAAACAGTTTTTAATTAAATGTTTTATACGTACGCATGGCTTTTATATGCATTTCCTGAAGCGTATGAAGGGGTATGATTAATTTTTTAAATAAATAATAATTGTACGTTGTGTAATAAACTAAAATTTTTCTGTGAACGTTTTAACTTTCATAGCATCTTTTTCCAAAAGTTATTTGTTTTCTTAGTTGAAAATTTACAAATAAAATCCTAGAAAACACATTCTTAGATTCTTTAATTTAATACTGCTAATATTATGAAAGTTAATCTTTTCGCAAAAAAGTTTTGATAACATTTGTCATTTTTAATGTCAACTTAACAAAATTATACGAACAGACTTTATTTTTCACAATACTATTTTTTGTATAAAATACTTTCATATTTTAGCTTTCAGACATGCATAAAATGTGATTAATTATCCTTATAATTTCTACCAAATAGACTAAATGAATGAAAGAAATAGATAGAATAAATAGAATGTTGTCACAAAACACAAATATGATGGCTGTTGTTGACCTGTATTGCATTACCAGCAATGGTACGAAAATGGTGGAGAACAGAGATTTTTCTTCTGCCACAATAGTCTATAATAAATAGATTTAAAATGTTTAGGAAAGAAGTTAGTTAAATGATGATAATATATTGCCTAATGTCTGCAAAACTTTAACAAATAAATAATGTTTGTATGCTAGTATAGCAGTGAAAATAAAATTTATAATATTTATATATTGAAATACTGATTTATGTTGAATGTCATATATTGTCATTTATGTGAAATAATGTCAGTTGAATGAATTTATATAAATATTGTGTGTAAATCTCACTTGAAATGACAAAATATACTTTATTGCTATTTAGTAAAAAAATCTATATATTGTCAGAGTACTCGATAATACAATTAGAACCACTTAAATTTTAATTTTTTTAAAATTTTTGGAAACAGCCTTTTGTTGTGTTCCAGCTGTTGTGTAAAGAGCTTTATCGAGCCAAAACTATTATATACCTAGGTATTATATACCTGGGTTTAACAGATGTACTTAAGTTTTGCTGCACTTTAAAATTCTAAGTCGATCGTTATGATACCCCAAATTATATAATTCCACCCTCTCTGCTAAAAACCACAATATGTCAACCATAAACATGACCTCTTAATTCAGTGACCCATATTTTATGCTCTTTAATAAATTGTAAACCGTTTTTGCGTTCCTGAAACACATCTTTTAAATTCTTGAATTGAATTTAATTATTCTTTACAATTTTTATTCTTACAATTTTTGCCAAGAATGGTTGACTTGGGCTGTAAATTAAAAGCAATTTTACTATAGCAACGCAGATAACATTCTAAAATAGATAAACTATCTAATAACAAAATTTTAATTTCCTGTCATTTTATCTATTCATCTGTGTTTCACTTTATTGGTCAGCCTGTTTCAAAATAAACTTTTCAACAAAACAACTTTCTTCATAGACGCTTAATTGAATACGGTCATACCTCTACCAATTGCACATTGTAATTATAGGCGGTAAAAACGTCGATCTTAAAACATCTGTAAGGCTTGTATATGTTTGTATTTTTATACGCGTGAGTATGATCTATTTAAAAGAAACACCTAACACAAATTTAGCTACGATGTTTATAAAATATTTTTATGTAAATCTAGAATCGATGCTTAAGGTGTAAGTTCAAACCATACATGTCAAATGTAACACTTTATACATAATAAATTATTATTTATACTAAAATATTTATCGTATGTGTTGCTACACGCAGAAAAACAGTGTCTAAATATCTAATAAAATAGAACAAAATTTATAATATGTGATCCGGCCTATAATAAGGTGGCTTATGACTCCAAAAAAATTTTTCCACTTTTTTTGGTTTCGATAGTTTTTGAGACGCTCATTCACGTGGTGAAAACTAGAAAGTCCTAACTTGCTTAGAAGTGTACTAAAAATGTAGAGAAAGAAGAACAAAAATAAAAGAAAAACAGAATTTTATTGAAAATCCAGAATTAAGATAATAAATGGAATTGAAAAATTTAAAAACACACACATATACACACACGAACTTATCTCATTTATGCTCTTTTGCATTTTTTGGTTGCAGTCATGCCCAAAAGTTCAATGCAAAAGAAAAACTACTAAGAAACTGACGAAATGCATTGTTTATCTTTAACAGCAAATTTTTCGAAATTTTGTTTTTGAGTCATAAGCCACCTTTTCTCTATGTTTTTTTTTTTTCAAAAAGGAAATCTTATTATTTTTATTAGTAAAAGCTATTTGAAAAAATCAAGAAGGAAACTGAGGGTTTTTATAAGGTATTCTTTTTGTTTTTTTTCAAAAAGGGTTTCTTTTTGATATTATTAGGCTATCTAGTTTTTTTTTATAAAATTCTTGCAAAAACCGACTTCATAACCGACAAACTTAAAATAGGTAATTATAAAATGATTATATTATATTAGAGGAAGATTGTAGCGGGATTTTTTTAATGTCGTAGCGCAAACTGTCAATTCAGATAAAAAAAACTAATTTTGTAATTATAATATCAGTCAGTATCAGGAGTATATAGAGGCACAAGATCCCAAAGATTCGGAGATAATGGTCAAATTACATCAATATTGAGGACACCCTTTATTTTATAGATCAAAATTTTATACTTGTTGTTATAGTGGACTAAGCAATATAGGTTCTTAGTTAATTTCAACTGGCTATCTATAAAAATTTAAAAATTTGGCCATATATATCAATTTACATTAACTATTGGGACACCCTTTAATTTTCAAATTCATATTTTATACTTGTAATTGTGGCAGACTTAGCAAAAAATTCTTTATAAATTTTAACGGTTCAAAAGTTTGGCCATATTTACATATATCAAATTAAACCAACTAATGGGACACCCTTTAATTTATAATTTTAAATATTTATACTTATTATAACAGACATAGTAACGAACATTCTGTGCAACTTTCAAGTGTTTGTCTATAACGGGTCAAAAAATAGGATCATAAAGGTGAAAATACGTCACCTATGGGGTCACCCTTTAATTTTTTTTTATTACTTTTTGTTATTGGGAGCTATAGTGACACGAACTTTTTTTATTTTAAATTGGTGACCTATAAAGTTCATAATACACGTAAAAATCATGTTTGTTGTATGGGGACACCCTTTAATTTTTAAAATTTTAAAACTCTTTTAAAACGGGATCGATCTGTAAGCATAGCCTTGTAATAAAGAAAAAATGTTTAAAATCGATTCAGAAATGACCGAGTTATGAAGGCACATTCATACATAAAAAAAGCAACACACCGACTAATTGATAACCTCCTTTTATTGAAGTCGCACGTTGGGTTGAAATTCCCAATAATGGCTCTTAATTGAAAATTTATATTTTTAAAAACTAATCTATTTCAGGTTATAGTAGACAAAATTGTGCATAACTAATTATCATTTTTATTTTTCTATGTTATCTACTTTTCGAGTTGTGCGTTGTCAAAGTTGAAGTTTTTTTAAGTTTTTGAAAACAGTGGTAAAAACTGAAAAAAAAAATTTTGTTTTTCATTAAATTTTTGTATTTTCCTAGAATAAGAGTAATATTTTTTTAATTCAGTTATTTTGAAACTCAAATATGTATCTCAGTTAAATATTTTTGTTGTAGAAATATTTTTAGTATTTTTTGAAAATTGGTGTAAAAAACAATCATTTTTCAATTTCAAGTAGAAATTCAAATCCGGTTTGGGGAAGCTTGGGTAAAAAAAAAAATTTTTTTTTGAAATTTTCTATGATATGTCTACTTACAAATCATATAAAAACATTATGTGAGTTTTTTGCGATAAGAAGAAAAAAAATTGTATTTTATTTCAACATCAAAGAAAAATTCGTGTGTGCTTAGCAACGCACTTACTGCATTAATCATGTATGTATGTAAGTGTGTACATATACATGTAGTTTTACATAAATTTTTAATACATGGTCCGCAGATTATTACTCATGCACTGTTACCTATTTTTAAATTTTTCAGAGAACATTTTTCACGGAAATGCAGTCGTGAAAAGTCCAATGAAGATATTTTCAATAGATTTTTAATAAACTCTGATCCCATAATTAGTAATATGAGCAAACATTACATTATTACTATTATTACTAATAAGAAATCACTTTTTTATACAATTAAGAAAAAATATGGAATCAAAAAGTTTTTCTCTATGGATTGTTTTTATTTTGTGTCAGAAATGGATGAAAAAAATTGTGAAAAACAAGTTTTCTTATTGATTTAATGGTATGTAATCCCTTATTGATAAAATTAAAAAGATTTACCACATGAATATAATAAGAAATCTTTCGAAAAAAACTTCCCTTCTCTCTGCTAGAATACCCCTTAGCCTAAAAGCATTTCATAGAGAAAATCTTATTGATTCTATTAGGCAGTTTTGGCTCTGTTTAATTTATAAATCAATGAAATCGTCAGATATTTTATTGAAATCGTTGTTAAATATAAAAATAAATAAAAAACTGCATTATCAAAAATGATCCCATATGACATTTCATGGTTTTTAATTACATTACAATCGCTTAATTCAACCATAATATGTTTATATTATACTGTTTAATAATAATATGTTTGACTACAGCCATATAATTTAATCATAATGTGCTGCTGTTAGGTTTTGGTTACATCAACCATGTTTTTTCCTTGCGTGTATACGGCATAAAAATGTATTCGTAATCATTTTCAGTCAATTCACACCGTCTATGCCGTTCATTTAAATTTGAAAGTAGTCCAGAGATTTTAAAAATACCTTTCAGCTTCCGCCTGTAAATACAAATATTTTGGGAAATAATAAAAAGAAGAACTAAAGCTAAAGCATCAGAAGAAAATATCGTATTTTTTAATTATGTAGTAGTTATGTAGTTTTTTCCCAAAATACAATACGAATATCAGTAAACAGAACATTTCTGGGAAAACAAACTGTTAAAACTAAAATATACCAGCTTTTAAATGTCAAGATATAAATGACTATAAAGAGTTAAATAAAATGATACTGCCTCACTTGCAAACAACAATCACTCATACTCCTCAACAATTCACATACGACTGACTACATATGAAGAAATTCAAATAAGAAATGATGGCAAGAATATATAAAGTGTTTTTTATGGTTTAGAATGCCTCGTAAAATATTGTTCGTATGAGTTTTTATCCCAACGTTCTTTTCCCAAAAATTCCATTCTCTTACTTTTGCATGTTACATGAAATGTGAAATGTCTTTCTGTTACGTTTTTTAAGTTTCTTAAAATATTCTTCCACTTTTTTTTTATATTAAAGCAGAAACAATCATATTTGTTATATTTTTCGTAGAAGTTCTGTATACAACATGTTGCACTTGTGCAGCAAAAGTGTATTAACTAGAAATATTTGCGTTTTATGCAAAATCGATAAACAGTATTTATTACTATTTTCCAAAAAATCTCAATCCCATTGGTTTGACTGCCTCTAGATAGAACATAATTCAACATTTATTTATGGTATGCAGCTAAAAGTTTTTTAACTCTTTTGAAAATTTGAAAATTTGGAGTTAATACACTATTGTTTAAAAAGTATAATATGAACACGTGCATTTGTAAAGGTTTTAATTCAAACAATATGAAATAAATGAATAAAAGGAAGAAAAGAATAATGCTACCAAGTTTGACTTTTGAGGTTTTTAGGGAAAGATGAATAAGTAACGTAAGAAGACTTAAGAAGCTGCATATTTCTACTGGCAAATACTTGTCATAACAGTCATATTTTTTTGCAAAGAATTCTTGAAAGAATTTTTGCACAGTAGGAAGTCAACAATGCTTTGGGTTTTTACACATAAGCTGTTCCAAAAAATATTTAAGATCTTTTTGTAAGCTTCTTTAATACCTTTGCCATGGCACTTACCTTAAAGTAAAAAGAATATACATAAATAAAACCAAGAAATAAGTGTAAATTTGGCGGTGTTGAATTTACTACATATATGAAGAACAACCTGGCCAAACAATGAAAATGGGAACTATTTATAATAAAAACTATGTTAAATACAGATAAAGGGTGTTTTTTGGTGCATGAGAACGTTAAATGATGACATAAGATATAAATATTGATGGAATAAAAATTTTTATATTCTGATATGGTGGATAACTTCATAGCATTTATTGTTCAAATATGATTTCCGCCGCGTGCTACGAGTTATGTGGTCCATTCGATCATTGCAATTTTCGACAATTTTTCCAATAAATCTGGCTTTACATAGAATAAATATTTTGCACCAATAGAATCAACAAAGTTGGGTTTGATGCTAGATTAGTATCAACTAAAGAAGAATGTTGGGAGAAAACAAATAAACAAAAAGTAGATTTTATTGCTAACCGAAGGTTGGCTGAAGCAACAAGAAATATAAGGTGATAAATATTAAAGTTAAAATATTAAAGAAGAGGGAAGCTTTTGGTGGTGGTAAACTTCGTTCTCACCACCTGACAATAGATGATTGAATAAGTATTTTTTTGTGTTTCTTTTTCTGAGTTTGTTTGGTTAATAGATGCGAAGAATGCTGAAGACGGACGTAGCTATCCAGAAAATGCTTTACATTCTGCTAGTGTCTATAACATTTTCCCAATTTTTCTTTAATTTTAATCACCTAATTTGTAATCTATACACATAATAAAACAGTAACTCATTTCCTGTTTGTATGACTACGTTCGTTTCACCTAAAAACTACTGGATGATTTTTAACAAACTCCTTAGTACCCGGATTTAAATATAGGATACTTATTTTCGACAAAAATATCTTATTTCCAAGAGTAAGTGGAGGAAAAGCAGTGAAAGTATGCAATATTTTTTTACTGATTTATATGTACTGCATACTTTAAGGCACCTTTTATTTCTGACAGCACCTTTTATTTCTAAAATAATGACAAAATATGAAATGAAACACGGTTGCGCTACAGATGGCGCTGTTATAAAATAATAACAAAATATGAATTGAAAACGGGATACTTTAAACATGATTACGCATCAGATGGCGCTGTTTTAAACTAATGACAAAATATAAATTACATACTGCCAAATATCCAATTGAATAAAATTTGTATTTTTACCTTGTGGAATTACATTGTTATTAAAATATTTTAAACACCTTTTACAGAGCTTTACAATAAATTTTAGTATTTTAACCAGGGATGGGTACCTTTATATAAAGTAAATACGTATACATGAAGCGCTATAAAAGTAAGAGGTTTAAAATTTGGTGTGAATTACTTACTTTCAAAGCAAAATTAAACAAAATGTTGTCTGGACGCACACAACGTGTGTGGGCACAGATGGTTTAAATCATTCTTTGTGAGAGAGAATAAAACGAACTTAAGCTGGGCTTCAAATTTAATCGGTTTTAATTAATTTTAAATTACAGTTGAATACATTTTTTAATTGATTCAAATATATATTTCTTTAAAACAGAACAAAGAAATTTCCTAATTAAACAAATAATTGAAGCAATTAATTATTTAATTAAATTTTAAGCTAAAACCAATTAAAATCTTTAATTAGTGAAAATATTTTTTTTTGAATACAGCGTATTGGCTTTCAAATGTCTTAACATAGCCCCATAAAAAGTAATCCAGAGGCTTACATTGCTATAACGATAGGCCCAGAGAACTGAACTCCTTCTGAAAATGTACTTGGCACCAAATTAATTTTGCAATAAATCAATTTTAAGCACGCGGTATGGATAGTTGCGTCGATGCACTCGATGTTTAGCAGATTATTTTTTGAAAACAAAAATTCAGACAGCAAAGTTTGACATTGCGAAAGAAATAAGCACCAATAATGCTGTGCAGTTTACACGCTAGCAGCATGTAAAAAATATTTCATCAATTAAAGGTTTTTATTGGTTTCAGATTAAAATTTAATTAAATAATTAATTGTTTCTATTATTTGTTTAACTAGGATTTTTTTTTTGTTCTGTTTATAAAATTAAAAATTTATTAAACTTTAAATTTAAACTAATTAAAACCATTAATTGGTGCAACAAATTTTTTCTGTGTAGAAGAAGATTTGTACGAATACTGCATAATCCTCTGGCTTAGCACGCCTACAGTAAATTGCAAATTGAACAATTGTCATTTATAATTATTTCAGTTGTTTTATAATTTAATCAAACTGAAAAATCATCAAATAAAGTAAACAAACAATTTTTTTTTTAAGTTGAAAACAAGAAAAATAATAAAAATTATTTTAAGTTTTTCTTGTGCAAAATAAGTTAAAAATAAATTTCGTTAGGTTACCCACATTCTTACATAAATAAGCATATAAGTAAAACACTGCTGTATGTATGAACACATAAACTTGTATTTTACCATTCTGCAACAGGTACTTTAAGTCAACAGCTTAATTCATTTGCATATTGTATTTCCATCTGTTTGTTCTAGAAGAGTAAGAAACTGTAGTCAGCAGATTTACGATGGACTGCAGGTTTTGTGTGTACGAGTACATATGTATATCCAAATGTTTTTACATGTCTGTGTAAATATATTTGCCTTCAAACAAGTAAAGGAAACTAAACTGAAATTGGACAAGTACTAATTTCGTTTCATATTGACACGAAATGTTTGCTTTAAGTCCTATAATTTATTCATAACCAAAAATACATTTGCGGGTTGTAACTAAGAATATTATTGTAACGATAATTCATTTGCAATTAACTTCATTTCGGTATTTGCTGCTACCTAGTAATTTAGGTGACTTTAAGTGTTAAGTGAATTTTATTTGCTAATGAAATATTAGGTTTAAGGCTGTAGAAAAATAGGCATCTTAAGTGTGGGTTCTCCTTTGGAGAAAGCAGTTAATGGGAACAATAGTTGGGTTTGTCAAGCGTGTGAAGATTTTGAAGTAATTTACTCTAGTGGGAAACAGAAAATTTTTGGTAAGTAAGCAAATTAAGTATAAATTAAGAAAAGCCTAAAGCTTTTCTTTTCATTCACACAATAATATGGTTCTAATATAACAATGTTATTATAGTGTTAATAATAATATGGTTTGACTACAACCATATAATTCAATCATAATATGTTGCTCTTAGATTATTTTTACCTCAACCATTTTTTCTTTGCGTGTATGGAGCTAATGTTTGAATACGATTTTGTAACACAGTTTACTTATTTTTCGATATTATAACAATCTATATTTCGACATATTGGTCAATTGCTCTTTCGTAAAATAATACATGCTGCGCTTGTATGGCGCTTTTCGATATGTAACACCAACCTTGCATATACCGCCTAATGTATTATGCACAATGAGTGTATGGTAAGCGACATCAGCATTTTTGCTAATGATTCTCTTAGGGAAGGGAACAGGTGTCTATTAAGTTGAGCTTAACTTGTCCTGCAGTCTATAGATCACCTGTTGAGAGAGTTGGCTATAGGAAAGAAAAGTGGTATTTACCTTCGATAAATAGTCGGTTAAAATACATGAGGCAAGTGAAAGTTTACTCCCAACAATATTAATACGGGTTATTGTTTATATGGAATAAAACAGCAGATAAACTAGCAAAATGATGATTCGGTGAAAATTTTTCTGAAATAAACCTAGAGTTGCACGAGGTCAAGGTCCCACAATGGCTATACAACTGCTCATAAATCCCCTCGGCAGGAAGACCTATTGTTCCTATAAGGAGCATAGGGCCGTAACTAGTTCGTTCCTTTTGGTCCTGTCGGCTGCAATGGCTTTAGGTTTCTTCCAGCTTTTACGAACTCAATTCCACAGGTCATCCTCTACGCCTGCTTCCCTCGGGATTCCATTCGATTGCCTGCTTGGCAATGTGATTGTCATCTTTACTTATTTCATATTTCTCCTTGTATTGGAATTTGTTGAAGGCCAGAAAGTTGCTTACATATGAAAGAGGTACCTTGAGCTGAATAACTGCGTTAATGGCAGATTATGGAAACTGCAACAGATGATACTGTCTAAAATGAAATTCGAAATATATAATTCTTGCGGAATATGCCTGAATTTGTGTAAATGTCCAGCACTGGCTACCTAGTTAAATGTGAAGACACAATTGAAAAAGACTCTGTGATTAGAAAAAATGTCAACAGTTATCAATTGATACTCTGAAATTACTGCAGTCAAGAAAAAACTGTAGTGTTAGTACGAGACTCAACGAATGTTAGGTTGTCTTAAATTACAAATCCACTAACTACAATCACTGACGACCGAAGATGTTCGGAAATTGACCCATCTAGATTTTTGTCTACTTTGATATCTCTCCAACTTTAATTATATTATCAAATAATATTGTTTAAATAAAAAGCCAACCATAATCACTCCATAAAATATTTCAATATAATGTTAATAAAGCCCATTATTTTGACTTTACAATAGCTAAAGTTAGGATTTTATCGGAAAGGTAAATAGTGTTTCCTTATAATGGCGAGGGTCAGGTTAGTTACTAGTGTAACTAGCCCTTTAAAGTACGTGATCGTGTCAGGTTATTTTTAGTTTACTTTTAATAACAAAGAACTACTTATCACCTCCGATAAAATTTTAACTTTAGCTATTGTCAAGTTATAACAATTATTTTATTTATGTAACTGAATAAAAACCTATTTATCGTTATTTTCGTATTTCTTAGTCCCATTTTTATAACTTGTCAACAGCTAAAGTTAGGATTTTATTAGATAGATAAGTAAGTCATTGTAACGAGCCTTACCCTCGTTATTATAACGAAAAGCTACTTATCTCTTCAATAAAATCCTATCTTTAGCTATAAGCAATTAAATAATGGGCTTTATTTTTTTTTGTAAAATGTTATTTGGTTTTTCATTACTTTACAAACATTTTTGTATTTTTTTTAACATAAGTGCTTATTTAATAAATAAAAATACGTTTTATGAATTTGTATCCCATAACTTTTAAGCATATAATGTTATAAAAAATTAAAATTAAGCACGTGATTTAATGTACTTCGTCTTTGTTTTATACTGCCTGCCTTTGAAGCTACTCACTGCTTTAAGACACGGAGATATAAATTTAATCGTTGTTTATGAGGGCGGTAAATAAAATGAAATGGAATAGCAAAATTGAGACCTGTTTATGCGTAGTTCTCTAAATCTATAACCCGTTTGCATTTTGACTTTTTGATAATATTTGGCTGAAGAAAAACAAATGTAACAAATGTATTTGTTTCTGTACATAATGTAGTCGAAAGGGTCATAAAGAGGCGAGTTTATGAGGACTTTAAAAATGGCAAAATTTTCTTTAGTGCTTCATAGCATATTCTTCGCTCATTTACATCCATAAAAAGATAATACTTTATGGGAATTTTCAACAACTTTATAATTCTGTCATTAATACTAAGAGACTGGCTAATAACCTAGGCAGCAACTTAATCCAACGTTCTTAAATTCTGACAAATTTGTGATTATACATATACCTTTGGATAAACGATATTTGTCAGCAAAAAGGTATTTTATTTCTCACCCTAGTCTTCTTTAAGCTGAACCCAGATCTAGAGTCTTTATGGTTTTCTATTCCCCTCAAATAATAAGATTTCATAGGTTTTATACACGCAAAGAAAAAACATGGTTGAGGTAACCATAATCTAAGAGCAACATGTTATGGTTGAATTATACGGTTATATATAAAAATAATATTGTTGTCGTTGGAACATATTATTGTCTTACATAAAAATAACATTGTAAAATTCAACCATAGTTATGTTTATAATATAAACATACTATAATATAATTTGAAACATGTAAATGGTTATATATGACAACGTATGAATATATTTATAAATAACAAAAAACAAATACACGAATATTTCCATTTAGACTTACATACATATTTTGATATTTTCTGCTTACCTTTTTATGTGTTTGATATTATTAAATTAAAACTATCATTTATAATAAAAAACAAATTTATTTGTTAACAACAAATATGTATTTAATGTTTTTACGGTTTTAGATGAACCGATAGATTACACACATATTTCTGAACTGAAAAAATGTTAAAACCAAAATATATATTTTTAAAACCAAACATTATTTGTTTATTTTTAGTCAACATACTATGTTTAATAATAATATATTATGATTATAATTTTTAAATATTAAAAATAATTTGGTTGTGGTTTGAATTTTAATATGTTTCAAATCAGCCATGTTGCTTTTTTGGTGCGTATAACCATTGAATGATTAACTGTTAACAAAAAACTTGTTTATCGTGACCAAAGTATTGTTTTAAATAACTTTAATTTGTTCACAGCAAACATCTATTGTTACAGAGAACATAGTGTGGTTGCCGTGACCATACAATAACCATGTTTTTTCTTTGCGTGTAGTGTAGTGTCACTACAGCAAAAACTCATGAAACTGCCTAGTGGTAACCTATCAAGCATTCTCTCCAGATTTAGTCCCTTGTGGCTATTTAATCTTAAAAAATTTAAGAAATCGTAATGCAGCTAAGAGTTTTGGGTCAAAGGAAAAGAGCTAGTTTTTACGTGATGCGAATAGATGTGTAAACATTAAGAAAAACTTGACTATAGTATTGTTCGAAATAACTATAATTTGTTCAATGCAACAATATACGAAATGCTCATTCTCAATACACGTCCTATACCAGTGAAGATAGATATACATAATTCATAATGAGAACAAAGAAATTCCTCAACTGTTGGGAATAAGACTTGACTCGGACTCGAAGCTAACGCACTCAGATCAGATTCACTATGCTATAAACAAGGCATCGAAGATTACAGGACATCTGAGCCGTTTGATGGCTAAATTAGGCGGACCGCTACTAACCAAGCGTAAGCTCTTGATGGAGGTGAGCAACTCTAAGGAAGCGAGATATAGGACGAAAAAATGAAGGAAGATAATATCGAAGGCATTGGTGTCCGTGGAAGCAACATCTGTACTACTACTACATCTGCGTATCGTGTTTCCGCTGGTCCTTTAACCGTCGAAAATATTATCGATAGTATGATAGCAGACGAAAATAACTGGCGAGCAGTTGCAAAATATTGCGAAACAAAGTTACGTACCAAGAAACAGATCTGGAAGACGCAGAAAGAAAAACAAGATCAGGTACAAACGCAGCCGAAAACTTGAATGCAGATTAGCTTAACTGCTCCAAGCGTAATCGAAATCGAATGAGGCAAAGCTGGGAAAAGCTTCGCCTGGATGCAGGCGAAGGCGATCATGGTCCAAGGCTGAACAGGGACCCGGGATATTATTCCCAACATCTGGCAAGGGGGTGTTTTAGTCGGTACTCCATAGCCGTGGCAAGCCCGACATATCCATGGTATGGTGACGACCATGTTTGTAGTTCGTAAATGCCAAAAAACATATATTGTTACCTGCGAACATAACACAACCATGTTCTTCTCTGCATTTGTTAGCCATTTTGTATATTATACAGATCTGCGAAAGAAATTGTGTATGATTTTGATATTTTTAAGACTTTTAGTCAGTGCAATTTAAAAATAAAAGAAGAGCAAAGATCAAAGTAATTACATAAAAGATTATTTGAGCAATAAAATTTACACTCTATGACGATGCTAGCAAAATAAAAAAAAGAATGAAAAATAATTCCTAAAATAGGCGTCTTGATATGCTATAAATCCTTAATATATGACGTATTTAAATTATAGCAGCATAAGTGTGTTCATTTGTCCCACAAGTGTTGGTTCTTATCAACAGTTTGGGTATTATTAAGATTCTTTAACCCTTTTTTTGTATTTGGAGAGATTAAACCAATTTAAAGGATTTCAAAATATTTGTATGTACATATGTATGTTTATTTAAATTCGATAAGCTCTAAATATGAATTTTTAGTTCTATTATTGTATTGCCGAAAACGGGTTCTTTCGCGTTACTCAATTTTTATTCCCATATAAATATGTGAATAAACAAACTTACAAGCTTTTAAGGAAAGTGCACGACAAGCGTAAAATTTATTTTTTGCTTCTAACATTGAAAAACTTTTTATTAAATTCTTAACTTCAAATAGGCATAAAAGCAATAAAATATATTAAATTCATAACGACTAAATTTTGACAAGAAAATGTCTTGAAAATTATAATAATGGAAATACTTTTTATGAAAATTTAACATTTTTAATTAAATGAAAAAGACTAGACATAAACCTTTAGCTTTCTCTTAAACATCAAAACAAAAATAAAATTTCAAATAAATTTTCAAATAAACAGATAGACAACAGGAATTTTGTTTTATTATTTTTAAATTTTACACACATGACTTAGAAAATTTTCTTGTTATTATTTGTTTGTACAATTTAAAAATGGAAAAAGGAGAGGACGGGGTGTTTCTATATTGTAAATTTTTTTTTATTGTCGTAGAATATCTTTGCATATACAAAACATACAAATATTTACAAATTGTGTAGAATGTGTCTACCAATAAACACATCGTAAATGTTGTGTTTTTTAATTTAATTTGCTTGAATTGAATTCAGTACCAAAGTACGTTGGTTTCTTATTAACATTTTTTGTTTTCTTTTCATACAGTTAAAAATCATGATTTGCCTATATTGTCATGTAAAAGAAAAAAAAAAATAATTTGATTCTTTAACTGAAGAGCACATTCAAGTACATAGGCATAAATAAAACATATATGTATGTATGTATGTACACACATAAACATATTCATTTATGCTATAGCTATTTTAATAAAGAAACCTTAATACTTTTTTCTTACTCTTTGTCCCATTTCTATTTTTTTCATGATTTTTGTTGGTGAACGAGCAAAATTCACATCAAAAGTTTGGCCCCACTCTTTTGTTCCTTTTGTATCTTTTCAGTTTGAAAATCTGTCTTTAATTGTCATTTTTAGCGTTTATTACAAAGAACTTTAGACATTTTTAGAAAACAAAGATAAACTCGTACGAATTCTTTCGCTAAAAAATTAAGCAGTCATTGGTTATCCGATTAATTTTTATTCGACTAAAAATAAATCAGTTGTTTTAACAAATAAATCGGTTAATTTCCGCCAATTAATAGAAATTTTATAGTTGCGAAGTGTTTTTAATTTTTTCTTACTTACATATATTTTTTCACATTTTTATGCCCTTCACAAAAAATTTTCGATAAAATTAAAAAAAAAATTCTATAAATTTAAAAAAAAAATTTCTATAAATTTTTACAAAAAATTTCCATAAATTTTTACAAAAAAATTTATATCAATTTTTACAAAAAATTTTCTATAAATTTTTACAAAAAATTTTCTATAAATTTTTACAAAAAATTTTCTATAAATTTTTACAAAAAATTTTCTATAAATTTTTACAAAAAATTTTCTATAAATTTTTACAAAAAATTTTCTATAAATTTTTACAAAAAATTTTCTATAAATTTTTACAAAAAATTTTCTATAAATTTTTACAAAAAATTTTCTATAAATTTTTACAAAAAATTTTCTATAAATTTTTACAAAAAATTTTCTATAAATTTTTACAAAAAATTTTCTATAAATTTTTACAAAAAATTATCTATAAATTTTTACAAAAAATTTTCTATAAATTTGTACAAAAAATTTTCTATAAATTTGTACAAAAAATTTTCTATAAATTTGTACAAAAAATTTTCTATAAATTTGTACAAAAAATTTTCTATAAATTTGTACAAAAAATTTTCTATAAATTTGTACAAAAAATTTTCTATAAATTTGTACAAAAAATTTTCTATAAATTTGTACAAAAAATTTTCTATAAATTTTTACAAAAAATTTTCTATAAATTTTTACAAAAAATTTTCTATAAATTTTTACAAAAAATTTTCTATAAATTTTTACAAAAAATTTTCTATAAATTTTTACAAAAAATTTTCTATAAATTTTTACAAAAAATTTTCTATAAATTTTTACAAAAAATTTTCTATAAATTTTTACAAAAAATTTTCTATAAATTTTTACAAAAAATTTTCTATAAATTTTTACAAAAAATTTTCTATAAATTTTTACAAAAAATTTTCTATAAATTTTTACAAAAAACTCTCTATCCTTATTACAAACAATTTTCTATAAAATTTTTATTACAAAAACATTTTTGATAAAATTTTAACAAAGAAAATTTTAATAAAATGTGTGCAAAAAATTGTTGATAAATCTTTTACAAAAATTTTCTATAGAATTTTTACCAAAAATTTTCAATAAAATTTTCCATGAAATTTTTACAAAACATTTTTGGTGAAATTTTTACAAAGAAAAATTTTCTATATCATTATGTTATATTTATAACTAGCTATCCCCGGTGCGCTTCGCTACACATATCCACAAAAAATACAATAAACACCAACCTCTAACTCGAAAACGCACGCTATTCTCACATCAAAAATGTTTTAGTTTATATACAAGGTACGACGCCTACTGTTATCAACCAATCTGTTCTTTGCTTGACTATACATATTAACACGATAATAATTTTTCGCTTTATATGGGAGCTACCAAGCCCACTGTCTCAATTTGTTCTGTAATTTAGTATATTATACGTATTTGCACAGGGGAAAGAAAAGTTTCAAGGCCTTAGCTATTGATAATAACTTTTGACTTTGTATGGGAGGTATCAATCCCACTATTCCAATCCAGTGTATCTCTCTTTAAACTATGCTTGTTAATATAGAGGTTCCCGTAGCAAAATTTCATGGCGCTACCTATTACTGTTACCAAGATATATGATGATAAATATTTACTTTATATGGGAGGTACCACGCCCACTATTTCAATTCAATCTGTGTTACGCGAAATTATTTACGTTAATATAGAGGTTACGGTTGAGAAATTTCAGGATGCTACTTATTACTGCTACCAAGATATACGATGAATAGTATTTACTTTGTATGGGAGGTGCCACGGCCACGTTAAATATCAAAAAAATAAGTACCCTATTTTACCACCCGTATATCCAATAACGAACTGTGAAAATTTCAGAAAGATCGGTTCACTGGTGTAGGCAGCTATAGCTTTCCGACAAACAAACAAACATACAAACAAACAAACAAACACATTTTGTGCTTTATATATATATATAGATATTGAAGTTGAAAATCATAAAGGAAAAAACCAAATGTATATTATTGTGAAATTTGGAAACATTACCTAGTAAGGTAACATTTAACATTAGTATAGTGAAAGGCCGGTAACAACCTTAATGATTGTGGTTACCGGTTCCCATATTATCACTCGTTCGGACACTATTTAGACCTTTAAGGTTTTTATTTCCAAGCTACGTGTAAGCATTGGAGATGATACCACCATATACCCCGTAAGCATTGGCATCAATGTGTTAAAAGTCAACGGGACAACGGCAATGTTCTGGACAAAAATCAAATGAAGACATATTTAAAATACTCTTAATTACTTCTGATCTAGTGATATCAAATATGAGATAAATAATGAATTGTATATAGAAATAAATATAAAACAATTATAATTAAAAATGCATAAATTTTAGTTATTTATGCTAAAATTAGAAACGGGAAAAGCTACCTCGAATTATATTATATGTGGAGTATCCCTTCCAACGCACCTACCTCATAACTTTTTTAAAGCTTTTTAGATAACAAATTATTATTAAACACTTAGTATGTCGAGAACCCTTTCTTCCAGTCCAATTCCACCAATTTTTTTCTTAATTTCCAATCTTGTTCTCTCTAAGTGATATTAAGCAAAAAAATAAAGAATAACAAGCAAGGAAGTCACCACGAATTTATTCCATCGAAAACCCCACTGTGCGTTGGTTCAAAAAAAAAAAAAAAAAAAAAACTGTTGAAATCAGGAGTGTTATATGTAGACATCCGTTGTTGTTTAATTAATTAGTTTTATTTAACATTTAAATTTTTTAGTCCAACTATTTATTAACCTAAAAATTAATTGGTAGTTCAGGCTTTAGTTGGTTTATTATCTCTAATTACTCCATATTTTTGACACATCCACTAATTGGTGTTCATAAGAATTTTAGTGAAAGTTAGACTGTAGACTTTTTATCTGCCGAAAGTGTGGTCGGCTTCTTGATCAGTATAAAGAGGAATGCATATGCGCATACTACAGCGATTCAGTATCGCTGTAGCCTTCTTAATGCCATTTAAACTAATCTCTCGGCCAACCTGACTTAACTATCGGCCAATAAAAAGTCTGCAATATGCGGGCCCTTAATGGTTTATTATTTAAGTTTCAACTTCTTTTACTTTCTTAAAAAATTTATTATTCATTTAATTATTTACAATTTGTATAGAGCTTCCCTAATGCGAGTATGTACATTATTTTTAATTTTTTTCTTGTCTAGTATCTCGTCAAAGTTTATCACAAAATTTAACTGTCTTCTTCAATACAATTTCCTTCCATTACGCTGTAGTCGTATTATAATTTTAAAATATATTCATGTTATGGGTGTTTCTTTTTTCATTACTGTTTAGTTTAGGAAAATTGTTACATATTATTATATTCGTTTTGTTGTTTATATCTGTTATTGTATGTTGCTGCTAGTAATATTCTATTGTAAATTACCCCTGCTCCTTCTGCTACTCTTGCCTGCCGTTATGAACCCATATCAAATTAATGCTTCGCTAATTTACGGATTTTTCCTCTCTGAAGTTTATTGTAAACAGTTTTCTTTACAAAGAACTTTTTTAATCTTTTTAAACAACAGGTAACAATCTTAATTTACACCTTGCTGCACAGAAAAGTGTCTTCTCTTTTGGTTCTAATTTATATATTGTCATTTAAGTTTTTAAGGTGGGATACAATAATTAATTTCTTTTTTGTTAACAGGGATAATTTGTCAACTGTTTAGTTGGTTTTTGCTCGTGTTTTTTATTTTGTTTACAAATTGAATTAAATGAAACTGCTTAAAGCTAATGGAATGTTAAACTGGAATAATCTTTAAAGCCTTTCGTATTCGATTTAACTTAATTAAAGTGAAATCATTTTTAATTAATTTATATGACAAAGTATATTTTTTGCTTACACTTATTTAAAGCTTGACTTAATTGACAGTTAACGTAAGTTCTTTTTTACTGAATTCAAGACTTATGGTTTCATACTTGATTACGTTCTAAATTTTAAAGGTCTTTTGTTTGCTGAAGCTGAAATAAGGAAATTCATTATAAAAGCTACCAACTATGTACAGTGTGGCTGATGAAAGCCGCTACCAAAAGAAACCTTGATACATTTTTTTCTATCTAAGTAATTCGGAATTTTGTTTTCTATTTTTATACATTGATTTTTAGATTTAATAAAAACGGAAAACTGGGGCACTGAAAAAAATACCAGGATTGTGCGCCGCTATCACGCATTGGAGTCTGTAGTTTTGGTTCAAAGAGAATATAGGCGCAATTTTGACGTCGATCCTTCAAGATTCAAATGGCTAATAAACTTATACAGCTGACATGCCGATTCACTTGCAATTTTGCCCGAAGGCGTTTGGAAAGGTGGAAGAGAACGAGAACTTGTTAAATTGTGTTTTCATGTCTGATGAAGTTCATTTCAAGAAATTCAACCTTTAGTTGGCCCCCAGGTCGCCTGACCTAACTTCAACGAATTTTTTTTTTGGATACAGTTCAATGGGTTTTTAAATAAAAAAAGACTGATTAAACTCCATGTTTTGCAAAAAAAAAGTTATTACAAATTCTTAATGTAGCAAAATTCATTAGCCACCCTGTATATGTATGTTGTAGTACGTCCAGTCAAGTTACCTTGTGAAGATTATTATAATGGCTTTGATGTTGCTGATAATGACTACAAGCAAAACAGTGCATGCCAGCTCATAATAATCTTTAAATGACACGGTCACACAAGCGATAATTGCCCTGAATATTAGAAACAAATGGCACCATTGACACACTCGGAGACAATTAGGATTATAATTAATTTAGATTACAGCCTTAAATTTGTTTATCAATTTATATTTGTAATATACTGTGTTTGTCTTTTTGATGTTTTCAAAACTTAATAAGTCGTGATTTTAATAAAGTGACTTTAAATCCGAATAATATTAAATTGAAAGGCTTAATGTCACACCTTGATACAGAGCGTTAAGACTTGCCAAAAACATGTGTACATATTACGAGAAAGTTTTATAGCACTGTGAATGTCAAGGAATATGGAAAGGAATTTAACATTCCCTAGGACAGCTTATTTCTTCGACATTTTTCTATAACACTATAACTTTTTATTTTATCAGGGTTCCATTTTTAGGGTTCCGTGCCCATAGGGTGAAAACGAAACCCTGCGGTTTTCGCTACAATGTCTGTATGTCCGTCCGTCCGTCTGTCAGCCCATTTTATCTCTGGATGTAGAGGATATATAATTTCTGGATGTAGAATATGTAAAACTGTTGCCGCTTTAGCAACAAATACTAAAACTTAAACGGTGTTCCAATGGAGACGTGTTATTCACGTATATTTCCTAAACTGTAGGAGGCACACACTTAAGATTTACAAACAGAAATTAAAACGAAGTTCGCTATATAAACAATTACAAAAATTAAACCTAAAAATTAAAGGGTGTTCCAAGAGTGACGTGATTTGCATGTATGTATATGGCCTAAGTTTTGAACGATAGTAGGTAGACTCTTGAAATTTTCAAAGAAGGTGTATAAATGTGGCCGCTAGACAACAAATACTTAAATTTATATGGTAGTCCAAAAGTGACGTGTTATTTGCGTTTATAATAAATAAAGATATTTCTTGAGCTGTAGGAATTAACCACTTAAAATTTGAAGACAGTTATTAAAGCTATGTTCACTTTATAAACAAGTATAGAAAATTAAACCTAAAAATTAAAGGGTGTTCCGATAGCGACGTGATTTGCATTTATATGGTCTTATTTCTGACTATAGTAGGTAGACTCTTGGAATTTTCACAGAAGGTTTATGAATGTGCCCTTTATAACATAGTAATAATTAAAGGGTATTCCCACATTGTCGTTATATGCACGTATATATCCTTATTTTTTGAACCGTAATAGGTATACTCTTAAAATTCTTATAGAAGATATGTTGCCACGGCCGCTTGTGAGAAATGCTTAAAATAAAAGGGTGTTCCGGCCTTAGTTTTTGAACCGTAATAGGCAGACTGTGCAAATTTTTACCATCGCCGCTATAATAATTAAAGGTTGTTCCGCAATGACATGTTTTTTACTTACATTGCATTTTGTTTTTGAACCGAAATATGTAGGCTCCTGATATTTTCATAGAAAGTCCATATCTACTGTAATAAGAAGTAATGAAAATAAATTTAATAAAAATAAAAGGGTGTTGCAGATGTCGTGAATTTGAGGAATTTGACCTTCTCTTCTAAACGTTATAGGCAGGCACTTGATATTTATTTTTAGTATATAGTACTATATTTAGTACTATATATTAGTATAAAAATTAATTAAAAATAAAGGGTGCCCCATGAAAAAAATTAATTAAAAAATTAACTTGTATATTTAATGTTGTACTGAACATAGTACGGAAACCTACATGTATGAGTCTGACTCGCACTTGACCGATTTTTTTAAATGCAAAGAAAGAAAATAACAAAGCACCTATTGAACAAAGAGACAAGCCCACTATATTTTCTTTGTCTTCAGCCTGCTCTGCCTCTGGCTTATAGCCTGCGAAGGAATTTTGTTCATGTCATGTCTAGCAGCGTGTTACATTTTCGTATTTATTATTCTGTTCTTTATAATCTTAAGGGTTGCGTATCCAAAGAGTTTTAAAAAACCCTATTATTTCCAGTACAACGTCTGTCCGTCTGTCCGCGTCTTATGTCTACCCGCTTTGCATTTAAGAATACTCTATTAATTTTAGTATCCACTTTGAAATCATTAAACACAATTTCATCTTTTTTTTTTCTATTTACTATTCTCAATGTCGTTGTGATGAAAATATAATTAAAATTCCAAATTTAAATCTACTTTGAGGTCTTCACTAAAGGCAATATTTTGCGAAACTCAGATAAATAATAAAAGAATATAGAAAATAGTACAACGAAATGAAAAAAGTGTTACGAATGAATATTGTAATGAAATAAAATTCATGCTGTGAAATGCTTGTAGCTTTTATTCCCACTAAATTCAATTCATCTCATCACGTCTGCAATTCGTTTATTACTAGAGTAAAATAAACAAAAAAAAAAAAAGAAATAAAAATAAAAACAAAAAATAATAATATTAAACAAAATATGCCAAGAACAACTGTCACCCCCTAAAATATGACAAAAACAAAGGAACTTTTTGAAAAATTATCAACAATAGTGTCAACGAGCATCGCACATCGTCGAATCCTCAACATAGCTGTGTTAAAGCAATCGTAGCTGTAAAAGCAGTAAACGTTGCAATGCTTATAGTCTATAGTTGCTTTTTGTTGTTGCCGCTGCTGTTCATAGCTTAAGTATAGAAGCAAAAGATTATGATTTACACTAATTAAAAATATACATATATTTTCATTATAAATGAATGTAAAAAAAATACGGAAAAATAAAAAGGCTCGTTCACACGCAATATCGTTGATATTTTTAATTTAATTAAATACATCGTACATGATGTTGGAAAATATTTAAAATAAATTTAAAATCAGAAAGGTTGTATTATTACAATACGGCCAAATATCACTATTTACAACAATTAAAAAACTGAAATTAAGAGGACAGTTTAATAATAGCGTGGCTTTTGGAAAGACTATTTTTTCGGTAAAAATGCTTTGTTTTTAACTTAGTATTATTTAAGCATGATATATTTAGTTCAGCCAGTCCAAGTTAGATTATTAATTTAAAAGAAGGATGTATGTAGCACTCCAGAAAATGCATTACATTCTCGTGTTTAAAATAAAATCTTTCCCCATTTTTATACCCTTCCTTATTAATAGCAAAAGGAGGCTGTGAGCAAAAAACGCCCACCTATATTTTTTCACGTTGTTTTAAATTTTTTGGGTTTTAATGATTATGTGTTGCAATTTTTGTTAAATAAATATTAGACAGCGACAGGAAGATCACAACGAATGCTTATAGATCTCCAGGGATCAATTACTCCCTGCGAGGGCCGATTGTGTGTTTATTTTTAAGATGGTAAGGTTTTGCTGCTTTGATTTATATTTTAGGCTTTAAAGAAAGCAATACATGTAGAGGTAGCCAATAAACCCACAGAGTGCTTACTGGTAACCGGAAGGAGTCAATAGGCCCATTGGCTGTGGGGTGTCAAAGTGAGGATATTTTTTAAAGATTGTCTTGTTTTAGTGTGGCCATTCTAACGCAATATAGATGGCATAAAGGTCCTAATTTTACAAAAAAAATTTACATTAATTTATCAACAAAAATTTTGCAAATATTTTCAAGAATATTTTACAAAATATTTTTACAAAAAAGAATTTAATAAAAAATTATTTAAAAAAATAAAAAAGAATTAAAAAACATTTTACAGAAAATATAAAAACAAAATTATCAAAAAAATTTTTCAGTGATAACTTCCATGTTTGACCCAATATCTTTCGATCTAGCAATTTCTTCCAATTTGAAATTAATAAGCTAAATATGTAGAGTACGCTAGATAGGGTTGCAGTTCGTAGTCCAATTCCTTGATATAATAGAGGATGTGATGGTTTAAATATATCAAATTAATAACCAGACACTATCCAAAGTCGAAAGATAAAAAGAATGCTGAGTGGTAAGAGAGAAAAAACCAACTTAAGCCTACTTAATAATTAATTTGTATACAAAATTATATCAAATTTAGAGAGCACTGTGAGTATGAACTCGAGCCGAAGAGTTATGTATATAAAGAAAGACCAAAAAAAAGACCATATACAAATTTTAAAACTAAAGATGAAAAAATTTTGAAAAGGAAAATTTATATCGTTATAAGCAAAATAACTTATCTAACCGATTAAGCCGTTAGCTAATTAGCTATTACTGTAATAAACTAAGTTATCCGGCTTAGCCGACGGTAGCAGAAACGCAATATTTTAAAACAACCGGTTCCGGTTTTTAATTGAAAAACCATTTAAACCAGTTTTCCATATCACTCGATTATCTTACTACAAAATGTTTACGATTAACAAAACATTTAAAGCCAGTTTAAACGTAATTAATTGCTTGTCCAGTTAGGTGTTCTTATATATGCATTTCTATTTTTGATACTTAGTTATTAGAAACTATTAAGTGTTCCAGTTCATTTAATTTGTAATCTTGATTATTTTTTTTAAGATTGTTATGTCAGTAGTCATATAAATATTTTCGTACTTTTGACTCTTTTTGATCTATTGTGTATTAAAATTTTATATGGGTCTCTTTTCATAAACCTTAAACAAATAATAGTTCATGAAAAAAATAAACAGAAATTATCCTCAGGTGTTATTTAACATTATAAAAATGAAACGTTTAGTCCAGAATACAGCATAGCCCAATACTTGACAACTGCATAAATAACAAACAAATATGTCTGCACAAACATGTAACGCAATAAACTGAATTGTGTATATTGCCGATAGCTGTCTTTACCAAGCAGTGTGGTTTTATTTTATGTAAATTTCTCATATTTTTTTATTATATCTTCAGTATATTTGAATTAACAATAATTACTCATATCTTAAGTCTAAAATACAAAAACAAACAAATATTATAGTTAAGTCCAGCTACTGCTAGACTTAAAATTGGTATGTCTTACGCTGCTGGAATTTGCCGGTCATCCCTTTGATGTACATGCGAAATAGGAGAAATATCCCTTTATCTTTGTCGATGCTACGGGCCAGGGCTTTATAGGGATATATTTCAAGCTTCCTTAAATACGTTGTACGATGTTCGATTTTTGTATATACGAAGAGGAACTGTGTTCAAGCGCATAATTTTTTTTGATAATATTTATTATTAGCTTTTACTTAACTGTCTACGGCTTATAGAAATATAATTAGAATATATTTCGTATGCAAAAACCGCATGACGTATGCCTTTAACAGCATATTTGGAATACAAAATGTGTGACATTACGAGAGTAAATACAGACATTCTGATTATTCCAGTTCCCCCCTTCAGCAAAAGTCATATTTGGCCTATTACACACACAACATTTTATAATTAACAGCAGTGCAAAATGATGAGAATTAGCGAGACAAAACTGATTTAAAATTTTTGGAAACTGGGTTTTGCATTCACTGCCAACACAATTGTTTTCTACTCCATTAAATATAATGTTGCACTTATTGAAACATTTGTAATTCCAAGTCAAATCAACAAAAAAAAAAAAAAATGTTTTCAAATTTACCTCTCCCGATTTTATTGAAACTTTTTTTATTTATAGTCGTTGACTCCCTGAATCCAAATATGAATATCTGTTACAGTTTTTCCGCTACACAGTTATAAAATATCGCTTTTTTGCATAAGCGCTCGAGGATTAAATATGAGAGCTGCCAGATACCCTCAAATGTTATCTTATATAACATAAAAAAAAGTGCGAGTTAGTCTCACACACGTAGGGTTCCGTACTATGTTTAGTACGCCTTTAAAAACTCAAGTTGTTATTTTTTCATGTCTTATGGGGCACCCTTTTATACAAAAATATCAGGCCTAGCTCTTGCAGTTCAAAAAATAAGGTAATATACGTGAAAAACATGTCACTGATGGAGCACCCATTAGTAATTAGTAATTTTTACAGTGTCCGAAGTACAATATCTACTGTAAACAATTCAAGAGTCTACCTATTACGTATAAAAAATAAGGCTATTGAAGTAAAAATCATGTCGCTGTCGGAACGCCCTTTAATTTTTATTATTTGTTATAGTTTCCATAGTAATAAACCTCTTGTAAAAACTTCAATAGTCTACTTATTATCGTTCAAAACTTAGGCCATATACACGCAAAGCACATCACTCTCGAAACACCCTTTTAAGGTTTACTTTAATTTTAAGGTTTACTTTAATAGAAAGCGAAGATAGAGTTATTACTGTCTGCAAATTTTAAGTGGTTGCCTCCTATAGTTCAAGAAAGAAACACATAACGGTAAATAACACCTCACTTTCAGAACACCCGATAAGTTTTAGTATTTATTGCTATAGTGGCCACAGTTATACACCTTCTGTGAAAATTGCAAGCGTCTACCTTTTATGGTTCACAATTTAGGCCTTATACATGCAAATCACACCAATATCGGAACACCCTTTGATTTTTAGGTTTATTTTTTTATACTTGTTTATATAGCGAACTAAGTTTTAATTACTGTTTTTAAATCTTGAGTCCATGCCTCCTCTAGTTTAAGAAATAAACACATATTCGTGAATAACACCTCTCTATCGGAACACCCTATAAGTTTTAGTATTTGTTGCAATAGCGGCAACAGCTATACATCATCTGTGAAAATTTCAAGAGTCTACCTATTACGGTTCCAGAGATAGACGGACAGACATTGTAGCGAAAACAATAGGGTTACGTTTTTACACTTTGTGTACGGAACCCTAAAAACAGAAAAGTACGGAGGAAGTAGAGTTCTTTATATGATATTTTGATAAGAGAAATATATAGGTTAAATAAGAAAAAACTTCATTATTTAAAAAGTTATATATAACTAAGATATACTCGTATACTTTTCTATTCCTAGTAAGTTTTAAAAAAATAGTTTTTTTTTTATTAATTTAACTATTTTCTTTTAAGCTTTAGGTCTTTAAATAATTTTATTTTTATTTTTTCGATATTTCGCTACTCCTTTGTGTAGCATCATCAGGAAAAATTAACAAATTAACGTTATGAAAATTACAATTAAGTATTGAAAAAATTTTCTTCAAAGTAACATATTTCAAAAAAATTTTTGTCATAAAATTATTAAAAAAGTTTTTAAACAAGTACAAACAATAATTAAATTATTTCTTATTTACTAAATGTCTGTAAATTTGAGCTACATTATCTGTGTCTGCCTTAAAATTAATTCTCTGTGTGTTTGGTGTATTAATAATTTGTAACATTTCTAATATGTAACGACGTTTATAATTGTTTTCTGAATTTAGTACTGAAACATTATCAAAATTGGGATAGTGATTTAATTCAACACAATGAGAAGATAATGCTGTTTTTTGCGAATTAATATTCCTATATTTTTGGTCTGATTTATGTCCTGCTATTCTAGTTTTAAGTTTATTTTTCGTTGTGCCTACATATACTTTATTACAATTTTCATTTTCATTTCCGTTACAAGGTATTTTATATACTATATTTGACAATTCTAATTTTTGGATTCTATCTTTCGTTTTACTGAATAATTTGTTTAGAGTATTTTGAGTCTTAAAAGCCATTTTATATTTAGTATTATCAAAGATTTTAGATTTTTCTAAACGTTCAGATATTTCTGGTACATATATTAAAGATTTATAAAGATTTATAAATAATAAGAGATATAAGATTCTATAATATCTCTTGTATTTTGATTACTTCTTCTCCCATATTGATTTATTAATCTATTTGTTAATTGTTTTGGAAAATTATTATCATTTAAAATATTTCTTATTTTTTCCTTATTATTTTTATGGAATTCTTTATTACTAATTGTCAAAACCCTGTCTATTAAATTTTTAGCTGCGTTAACTATTATTCGTTTACAATGTTTCGAATAATAGTTAATAATTCTTCCGGAAGACGTTGGTTTTTGATACCAATCTATTAATATGTCATTGCCTCTCCTTATGAGTGATGTATCTAAATACGGAATTCTAAAATCAGACTCTATCTCAACTGTAAATTTAATGTTAGAATTAAATTTATTAAATGTTGTTAGTAAATTGTCAATTGCTCTATCGGATATTATACAAAATAAATCATCTACATATTTTGTCAATATTATTGGTTTAATACTTAACTTTTCAATACTTGTGTCTAGTAATTTCTCCATAACAATATCTGCTACAATTGGGGAAGCAGGAGATCCCATAGGTAGTCCTTTCTCTTGTTTATAAATTTTATTATCGTATTTAAAATATCTGTTATCTTCAATACAAAATTTTAAGATACGTAAAAACAAACTTTTTTCTATACTTGTGTGTCTTTCTATGATATCCCACTTTTCTTCAATAGTACTAATTGCTAAATCAATAGGTATACTAGGAAATAATGAAACTACATCTAACGATATCAACTTTTCGTCATCTTTTATTTTTTGATTTACTATTTTATCTTTAAATTCTAGAGAGTTTTTTATGTTATATTTTGAATGTTCCGTTATCTTGTATGGACTACCAAAAATTCATAAAGAAGGATTTCCTTTAAGACCTATTTGCTCATGTGTCAATACTCCTTCTTACGAATTATGTAAATATATTACAAACATTTTAAAAAAGATAATTACAAAAATTAAAATTTTTTATTTTTTTCTTTTTTAACAATAAAATATAAAATTTCGCTAAAATTGACTGATATCTTCCTATTACACAACGCAACAAAATAAAAAAATTAGATGTTTTTGAAACCACTATACAATATCCAGGTACTGCCAAAGTGTTTTGGATGAATGAGAAATGTATGGCAAAACAAGTACGCGAAATACTGTTTTGGGCAAAACACGTATTTCTGTGGGACACGTGTTACTGTGGAAATACAGTATTGAATGTAGAAAATTGTTTGGAACAGATCTTTATGGCATTTTTATGATTTTCAGAATTAAAAAAAGTAAGCAATAAAGGAAAAGTTTTTTAATTTTTACGATTTCAGTAGAAATCTGATAAACGATGAAATGCTCCTTTTCTGTTGGCTACCTGTCGCCCTTGCTTCATTTTGACAATTGCGGCGGCAAAGTAATAAACGTTCATAAATTTGCGTGCACGCCGAATTGGGTTTTTCCGCTGGCTACCTGTAAAGATTGATTTTTTGCATAGCATTCCTTAATGTTTTTTACGATTCTTGGGAATAGGTAAAAAATAGGACCACATTAAGGGTTGTTCGAAATTTTAGTATCATTATTTATAAGAGCTCCTTGAGCCATTTCTATTCATTCAACAAGTGTTTGCGGTAACAGAAGCATAATTTTCAATCAGCCATGAGCAAGAAAACTAGAACATTTTTATGTAAAAACAATCCGGACTCATTTTGTTATGTGTGCGGCCAATATATTAACGAAAAAAAAACGGAAATGCTTCTCAGCTTCATTTCAAAAGTCATATGAAGATTGCTTTAATATAAATCCGAAGAATTTTAACGAAGATTGGACGCCGAGTACTATATGTACTTCATGTCGATTCAATTTAACTCTAAGCTCATCTAACAAAAAGTAAGTATAGGTTAATACATTTGGAATATTTTATAAAATTTTTAATTTTCTGTTATAAAAATTTTTCAGACCACACTGGGGAATTTCGAAGCCTATGCTATGGAGAGAAACAACGAATCATGAATCTGATTGCTATTTTTGTTTAACTACAAAAACCGGCTTTGGAAAACATTTGCGATGGTCTTACCCTACGAGGTCTGCTGATGGGTTTCAACTTGCAGTTCTACATTCACAGGAAATTATGGATGCACAAGATCAGGGACCAAGCTGTAGTCAAGTGCTTTCATCTTCACAAGGACACTCAACCTCAAGCATGTGTTCTCAATCAGGAAGTTCAGATCCAGAACTACCTATATCTGAAAATGACGAGTTCATCCCACACAAAAATATCTCACCGAGACCATGGAATCAAGACCAGCTAAATGATGTAATAAGAGAACTTGGATTGTCAAAAGCATCTTCGGAATTACCTGCATCCCGGATGAAGGAATCAAATCTCATAACGGAGGAAACTAAAGTTTCGTATTACCGTACCCGAGAAAAAGGCTTACTTCACTATTTTGCAGAAGAGGACGATTTTGTCTGCTGCACGGATATTCCTGGTTTGATGACTGCCATGGGCTTACATAGATATGATTCAAGCGAATGGCGTTTATTTATTGACTCATCAAAACGCAGCTTGAAGTGTGTCCTTTTGCACAATGGAAATAAATTTCACTCCTTGCCAATCGCACATTCAACCAATGTAAAAGAAGAATACTCTGTAATTGCATTGGTCATGAAGAAGATAAAGTATAATGAACATAACTGGGTAATTTGTGTTGATATTAAGATGGTAAATTTCCTATTAGGTCAACAAAGTGGCTATACCAAATACCCTTGTTTTTTATGTTTATGGGACAGCAGAGCTAAGTCAGAACACTGGAAGAGAAAACAATGGCCTTATAGGGAAACACTGGACCCAGGTATGAGGAATGTTATAAATGTACCTCTGGTGCACCGAGATCGCATCATATTACCCCCTCTTCACATTAAACTTGGTCTGATGAAACAATTTGTTAAAGCACTTAACAAAGATGGTGAATGTTTCCAGTATATTTCAAGGAAGTTTAAAAGTTTGAGTATGGAAAAGCTGAGAGCAGGAATATTTGACGGCCCACAAATTCGCAAATTGGTCAAAGATACCGATTTTCTCAGTTCAATGTCAGAAATTGAGAAAAATGCATGGGATTCGTTTGTATGGGTTATTCAACATTTCTTAGGAAATAACAAGGATGATGATTATGTTGCGCACGTTGAAGAGATGTTAACTCACTTCCAGAATCTTGGATGCAACATGAGCATCAAGTTACATTACCTTCACAGTCACTTAGATCGTTTTCCTGAAAATCTAGGAGACTTAAGTGAGGAACAGGGCGAACGATTTCACCAAGATATTCGGACAATGGAGAAAGATACCAGGGTCGCTGGGTCGCTGGGTCGCACATGATGGCAGATTTTTGCTGGAGTATTCAGAGCAACACTTCGTTATTCAATAATAGAAAATGTCATAAAAGAAAATTCCAAAGTTTGTAGTTTATAATATTTATTTATTTATTTCCTTATTTTATATGTTGTAATAAATTTAAATAATAAAATATAAAATAAAAGAAAATACATGAATAAAACAATGAAATGCATTTTCGATCTATTCCATCGATTTGACTTAGTTACATTTTTTTGTCAATTGCCTTCGGCAAGTAACTTGAAAACTGTTTAACCGATTTAAAAGATATGTTGCTTATTGTAAATCTCATTGTGTTTGCCCTAAGGACCAGGATCCAATTTTGCAAAAACTGAAAATTTGTCAATTATTTTCGATTTAAACGCTTTTTTTCAGATTTGGGGCCTATGCGCTACGTGTTAACGTTGTCGAATTCGACTAAAATTTTGTGGGTGGAAGTTTCTCATCAAATCTAACATTAATCCGACATGCACCCCTTGAAATTGGAAAATTTATGTTTTTCACACATTTGAAAACCCGCTATAATGCGTATATCAAGCAAAAAACTAAAATTTTGTGAAAATGAGCGAATTCACTAAATTGTGAATAAATTCGAAAAAAATCAATCGATTTTTATGGTCGATATCTCATTTTGTTGCTATTATATGTCGCTATGCGATAAAAAAATGAATCTTGAAGTTTTTTGCCGTTTTCGATTTTTTATGATTTTTTTAAAACGAAAATTTTTGCCATTTTTACGTAAAAAATATATTTTTTTCTTAAGTTTTTTATTATAACTCCGATACTATTGATCCGATTGAAACGCGATATATAGACGAATTAAAGGCTATGCAAATCTTAATTTTTCTGAATTTATTTTAATAATATCGGACTAGTAGTTTTTGAGTTATCATTAATTATTTGAAGAAACGTCTCAAAAAAATTGCAATTTTAAAAAAAAATTTAAAAAAAAAAATCTATCCATAGAATTTAAAAATTTTACCATTTTTGTACTAAGGTAGCCATGATACATCAAATGTATATAGTAGTTACTCGAGCATATTTTTGCTGTTGCCCTGTGTAATTAAAAAACATTTTATTTGCATTGCTCAAGGGAATTTAATAACAAACAAAAAACTATGAAAACTTATTAAGTTGGAAATTATAAAGATTTTTCTTATAGTTGTACCAATAAATTGTAATCTATTAATATTTTTTCTGTAAGCATATATGTATATACAAAAAGTACGTTTTAATAAACAGTAAAAGAACTAGCAAAAACTGATTGAATAAAATGATTTAATTAAAAGCTTTAAGTGTACATTACAAAAATTATAGAATTTTAAGGCGCAAAAATAAATGGTCTAGGAATAACTTTCGTGTGTGACTGAAGGACCTTCCCTTAAATTACTCCTGTGAAATCTGCAAAGATGCTAATGGAGAAGAAGTAGCCTCTCAACTTATATAACTATGTCTCTGTCTTGCACTGGAAAGTCAACGACTTTTATTTTTAAAATTCTTATATTCCATATAGCAGAAGTGGAGCTGAGCGCAAGAGCATCTCCATAAGGAGTGGTTAATGATTTTTAATTTAACTACCTGCTAGGTAAGAAAAGGAACCACCAGTACGTGCATCTCTACGGTTAATTCTACTCTTAAAAACTTAAAGCTTTTGGCTTATCTATAGCAAAAAAACCCAGAGTCTTTGGCGTAAATCGAAACCGCAACCACCATGCTTAGAGAGTAGTACACAATTATTCTATGGAGACACCCCAATTGGCACAAATAAATTATTGCTTTTTAATTGACTTCAAAAAAAGAAGGAGGTTATCTATTCATCTGAATGTTGCTTTTTTATGTTTGTGCCCGCAGAACTCAGTCATTTCTGAACCGATTTTAAAAAATTTTTTCTTTATTAGAAAGGAAATGCTTACAGATTGGTCTTATTTTAAAAGAAGTTGTCTCCATACAACATACGTGTTTTTTACGTTTATTATGAACCGTAAAGAGCACCCTTTAAAATTTTAAAAAAGTGAATAACACTATAGCTGCCAATAACAGAAATTAATAAAAAAATAAACTTAAAAATTAAAGGGTGTCCCCATATGTGTCGTCAATTTAAATATATGAACCATTTCAACCATTGCAGACAATCACTTGAAAATTGGATAGAATGTCCAATATTTATAATCAGAAATTATATATTTATAATTAGAAGTTAAAGGGTGTCCCAATAGTTGATGTAATTTGATGTATATTGCAAAACTTTTGAACCGTAACAGGGAGACGGTTGAAATTTACAAAGAACCTGTATATCTAAGTCCTTTATAACATCAAGTATATAATTTTAATTTGGAAACTAAAGGGTGGCCCCATAATTGATACAATTTTACCTATCTAGCCCTATCTTTTGAACCGTTATACACAAACACTTGAAAATTTGACAGAATCTCCACTACTATGTCCCGTATAATAACATTTATAAATATTTAAAGTTATAAAGGGTGTCTCAATAGTTGATGTAAATTGATGCCTATGGCTAAACTTTTGAACCGTTTTAGACAGACATTTGAGATTTACAAAGAATCTGTCCTTTAAAACAAATGTTTAATTTAAAATTTTACATTAAAGGGTGTCCTCTAGGTGATATTGTTTAACCTATATGGCCATATCTTTGGAACCGTTACTTTTTATTGCTGTGTCATTAATAATAAGTGTAAAAAATAAAGGGTGTCCTCATATCTGAGGTAATTTCTCGTATATGGTTTTATCTGCTGAACCGTTATGGATAGACATTTAAATGTACAGAACGTACATTACTATGTCTGTTAGAGCAACAAGTATTAAATTATTTGATTTGAGTACTATTTCTTACAGATTACTTCCTTTTAAATTTTTAGTTAAGAATTGATGCACATATATTTGTTTTGTAGTCGGTTTTTTTTTTGCAAGAATTATTATTAATAATTTTCAATAACAATTTCGGGACACTGCAGTACCTTGAATGCTGCCTTGCACTCATTATGCTATATGGGCCTTACGTAATGAAATGTAATCATATTATTATTATTAAATTAATGCAGTCATTTATTTAGTCAGGAATTGCGTGAACTCTATTAAGGCTGTGTGTTTTATTTTCAGTTTCTTGGTAGAAATAATTGCTTAAACTGTAATTTAGTTTTTTTTTAAATACACAATTATGTTGACAATATTTCAAATTTATTTAATATATTTTACTAACCACTATAAACAAATCGATTATTTTTTCTATTTAACATACAGTAAAACTTTTTATGAAATGAAATATTAACTACAAAATAGCTACAAAAAAATAAAATTTTTTTTGTAGGCTTGTTTTGTTAAATCATCAATTATTATTTTATATTTATAATTAAATCATTATTTTAATTATATAAATATTTTTTTTTACTTAGTTTTTTTTATTACAAAATTATTTTTTAATTGAAATTATACCCTGCAGTGTCTTGTGATACTTATTGATAGCAAAAGCAATCAAATATAATTTAAGCAAAAATAATTTATTCTTTTTGGCACGAAAATAAATTGCTGAGTGATAATAATACATAAATTTCGAATTATTATATACACAGTTATTACTCTATAGCACCAAATCGTGGATAAAATGACTATATTGATTCAAGACTAATGTGCCAATTTGATAACAGAGCCGCTGCAGCTCTGTACTAAAAATAAAAATGACGTGGAATTGCAGAGTTAGCAAAAAATAAACCTTTTCCCTGCCTCTAAACTTTACCATCTATCTGTCTTTCAACACTAACACATGTTAGACATAATTGCCTGAGTGTTGCATTTCTCTCTTTAAAAGATAATAATAAAAAAAAAAAATATTATTAAACTCAAGACAATTACAAAACATATTAAAATTTGTGTATCTAAAAACATTCTATTTACATATTATATGTGTGATATTATATGTGCGTAATACATGTTTATTATATTTAAAATTCCCCTTAAACAATTTATCATTTTTGATAAATGGCCATTTGATGTTCGTTACAAAGACATTGTCTGCTAAAAGCATATATATTTAACAAATATTTCTTTTTAATTTCAATTAAATCATTACTATACAAAACTCGAGTCAACACGTGCTGCTTAAGTATTTTAAATAAATTGAATAAATTAGTAATTCATACGTTTGCTTTCTGTAAACATTTATGAGAATCTATTAAATAAATTCATTATTTAAAATATAAATTTTAAGGAATTGTAATTTATGAGTTTTGTAACAGAAAAAATAACATTTTATAAGAGCAAATTTGATTTTGCTCTATTTTATATTTATATTTATATACTTTTATTTTATTATATATTTATATACAAAATTTTAAATTGTTTTTTTAATGCAATTTTACTCATAAATCACAATTAATATTTTATTTATTTTTTACAATAATTGTGCTTTCCATTTCATTTAATTTGCACTCTTTGTAATTTGCATGCATTCAATTTAGTTATGTGTGTCATCATTCAATTTAATTTAATTTAATTAAACAATTTTAATTATTAAATTTATTGCTGAAATGATAAATGAAATTTTTGAATTTGTTCTGTAAGAAAATTGTGCCTTAGTACACTGTAGTCTGTCTGATTTTTTTAAAGAAATATGTCTTAGTAAGTTTTTGCAAATCGTCATGAACAATGTAACGATTTAGCAAAGCTCCCTAATTGTGTTCAAATTTTTAATCTTTAAAATCAGTGCGCTGTTCGCAGAACATATGGGCTCAACAAATCACACAAATGGCTTGACAAACATTATATTTTCATTTACACTTACACTTCATAAACAACGAGTGTACTATGACAATTTTGTTATTTGCCGTTGAAGATATGAATCAACATAAACACAAACTAATGTAACATAACATTCTTCTTCGTTTAATTTTTCTACTCTACTTTTTTTAGCTTTATTGCTGTTGGTTTTGCATTCCGTAGTAAGGATTTCCGAATTTAAATAAATTTCGTATACATTTTTTTCCTCACATACATACATACATACATATTTCAAATATTTGACCAAAAATACGTAACCATTAAATAATCTATATATAAATAGGCAAGTGAAAAAAGTTAAGAACCATTTTAACTGACTTAAACTCAACGTATTCGCTTGATTTTGTTTTGTTTGATAGACTGTCAATAGGAGCTATGCAGAATGTATTTTTTTTTCTATTTTTTTGTATCTAAGATAGTTAAAAACAGTTAAGAATATTAGCCAATCATAAAGCCCCTTTCTCTCTTAATTTGCTGAAAAAATTTGGCTTGGCAACTCCTTAAACACTCAGAAGGAAAAACTTATTTTATTTGTTCATTCTCTTCTTATTTCCATCTTTGTATGCAATTTTGAAAAATATATAAAAAGTTTACAAAAATAAATTTGGTCGAATTTCGACTACATCTATTTAAGAATCAAGCTCATTTAAAAAAATGTGGTACTCTATATACATATATTCTTAATATTAAAAATAATGTCACACTCATGATTTTCATTTTCATAGAAATATTGAAATTTTTTTTTTTAATATTTCGCGAATTATTTAAAAATTTTTTTTTTGAAATTTTTTTGTAAAACTTTTTTTTATAAAAAATTTTTGTGAAATTTTTTCTGTAAAAATATCTTTTTTAAAATGTTTTATAATTTTTGTTTTAATTTTTTTTTCTCTTCTGGTGTCTTGGCAAATGACCCTAAAACGAACAGACGAACATCGTCTAATCAACTTCTCTATGTACAAGGATCCAGAATATATATACTTAATGAGGTCGGAAATGAATATTGTAGAAACTACACACGGAATTACAAACTTAAATATACCCTTTCAACCTGTGGTGAAGGGTACAAAAATAATTTATAACTAAAATTGTAATACATCTTAAGAACTAAAACACTAGCAACAATGGCTGTCGACTCATTGCAATTGTTTTGCAGTGCGAAGTATCGACAATAGCATATTTATAAATCTTTCCATATAATAAAACTGTAACAAGACCATTTCTGTAAATGTAATAGTTTTTGAAAATTTTGTTGCTAGTGTTGATAGTAATCGAAATGGAATATTGCAATTTTTGGAATTTTTGTCTGCAAGAAATACTGCATGAATTTTAATATATTTTTGTAAGGAGTTGTCTTAGTATATACATTTTAGAATTATACATAAAGCCTTTGATCCTGAGGAGTTGCCATAATTGAATCACTAGAAAGGTAAGAAACTTTAAATTTAGAGTGGATTACTTTCAGTAGAATCGAACAAAATATTGTCAAGACGCCTAGGACGCACAGAGGGGTATTTTGACAATCTAGCCGGACATTAAGCCAAAAATTAGTTTTGATAAAAATAAAAATTTAAGTACGCAGCTCGACAGACAACAAATTATTTATCGTATAGTGAATTTCCTAGGCTTTTACTTGGGACACTGTTAAAATCAGGAAAGTTGAGTAAATCGCATACGCGTACGATTTTGAGAGGTTTGAATATATTTTTTGTGGCTAACCCAAGAAAGAATTTGTATTAATTTTTTCTGATAAAGGCTATATTAACAGCTAGTTATGTTAATATTTAGTAAAAATTTATTTTAAATTTTTATGATAAAAAATTTTTTTTGAAATTAAAAAAACGGTTATTTTGTAAAAAAAAGTGAAAATGTGTTTGAGAGTTAGGGCCCTCGCTATCCTAAAAATGTTATATACCACTATAAGATTTACAATCTTTACTTTTATACTGTAAAAAAAAAAACGTTGAGCGTTTTTGCGCCATTTTTTTTTTTGTGATTTTTTCCAAATTTCACCTTTTTTCTGTTTTTGCTCATCTTGCATAGGTAGATACGAGAAACCGTTTTGTCAGTCATAAAATGTTTTTGATTTCTAAGTTGTTTTAAATAAAATAATTGTTATTATTTGAAATAAAATTTATTGTTACTAATGTAAATTATTTATTATCTAAACATATAATAAAACTAAGACTTTCTGCCTGTCTGTCTGTTTGTGTCCGCATCCCATAAACGCTACAGGACAAATTTGAATAAGATTTTATGGAGAGGTACCATGGTATCGTAGTTCAATTATATATTATAATTACCAAGAAAGAGAGAGAACAAGTAGTGAAAGTACGCAATTTTACTGCAAGCTTGGCAGCAACTTTTATTTTTGTCAGCAGGTAAACTATTTTAAGTACTCTACAATAATTTTAGAATTTTATACAAATTTTAGAATTTTATATAAAGCCTATGTTTCTGACTGATTTCCGAGGAATTGGTACCTTTTTATTAAAGTAGTTACATAAACCATATCTGAAGCACTATAAAATCAAGAATCTTAAAGTGGATTAATTTCAAAGCAAAATAAGGACGTTGATGTAGTGGTGGACACTGCTAGTAATGAATAAATTAATTATTATCAGATAAATTAAATGCTCTAAAGTAATAAATTACCAAAATGCCTTTTACTAATATTCTTTTCTTCGACATAAAAGCTAAAAATTTATATTTTTTGGAAATTAGCAAAAAAAATTAAATAAAATTCAGATGATCGGTTTGGAGGTTGTGATTGGAGGGATTTCTCCCCCTGCCCAAAAAAACTTAAAAATTTTATTTTTATAGTCTTAAGGCGTATGTAATATATTTCTTTTAATAATTACATTATTTTAGCAAATAATATTTTATGTCACCGCCTTAAAAAAGGGGAGGGGCGAAAAATGGCATTTTAGAATCTTCAGTGTCCAATTAAGGTTTTTGAACTGACTATAAAAGTTGCATTTGTTAAACAAAAATATGGGAAAACTTAAAAAAATTGATTATTTCAGAGGTAGGATAAGTTCTTCTAAGGGTAACTTTTTTCTCCTTTATCCGATTTTTCCTTTTTTATAGCTTTGACAGCCTATGAGCATAAAAGATTTTTCTGCCATGTTTCATTAATCTAGTGATTAACAGCAAATTTTTAGAGCCAATATAAACTAAAACAAAAGTAATGATTGGCAAAATACACCTAAGTGCGACGTGGCGGGCACAGTCAATAATTCTATAAAAAATATCTATACTTTTTTCTGATTGCTTTAAGTACCATATGTAATCAGCATTAATGCACATAAATAATTTAATTTAAATTAAGTGCATACAAAAAGGCTTAAGTGTATGCAAAGTACGTATGTGAGGTTAAGTAACTTTTATATCCTTTTGTATAGAAATAAAAACAAATATTGATTGATTTAAATTATTATTGTGTAGGGTAATGAGCAGGCAAGAAATAAATCAAGAAGAAATGCTGCATTAGTGAATTAATAATTGGTAAACAATATTATAAGCAGAATTTTTGATTAGGTTATAGGCTGCAAGAGGAACAACTCAAGAAGCCCAAAGACACAAATAATAATCAAAAGCGAAAACAAGAATAAAAATAAAAAACGAACACAATGACTGAAGCAGGAAACAGAGAACAACTTCTAAGACGATAATAAATCAAAAGGGTAGAAACTAAAATACTTTCATCAAGACCTGTCTGACTAAAATCTAAAACAAAACATTTGGTATCAGCCGAAATTTATACTAAAACTCTATAAAGATTTCTATAATTTCAAATCTCTATCTATTGTGTTATATATAGAAAAACATTTATATTTTATACTTAATTTTTATTAAGTTTATACACAAAATATTCTTTAAGTTTTCTTATTCGATTTTCAAATAATTTTATGGGTTTGTCAATGTGTATTTGTTTTGCTATGTACCCTTAGTTTATAGCAGGATAAAGTTTATTTTATGTGCGAATACACTTTCATGTTTGAAAAGTAGGAATAATATGAAATCTGTATAAATCTACGATGTCGTCTGTTGAATCTGTGCAGTTTTTGAAAACTGCATTTGCTGTTAAGCTCTTTTCCTTGTATTGAGAATTTATTCTTTTGTATTTTCCGTATAGATTTGTCATTTTCAAGTATGGATTTTTCCAAGAAATTTTACAACATCAACACAGAATTTTACACTTCATTTTACAGTTTTTTGACATGCAAGATTTTAAATCTCAAGAGATTATTATTATATTGTAAGCTTTTCTAAGTATTACAAAGTAAAAGACTTAAGAAGTCATAGAATTTTTAAGAATTAAATCAATATTTTATATATAAGGATTAGCTGGGAGAATATAAAATTTAACATAAATCATACCCTAACCACAGTTGGAAAGGGTATATGTACATATATACGTATAAACATATGTAATATACGTTTATTCCGTGTGTAATTTCAATAATATACATTTCCGAACCCATGCTTTATATATATTCTATATCCTTATACATAGAGAAGTTGATTGAGTGATGTCCGTCTGTCCGTCTGTGTTCGTGTTGAAATCAAATTTGCCAAGACACCAGAAGAAAATTTAAGTCCATCAATCTGCCTGGCATAGTTTTGAAAATTTCGGTAATGCAATTTAGCAACATCAGACCATTCCATTCGGGGCTGCGGGCAAAAAAATCACGCCCACCTTATTTTTTTACGTTGTTTTCGTTTTTTTTGGTTGTCTTTTTGTTAAATAAATATCCTGGACCAGTAGATCTCATGGAGTGCATACAGATCTCGGGGGTCAATAACCCCCTGCAAGGGGCGATTTTTTTTTTAGAAAACATTCAATAGGCCTATTGTCTTTAGTCTCACCATTCTATTTTTACAAAAAATTTTCGATAAAATTTTTACAACAAATTTTTGATAAAATTTTTACAACAAATTTTTGATAAAATGTTTACAACAAATTTTAGATAAAATTTAAAAAAAAAAAAATTTCAATCAAATTTTTACAAAAAAATTTTTACAAAAAATTTTCTTTAAAATTTTTACAAAAAATTTTCTTTAAAATTTTTACAAAAAATTTTCTTTTAAATTTTTACAAAAAATTGTCTTTAAAATTTTTACAAAAAATTTTCTATAAAATTTTTACAAAAAAAATTTTCTATAAAATTTTTACAAAAAAAATTTCTATAAATTTTTTACAAAAAAAATTTCTATAAATTTTTTACAAAAAAAATTTCTATAAATTTTTTACAAAAAAAAATTTCTATAAATTGTTACAAAAAAATTTTTATAAAATTTTTACAAAAAAATTTTTATAAAATTTTTACAAAAAAATTTCTATAAATTTTTACAAAAAAATTTCGTTAAATATTTTTACAAAAAAATTTCGTTAAAAATTTTTACAAAATATTTTCAATAAAATTAAAAAAAAAAAGTTTTCTAAATCGGTATATTATATTTTTATTAATGAAGTTAAAAATCATAAAAGTGAAAACCGAATGAATATTATTGTTAAATTGGGACACATAACAGAGTTAGGGAATATTTAACGTTATGATTCGGAATGGCCGAATATAGCACACTTGTTTAATTTAAACATACATACATAAGTCAATGTTTGAACAATTTTAAATAAAGAAAGTCAAAAAATATAAAAACTCTTAACGCTCCCGAATATCTTATGTTAGAAACTAATTATAGCGAAGAAATAGATCCATATCAACCAAAAGCTCCAGAAAATGCTTTACGTCTAAAAAAATTTTCTTGTTTGATTCCTTTAACATCTTTAACACCACAATGTGTGGGCTCGGCTGCTAGTTGGTATAATAGAAGTATAAGCCGAGTATAAGACATCTCAATATTCTATCTTAGGGAACTGTGGATTCAATCGAATGGTGTGTTAAATAATAGAGAAATACTTTTAGTTTTTTTTTAAATTTCGTAAAAATCTTTAATAATCTAATAATTGATGAACAAAACCTGAGATAAAGAAATAATTTTAGAATCTTTGCTTACTAATACGAGCTAACGAGTATAATAATTATATTTGGGATATATGTAAGTATGTATGTATGTATTGTATGTCTTTGCATTGTTAAGAAATATTAACTATTTATATAAATGTGAAACAACGTGTAAAACAATTACTGTTAAATACTTTAAATTGCATACACATTAACACGTACGGATACACATATATTTAGGTAGGATAGATATGATAAAATGTTTAAGTACAAGATTATTATACCTGTGTGTTCATATGATTATTTTAGCTTTTATTAAGGAAAAACACGTGATATGGAAACAATTGTGGGTTGTTTACAACAAAATATTCGTTCCCGTAAACAGTTTGTATATATATTGTGAAACTTCATTTAGTTTACAAGAGAATAAAAAAAATGCAAAATATTGCAAATAAATTATATATAATTTGTTTTCTCTTTTGAATTTTTATAGCAGTGCTCTGTGTGTATTTAGAACGACAAAAAATTCTATGAGGAAAAGCATAGATACTGCAAGATTTCTCTCACCGTTACATTACTTAAGGATTATTCGATATTTTTAGTCAAACCCAATTACTAACGCTGAGGAGCTTCGAAGCACGAGCCAGCAGCCAATCCTGTAGGACATAATGAAAAGGAAATTTGAATAAGATCCGATAATAAGGTAGCCAAGGCAGCAGCGCTGCAGTACAACCCCCCAGCTGGAGAATGGCTACCCAGCTGGAGAATGCCAGAACATCAATTAAAAAAAGTAGACAAATAGCGTACGCACAAAAAATAATGTACAAGAGGTAAAATAGTCAACGGTTGGTCACCATAGAACACACAAACATACACACTCAGTACATACACACATTCACTCAGTACTGAATCAATGTTATACCATTTTTGTTGTGCGAGTACTTCTACTTGGCAGATGAAGCAAAAAGTAGGACAAGAAAAAAAAATCGTTCGTAAATTTAAGATACAATTGCAGCAATTTTATTTTAGATTTTTAGTAGACTCAGTGTGGGAATAGTAGTGAACTAAAAATAACAAAACATAACAAACTTAATGTAATTTCATCTGATGTTTCTTAAACAGTTACTATGCGGTAAATTATAGAGTAAGAAATCATAATGAAGATCTATCGAACATACACAAATTCAAATTTTGTGTTAAAATCTTCGATAAGCACCTGGAAATGCGATTTCAAAAATATAGACTTTTTAAGACTTAAGTAAGGGCACTTTTTCTTTTAGAAAATGTTGAGCTACACAAGCTTTATGGGATTATGGAAAGTTTTAGGAATGGAAACCAGAAGGTTTTTTTTATTTACTAAACAAGGAAGTTTAGCGACCAGTTTTTATAAAGCCAAAATCCTTCATCACTAAAAAAGGCTACCAAGTAATTTAAAGTACAAAAACAAATATAATATCAACTGCAGTTTAATAAGTCTACAACTCAACTTTAACTTGACAAACCCTCATATCTTACGAATGTACAAATATAAGTTCTATAATACAATAAAATTCAACGAATCTAAACCAAACTCAAATTATAATTATGTAAATATATTTGACTAAAAGCATTTTATCTAAAATAAATATGTACAAGCACTATACAAGTATGTATTTTCAATTGCAAGCCAAACACATCGGAATACTTAATACCATACAATTATAAACGTTTAGTGGCTGTTGCCCTCAATTTTCTAAAGCATTCCGTATTGCACTTAAAGCCATTAAATCAAGATTAAATCAAATAATATTTCAAATACCTAGTAAAATCAATTATTGTTCCGGTTATAATAATACAAGTGAGCGATATAGAAAATATGCTTACCACTTTTGAATTTATAGTTGTAAATTTCAACAAGCCGCAGGCAAACAAACAAGCATTCAACAATTCAAACAATAACTTAGCCAACCAACCAACCATTTCTGTTCTTCAACATTCATGCAACAATCATCATTCTCAACAATGGCTGTAAGAAATGTTGCAAATTAGTGCAATTATTGAAAACCATTTTTAAAGTACTTTGGTTCTCTGCTACACATCATTGAGTTTATTGCAATACACTTGAAGATAAATTATTTACTGCAACGAGGGCTTTTAAAAAATTAAATTTTTGTGTGAAAAAACTAAATTGCAAATAGGGGATAAACAACCATTTAACTTGATTATTTTCCTTGTTGCTGGTGTTGTTCTTGGTAATCGCTTTAGTTTCTCTGTTTCTGTTTCTGTTTCTTTTTGTTTTAAGTTTGTTGAATACTAAAAATATAATACAGAAAATAAATGTTCAAAATACCTGGTGAAAGAAAGAACACCACCAAAACTTTTTGCAGTTCGATATTAGTTTTGATTAACAAGTTGTGTGAAATTGCATGGTGATGCAGTGTGAAATACTTGCGATTAGTATTTTTTTTTTAAATAATTTTACTGACCACAAGAACATATTTGGAGAGTAATCTAAAAATACAGATGTACTTTGGTTTTAATGCAGTTTTCAGTAGTCAATTAAAGAACTATTTCCACACATAAAAACCATTAATAATATACATTATAAATTCTCTTATAATTAACTAGCTGTGCCCGACACATCGTGGGCGTCATGACAATATTTTGCTCGATTTTACTTTGAAAGTATTCCACACCAATTGGGAGACTCTTACTTTTATAGTGCTTCAGTTATGGTTTATGTATTTACTTTACCCATCTCGGGATGAAATTTATAAAAAATTCAAAAGATTATTGTAAGGCTCTGTAAAAGATTTTAAAAAAATATGTTATTAACGTTGTAATTCCATAAAGTAAAAATACAAATTAAATACAAATTTTATTCAATTGGGCAATTGTGTTTAAATATTACTGCTTTTTCTCCACTTTCTCTTGAAGAAAATGGAAAAAAGGTATCCTATATTGGAATCAGGATGCTAAGGTATCTCCTTACAAAATTTTGTTAAAATCCATTAAGTAGTTTTTATGTGATGCGAACACAAACGAAAAGCAGACAAACAGACAGACAGACGGAAATGAGTAACTATTTTCGTATATGTACAGATTTATAACGTTTTTGGTAATAAGAAGGAGGCCCATGAACAAGTGTATGTATGCAAAACAAAACTTTATACAATACACATACAGGATCTGCTCAAAAGAAATGGCGAATGAATTGTTTTTCTTTTTTTTTTGTTAATCATATTTCATATGGTACACAAGTGTTAGTCATATGTTGTGATTATCAGCCAATTTGGATTAGTAGTTTGTTGATGACAACTGAAAAGGTTAGTTACGTATGTGTGTGTTCTTCGATTTTTGACACTTTTGAAAAACGTGGATCAAAGTATATGTATTAAATTTTGCGTTAAAAAAGTGCTCCAAGCCACTTGCAATGTTAACTGTGTCATTTGGCGAGTCCAGTTTATTTCAGAAAAGTGTTTATAACTGGTAGAAGCGCATTAGAGAGCGCCGAGAAGATGATGATGGCGATGAGCGTTCTGGAGTTGCAACCAACTCCAACATTGAAACAGTGAAAAAAATTGCATTGCAAAATCCTCAAATCACTATTAGAGAAGTTGCAGAGGATGTTGGTATATAAGACGGCTTAGGTGATGCAATTTTCTCGAAACGTGTGGCAGCGAAGTTTGTTCCAAAAATGCTAAATTTTGAGCAAAAGCAATGATATTAGTATCACTCAGGAGTTGTTGAATGACGTCAACGACGAACCAGGTTAGCTCAAAATGGTCATAACTGGTGACGAAACGTGGTTATATGGTTATGACGTCGAAATCAAGGCCCCATCATCATCCAATGGAAGTGGCCAGATGAACCAAGACCGAAAAAAGCACGACAAGTTCGAATAAATTGTGAAGGTTTTGCTCACTGTTTTCTTCGATTACAATGGCGTGGTGCATCATGAGTTCTTGCCAACAGGACGTACACTTAATAAGGAATACTATAAGGAATGTATGCAACTTTTGCGTGATGCAATATGGCTCAAACAATCGGAATTGTGGAAAAAATCATGGATTCTTCATCACTATAATGCACCAGCTCAGACATGAATGCTTGTTCGTGATTTTTTGGCCAAAAACAACACCCTAATCACCACTCGACCACCTTATTCAGCAGATTTGGCTCCCTGCGACTTTTTCATATTCCCAAAACAGAAAGACCAATGAAAGGAAAGATATTTGCCACAATTGATGAGACAGTTAGAATCGAAAAACAAGCTGAAGGCCATACCAAAAAGTACATTTTAGAAGTGCTTCCAGGATTGGAAGAAATGCTGGCGTAGGTGCATTATATCTTAGGGGATTACTTTGATGTTGACAAAATTGATATTAATGAATAACTATTTACTTAAAAAGTAAATTAAAAATGCACCTTTTCTTTTGAACAGACCTCGTATATAGAAAATTATATAAACCTCAATTCATAAAGCACAAAATTTATCTGCTTGTTTAACGGAAATCCATAGCTACCTCCACACTTGGGCTGATCTACCTGTTCGGTGTTCAGAGTTTGTTACCAGATATGCGGTGGATAAAATAAGGTTTATATATTTTTGGATATTTCAAGTGGACGTGGCACTTTCCATAAAAGTTATACATATATCTCTATCATCGTGTTACTTGGAAAGTGTAATGGTAAAATTTTGAAATTTTCTCTCTTTCTCTTTTATTGATGTGCATAGTTAAGCAAAGTGGGAGAGTGGGTGAGGAACCTCTCATAAAAAGTGAAAAATTATTACCATGTGCCTGGTGAACTGTCGCACGGAGATTACTAACCCACCGTAAATATGGAAGTTGTTTTTAACATTAGTTTTGTCATCATCGACAAATTTTGGTTAAGATTTTATCAATACTTGGTTAATACACCGAAAAAAAAAATTATATATGGTTGCTGTTAATATACAAAATTCAAACCATAACATAAGTTTTATAAATATTCCATGATAACTAATGTATTATTTAAAACCATAATATATTTATAATAAAAATATGTTAATGTTTGTTTTTAATCATCAGGTTTGATTGATTGGTTTTTTAAATCATTCTTTATGAAGAACAACATTAGTGAGCATAATAAGCCTAAGGTTATAGAAAATAAAAAATAATAAAATAATTAAAAAAAACTTCCAAGTAAACAAAAATACAAAGAAACACAGACATAAGTAAACATGTTGCACTACATAATTTACTACTAGACATATCTCATATAATCCATTACTCAGGAGATCAAATAAATAAAAGAGACGCATAGAGAGATTATTTATTTATCCATGAAAAATTTTAAACAGTTTTTGCGAAAATTTTTTGTAAAAAATTTTTTGAAAAATATTTGTAAAAATATTTTTTTCGAAAATTTTTTGGTATTAAAATATTTTTGAAAATTTTTTATTATCTTTTTTGAAGATTTTTTAAAATTCTTTTTTTAATTTTAATTTAAAATTTTGTTGAAAATTTTTTGTAAAAATATGATTAAATTTTTTTTTTAAATTAGGACCTTCCAGCAATCTATAATGCGTTAGAATGATCAGGCTAATGCAAACAAAATACTTTAAAAAATTTCCTCATATTGACACCCCCCAATATGCCTTTTTGATCCACCGAGATCTGTATGCACTCCTTCCGATCTACTTGTCGCGGTCTAGTATTTATTTCACAAAAAAAAGCAAAAGAGAATGGTTTTTTGCTCGCAGCCTCATATAGAATCGCCTGATGTTGCTGAATTGCAATCCTAAAATTTTCGAAATTATGCCTAGTGGGCTTAACTCTTCTGTACCTCGTTTGGCGCCTTGGCAAATGACATTTTAACATCAACACGGACGGAACGACATCGCTTAATCAACTGTTCTATGTATAAGGAACCAGAATATATGTATATATTTTCTGAGTCGGAGATAAATATTAAACTTTTCCACTTGTGGTGAAGTGTATAAAAATATTTAAAATATTGGTAGCTAAATTTTGAAAGGCATAATTTAAAGAAAATATAGAAAACATAGAACTAACTATAATGTTAAAGAGCTATCATTTCTTTAAAAGCTCTTTTCAGATCACTTCAAAGAAGTGATGTATAATTAGAAAATATTGAACAACACACGCGAAATGGTCTTTTGTTAATTAAAGCTTTAAACAATAGAAAATAATATCTTAAAATAATAAGTATTTAAAGTTGAAAAATTAACACACTGCGGAAGCACACAATTCATGTGAACTCTACTGAAGTTCTGAGTATTGAAACATTTTTTTATCCAGTAGCTATATAGCTATAAAAACGCATTTTTTGGCCTACTCTGCTGACACATGGAAATAATTATACTCAAGAGAATTCAGCAATATATATACATACATATGTACGTATATGCAGATGCTTTTACTCGTATATGAGAAATAATGCTTTTAGTTCTGTGATTTATATTTTACTTATTTACAAAAAATATATTTTTATACTTTTTCAGTTTGCAACATAAATCTGCCTTTTTGAAAGAAAAATAATATATAAACGCATACAAATGAAATAAATCCATTTCTTTTTTAGTTTTTATTTTATTTTATCTCTCAAAAGTACGAAGTAAACGTTAATGCACCTCTAGGTAACTCGGATCACTGCACCATATCCGCCTCCTTTTCGGTTTCCGAACTTCGAAGCGTTTCAAAAGCAGCCACGAAACGTTTAAAATACGTATACGATAAGGCTCGTTGGGCTGAGCTCAACGATTTTTTCCGGCATTTTAATTGGAAACTTTGTTTTCTAGACAGTAACACTGATGCCATGGCGGAAATGGTTGTAAACATAATTTTGCTAGGAATGAAAGCTTTTATTCCATCAAAGCAAATTTCGATTAAACCTAGAATGAAATCCTGGTTTAATCAGACGTGCAAAAATGCAGTCAGATTCAGAGAGGAAGCATTCAGTGCCTGGCGTAAAAATAAAAACGCAGACACTGATTCGCTACGCAAAAGAGCGAGATCTTCGTGTGCCAAAGTACTTAGGCGTGAAAAAGGTCTACACGATGAGCGTCTTCGTGCTAAAGTTCTTTCTACCCCTCGGGGTAGTAAGAGCTTTTGGTCATTTGTCAAAAGAGTAAAGGATAATGCTAGTTCCTCAATTCCGACGCTTTTGAAAGATGGCCAAATATTCACTGACCCGGCTGACAAAGCTAACCTTCTGGCTGGTCAATTTGCAAGAAATTCCTACTTACCGGAAAGCAATCAGCCACTACCCGTGCTTGACAGAGTATCAGTAACTATGCCAAAGATATTCTTTCGAGCACGTGCAGTTAAAAAGGTCTTAGCAGATCTTAATATCAACAAGTCTTCTGGGCCGGATGGCATTCCAGCACTGGTCTTGAAACAGTGCTCTTCGACGCTAGCACGTCCATTAGCGACTCTTTTCAGCACCTTGTATCATACTGGTGAGTTTCCAATGTGCTTTAAGTTAGCTAATGTAACGCCAATCCCCAAAAAAAGGAGAGGCTAACAACCCTGAAAATTACCGCCCAATTGCAGTCTGTTCTACTCTTTCTAAGGTAAAGGAAAGTATGCTAAATTTTCATCTTGTCAAGTATCTGGAGTCCAACAGCTTACTAAGCGACCGCCAGTATGGTTTTCGTAGGGGGCGCTCTACAGGGGATTTGCTGGCTTTCCTTTCGGAAAAATGGTGTCAATCCATTCACCATTTCGGCGAAAGTAAGGTGGTGGCTCTAGATATCTCCAAGGCCTTTGATAGAGTGTGGCATGGTGCACTCCTGTCAAAACTTATTGCTTTTGGTGTCGGTGATAGTTTTTCTCGATTTATATCGAGCTTTCTCAGGGATCGCACTATACGAGTTGTTATAGATGGGATTTCATCAAACGAGTTCAAGATTAATTCAGGGGTACCGCAAGGCTCTGTTCTTTCTCCTACCCTGTTTCTTATTTTTCTAAATGACCTTCTATGTCAAACTTCCAACCCTATCTACTCTTTTGCAGATGATAGCAGCATTTGCCATTCGTATTCATTCTGCAGACGGCCGAGCCTTTTAGAGATTGGGGCCAAGCGGCAAAACATGAATGATACGCTCAATCACGATCTCGTAACAATATCTAATTGGGGCCGGGCAAATAGAGTCGACTTTAACGCTCGTAAGACTCAATGTTGTATGCTAACGCACCGGCGTTCGGCCGATAATGGTGCTACATCTGTAATTATGGGTGGTATAAGTATTAAGGAATCAGAAGCTCTTGATGTTCTTGGCATGAAAATCCAGTGTGACGTTCGATGGACTAAGCACATTTTTCAAGTCTCAAAAGAAGCTTTCAAGTGTCTCGGTTTTCTCAAACGGTGTAAAACATATTTCACCTCATCCGATCTCCTTACTATTTATACCACTTACATCCGGCCAAAAATGGAATACAACTCTCAAGTATGGGCCGGTGCTCCAAAGTCTATTTTGGAACTACTTGACCGCGTGCAGGAGAGGGCGAAGAAGCTCATAGGTGACAGTAGGGTATCCAACTCTATTGACTCTCTTGAACATCGACGCAATGTGGGTTGTGTTTCGCTGTTTTATCGCTACTACAATGGAATGTGCTCTGATGAGATTAGGGAACTAGTTCCCGATATCCGCACGTTTTCGCGCACAACACGCTTTTCATTAAGAGCCCATCCATTTGTGGTCGATTGGCCAGTGAATCGCACAATGCATTACAGAGAAAATTCATTTTTTAGCCGTACAGTTCGCTTGTGGAATCATCTTCCTACAGAGGTCTTTCCTGTCAACTACAATGTTGGAAAATTCAAATCGAATGTCCACAAACATTACTCCCTCTATCCTCCTTCCCATAACCTAATTTCCTAGTTCTGGCACAATGCTTTGCATGAGTAGGGGTCATCCCCTGAGTGCTGGTCCGAAATAAAAAAAAAAAAAAAAAAATCTTGATAGGGACTTAAACATGCATTTACACAGTGCAACACGGAAAAAATAACCATATACGGACACCACTACGTGATAAAAGACCAAAAAAAAGACCCCTGTCTCCCAGTTTTGCCCAAAGTCCTCCAGGTTTTTTTTTATGGGCCCTCAAAGATGTGAGGCCTCGATGTCATTTTTGCAAAAAAATTATCATTTACTCAAGCTCATATTTTGCAAACCGTTTGGAATTTTGATATACTCTCTGAGGCAAAGTTGTAGCTCTTGTTATAAAGAACAAAAATTGTGAACATATAAAATCAAAAAAACTTCATCTTCAAGGTCAAAATCGCAAAAAACTTTAAAAAATTCAATTTTTTTTACCTTTTTTCTCCTGTTCAGGTCCATAGGTAGCAAACCGTTCAAAATTCAAGGAAACAGTCAACTACAAAAATGAACCTAAGATCTCAATAAACAACTTTCTAGAACATATGAACTTCCTAGGAATGATTCTTAACACCGTTTAGGTAGCGCTTAGGTAGCTGCAAAAGTGAAAAATTTCTTATAAGTTACAGTGCTAGTGAGAAATCATAGTACATTTAATTAATAAAGCAAAAAAAAAGTTTAACTTAAAAGTAAAAATTATGAAAGGACTACATAAAAATGTGGATACATGATAGGTATAAAATTTAAAAAAAAACAAAAATTATAAAAAATCAATGAAAACCCTAACTAAAGTAGTTCAGTAGCTCAACTTTAAACCTATTTGCGTTGCTTATATATTGCATTTGATTGGGAAGCAGGTTCCAAAGGCTAGTGCAGTATATTAAAAATTGTCTCTGAGATAGAGTAGTTGTATGTTTTTGTTGTATTCATTTCTTTCCTCGAGTAGATCTAGAAAAACGTAATTTATCAAATAGATAATCTGGTTGTTTAGTTGTAATAATTCTGTGCAATAACATCAAACATCTAAACTTGAGTAAGTTTCCAAAACTCATCTTATAGATCTGGTAAGAAAATCTCAATATTGATACACGACGTCCTTTATTGAATATGTATAAGTTTATGAAAATCAGAGCTGTCACAGTTAGCATAGATTTCACAGCCATATAGGAGAACTGGTATTACATAGGTTTTAGCAAGTAACATTCGTATATTGAACGGTGTCGAGTACTTGACCGCCCAAAGATTTCTTAACATTCCATACACTCTGCTTACTAAACAGGTTATATGGTTACACCACGTAAGTTTGTTGTTAAAAATAACGCCCAAATTTTTTGAAGAATTAACAAACTCGATGGTATCACTGTTTATTTTTATTTCTACATCATTATTCAAAGTTATTTTTGCTTAACATATAAAAATCGGTCAATAAACTATAGTGTCATAAAATGAAAATAAATATAAAGAATGTATATTAATATAATAGGAAATCATAAGAATTATCTTTTTTAAAGAAAACAAAATATAAGCAACTAAGCAGTTTGCTTAAATATAAATTTATTAATTATATGAATTTTATTTGAACTATTTTTGAAATAATAAATTAATTATTTAGGCTTTAGTTCTTAATTATATATACCATTATATATACAGATATATACCATTTTCAAATAAAAGAAAATATGTAAAGAGAATTAAGAAAAATGTTTGCTTGGTAGTATAATATGAAAAATAAATAGAGTTTGCAAGTGTAAAACAATTTCAAAAAGCTCTATCTTCTATGAAATATAATGTAAAATTAAAATTTCTCAGATTCTATAAAGAATAAAAACGAACTTAAGCTTGATTATAAATTTCATTGTATGTAATACATAAAACAGTTTGACTAATAATAATTAAAATTTTCAAAATAAGTTTGTTTAAATAGAAAATTAATAACAATTGAAACTACCGGGTAGATTGATACAAAGAGTACTGATGACGGACGTAGCTGTCTAGAAAATGCATTCTGCTTTGATGGTATCTAATTTTTCTTTATCTCTTTATAATTAAGAACTTAAGCCTAAATAATTAATTTATAAATTTATTAATATTATAATGTGCTGTTAACCCCCTTATATGATTATATTATCAGAATACTTTCTAGTATCATTTTCCTTCAGATGATCAAGCCACGTCATCCTAAAAATTCTCTTATCCTAAATACATCCTTCACCAAGTGAGTGTACAGAAGAAGCCTGATGGTGTGTGTTAACCGAAAGACGTCAGAAAACCCAAAAAGATACTTCTCTAATTCGTTTGATTCTCATCGGCCACATTACAGGTTTTTTAATAGTAAGAAATCAACAATAGCTTAACATCACAGCAGTTTGCAATTGAACAAGAAAATTCTACATCAACTACAAATAGTAAAATTTTAAACAATTTACTTCAGCTGTGCATGTTTATAGATAATACGCGTTTATATGTAACGATACTTGATACATATAAATACTCGCAAAAACGTACACATGTTCAGATTGTGATTGCTAAACAAAAAACAAAACAAAAGCAATGAATGAAAATAGTAAAATGGAATGAAAAGGGTTGATACGAGTATTTTACATGTTTATATTATTGATTTGCTGTAGCTGGAATAAGCATCTCTAACCCAATTGCATTCTAATACACATATATTTACATGCATTTTTATAAATCTTTGTACTTTCAATAGGGTAAGCAAACTTTCGACAAGAGATTTCATCAAAGTTGATAACGTTTTTTTTAGCAATTTTTTCCTCTTTAACTGATGTATTTTGCTTGTAATAGTTTATTAATGTTTCACAAGTTAAGCTGTCTAATAAAACCGGATGACGATAATTATAGTACTCTACAATGCTGTTTAAGTAAATATAAAACAATAGAATGCAATCCGTTGTGACACGACATATTATCATGTAATTTGTGATTTTTCTACTCACGCAATTACACACAGTAAAACAGTGTCTAAATACCTAATGAAATAGAACAAAATTTATAAGATATCTCTATGGTTTTTTTCAAGTCTTATTATTTTATTATAGTCTTATTATTTAATAAGGAAAACCTTTTTTAAAAAATCAAGAAGAAAACTTAAGGTTTTTAGTAGGAATTCTTATTGGTTTTTTTTTTTCAAAAAGGTTATCTTCTTGATTTTATTAAGCCATCTTGTTTTTTTTTTTTATAAAAACAATTAACAAAAAATTTTCAAAATAAAAAACTAAAAACAAAAACTTCTGCTAAAGCTTTTTTGGCACCTCCTTTTTGCTAATCAATATTTATTTGATTACTTTCTATCTTTTATTTTTGTGGTGACGTCTGCCTGACATTTTGCCTTCATTTATCCTCCAGCGGGTAAAAGGTCAGGGGGGTTTCTGATGGATTATCTAGAAGGCGTTGAAGCCTCTTAATTTTTAAAACCCGAACAACCATGGTAAACATTTGTTCGTCCTCTTGCAGGGATCGAACCTGGTGCGCTTCGTTATGTAGGCACGTACTTAACCACTACACCAAATTTATATTTTATATTTTATGTTTTAACAAATAGTTTCTATGTTGATTTACATAAGCGAAAGCTAATATAATCAAGAGGAGAACCTTATTAAGAAAATTAAAAAGATAATTTACACATTATCATATAGGAACCTAATGAAAGTAATAAGGAATACCTTTTTGAAAAAATCAAGTAGGTAGCCTAATTAATTTAATAAGCAGTCCCTTTTTTATACAATTCATAAGAAATTCTAATAGAATCAAAAAGTTTTTCTCTATGGATTGTTTTTTTTTTTTGTCAGAAATGGATAAAATATTTTGTGAAAAAAAGTTTTATTTTATTGATTTAATGGTATTCCCTTATTGATAAAATTAAAAAGATTTACCACATGAAAATAATAAGAAATCTCTTCGAAAAAAACTTCCCTTCTTTCTGCTAGAATATCCCTTTGCCTAAAAATATTTCATAGAGACAATCTTTTTGATTCTATTAGGCATTTGTGGCTCTCAGTGGGATTAGATTTATCTGTTTCAGCACTGTTATTATAACTATTATAACCAATTGCTAAAGTTAAGATTTTATCGGAGAGATAAGTATTTTTTTTTTTTTTTTTTTTATTAGAAGTAAGCTAAAAATAACCTACTTTAAAAGCAAGTTATATTAACGAACCTTACCCTCGTTATAATAATGAAATACTACTTATATCTTCGACAAAATTATAAATTTAGCTATTGCCAAGTTATAATAATGGGGGCCTCAGGATATTCGTTGAAAAATAGGGATTCACCCTTACCAGCTTACTTTTAAAATTTTAGTTTCTTCAGACGGCATTTATCTAATTCTGTCAACTCAGCAGATAATCTTTGGTATAAATGCATGTAGCAGTGTTTCATTTATTAACATATATCAACACAAAAAAGTGAGCAATGCGCTTAAACAGCTCGAAATTAATTTCTGAGTCGCTGCTGTGTTGGATTTTATTCACATGTGATTAAATATTTTAAATTTTAAATTTCCCATGGCAACATTTTATATTTTCCTCTTAAATTAAAAAAAAAACGATTTTCCAAAGTTTTTACTAAGAAAAAAATTTGCACCAATTAAAGGTTTTAATTAGTTTTAAATTAAAGCTTAATCAACTTTTTATTTGATTCAAATACTTATTTGTTTAAAACAGAACAAAAAATTTCATTAAAGTAATTAAAGTAATTAAATCAATTAATTGTTTAATTAAGTTTTAATCTGAAACTAATTAAAACCTTTAATTGGTGAAAATATTTTTTTCTGTATAGGACAACTGTAGATTTTGGCTAACAGTTTTTAATATAATTAATGATGTCTGCGCGGCATACCACCTTAATATTAAGGACGAGAGCTAAAATATTTTTCTGGTTACTGCTTTGCTTAAAAAAACTTTACATTGTTTATAAAATTTTAAAATGTAAGTTCAATTAAATCAATTTAAACAAATGGTCCGATTTCGTTAAAATTTTTAAAAATGGTAGTCACAGGTTTTTAAAAATGGCACGGATTTTTAGTTATTGGAATTACATTTTAAGCAGACATGAAATTTATGTAAGAAGCCTAAAAAAATCCTTAAAAGTTTAAGGGCTTTTAAGGATTTTTTGTGTTAATTAGGCAAGGTAGATTTTTATAGTCTTGAGGAATGGCTATGTCAACCATACAAACAATTTTCTATAGAAAGGAATTTCCTAGCGGTGCTTTTACCTCCATTTTTTAATTTAATGGTAAAAAGTTCATCGCACAATAATATAATGCAAACGAAAAATCCTGTTTGTTGTTAATATTTTATTTAATGGATTATTTCTTTTCTACAGTAATAGGAAATGCAATAATGTTTTTACAATAACACATTGTAGATGTTTCTTCGGTGGCTAATTGAACAACAACCCAGATTCGTCGGACTTCTTAGACCACCTTTCGATTGCAACGTATAATTGCAAACACTGTAGTTTACTCAGTTAGCTTTTTTGAACTTCAAATGTAATCGACAAATTCAACTGCTTTTTTATGACGTTATGTTTGTTAAGAAAATAATTGCTCTATTATTTGAAAAACAAGAAAAAATATTAAATATCAGTTTTTACAACTACTTAATTCTTGTTAATAAAATTGTCTTTTCTATTATAGAATCTTACTTCTTTTCTTTACTTGTAGTTGTTAGCGTGAGTCACTTTCACTATTTGTTTAATAAAGTCTACTTCTTAATTCCACAAACCCATTGCAGTTTGACAGTTTTTTACTTCAAAACTATTTTTAAATTTATTTCAACTTTTGTGTGTAATTTTCTTTCGATTTCCATCTGCTTAATTTTTGTATGAAACAAGCAGTCGTTAGAGTGAAGACGTTAAAGAAATTGAGTGGAGCTAAAATATTGAGTGGAAATTTTTAGATTTTTTTTTATATGGAGTTTGACATTAAAAGGAATTTTTCTTTCCCCATAAAATACCATTTCATGCCAAGCTCCATGTTAAAAAATTTAAAATTTTCCCCTCAATATTTTAGCTCCAACCAGTGAGTTTAGCTTATATAAATATATCTTGGCAATACTATTAAGATCATTACCCTGTCTTTTTTTTTATAAACATGTGGATATGTCACTCATTATATCAGCTCACATTCAGCTTTCGTTATTGAAGGTTGGCTGGGTTTGACTTGCTGCAATTGAATGTGTAGATTGGATGGTGGAGATGTAGTTTATTTTACGATTAGTAAGTTTGAAGCACAAGTAATTGTGAGGAATACGAGTTTTGAAAAATAGTTGTTGAATCGTTAGTAATATTAGCTTAGTTACCTACACTGTGTCAATATATTATTTTAATACTTTTATTATAATTTTTTGTTTGAAAAATAAATTGTTTATTAACCCGCAAAGAAAAAACATGGTTGAGATAACCATAATCTAAGAGCAATATGTTATGATTAAATTATATGGTTGTAGTCAAACCATATTATTATTGTCTGACTTAAAAATAACACTGTAAAATATTATTCTGTTATTATGAAAAAAATTAAATAAATATAGTGATAAATATATTTATAAAAATATACCTAATTTGTTAATACAAACATACCTTATAATAAAAGAAGCAATTATTTATTATAAAAAATAACTAAAAACAAAGTTTTAAAAAACCTAGTCATACACGTATTATTTACGAGCAAACTTATCATAATTTGCTTACTAATATTATATATTGGGATATTAATAAAACTCTGGTTGTGATTTTTACTGCTTTTACCGAAAAAGGCAATTTGTTTGTTGGACATTTGAAGAAGGTTTTCACCCCAAATGTATGTACTGATTTAGCTGAGTTGCCATCAGTAGAGACTAGTGCCGTAGTACCCCTAAGATTTGAATTTAGCGATAATGAAAGGGCAATAGCAGATTTAAATACCAAAAAAGCCCCTGTCGTTGATAAAACAAGTAACAAGATGTTAGTTGAGTTGCCCTGTATAGGTCGCAGAATTATCCTGTTTGTTTTTAATGCCATCTTACGTCTTGAGTACTTTCCCACAGAGTGGAAGGTCTCTTTGATAACTATGATTCCTAAACCAGGAAAAGACCACACAAAAGTAGAATCATACAGACCTATAAGCCTTTTATCAAACGTGTCAAAGTTATTTGAGAGAATATTAATAACTAAGCTGAATCCAATTCTTAGCGCGAAAGGATGCATTCCGAACCATAAGTTCGGCTTCAGAAAACAACATAGTACGATCCAACAAACACACAGATTAGTAAATGTAATTAAAACGACCTTTGAAGAAAAAAATACTGTTCTTCGCTCTTTATCGACGTTTCTCAAGCATTCGATAAGGTTTGGCACGAAAGCCTAATATTTAAGCTAAAGCTGAACCCGAAAACTTGTATAAGCTCTTAAAAGATTATTTAACGAATCGCAAGTTTTTATTAAAAGAAGGTGACTTTTTAAGCTCGCCACAGCTCATGGAAGCCGGAGTTCCCCAAGGTAGTATTTTGGGACCAATTTTATATTTACTGTACACATCGGATATGCCAATTAGCACCCTAGTCCACACATCAACTTTTGCAGATGACACAGCTTTTTTAAGTATTCATGAAAGTGCCCAAGAAGCATCACAACTTTTACAAGACCACATACTCAATTTGGAAAAATGGCTAGAAAAATGGAGAATAAAAGTGAATGAACAAAAATGCACTCACATAACTTTCACATAACCAAATGATACCACAGCTTTCAGACGTTAAATACCTGGGTATACATCTTGACCGTCGCCTTACTTGGAAAAGCCACATTGACTTCAAGTTAACACAAATGAAACTAAAAGCAGTACAACTAAATTGGCTTATTAGCAGAAACTCCACCCTGAGCTTAGATTGTAAACTTCTACTGTACAAGTCGATCCTCAAACCAATTTGGTGTTATGGGATTCAGTTATGGGGCACTGCCTCAGCTAGCAATGTAGAAAAAATTCAAAGGCGCCAAAATAAGATTTTACGTATTATTACATCTGCTCCCTGGTATATAAAAAATTCGAACATCCACAAAGACCTAAACATGCCATCAGTTAAAGCAGAAATAGCGAAACATGCAGTCACATATTTAAAGAGGCTTGAATCTCATCCAAACCCTTTAGCGCGTAACATGCTGAATGAACCTGGTTACATTCGACTAAAAAGAAGAGATACTGCTTTTCTTGGCCGTACATTAGAGGGATGATCCGCAAATGATTGCAAAATCCGTGAAACAAACATTATTTTTGTCTAGCACTGGCTGGACTTAAAAAGAATATTTTATTTTAGACTTAAGATACGAGTAATTATTGTTAGTTCAAAAATATTGAAGATACAATAAATAAGTTGCATTTTTTGGGCGTAGTAACCTTTTAGTCATTAAATGGTAACAAAAACTTGTTTATCATGACCATAGTAATAATTAAAATAATAGTAAGTTCTTCATAGCAACCACATACTGTTACTGAGAACATAATATGATTCTTGTGAACATACCATAACCATACTTTTACTCTATGTGTATATAATAATTATTGTAAAAAATCAAATCTAAACTAAAAATTTTAAAGCGAATAAATAAATAAATTCCAAGAGATTGACTTCTACGGTGCGAAGAAGGTCCATATAACTGAAAAGCACCGCCTATATGTGTCACCCTTTATTTTTTAACTTTCATTATTTTTCTTTTTTTAAAGGGTTCTTCGACAGGGACGCTACAAAAGTAGAGGGACAGCAGACGACGCCATATTTCTTGCCGCTCTTTTGACATTTCTCTTCAGTAAGGTTTGCGATTTCATTATGGAAAGATATACGAGCCAACAACGAGTCGAAATTATTAAGATTTACTACTGATATTCAACCAAGTTTGGAGAACGTGTTATCTCACGAAATGGTCCAGTCGATTGGCACCGTTTGACTATTTCCTGTGGGGCCACGTCAATTCTATGGTCTATGCCAACAAGCCAGCGACGATTGATGAACTTCGTACGAATATCCAACGTGAAATTGCAGCAGTATCGGCCGATTTATGTTTGAAAACCGTCGAAAATTGGGTTCAGCGTCTGGAATTCTGCAAGCGTGCCCGTGGTAGTCATGCAAAAGAAATCGAGTTCCATACATAATGGCATCGAACGTGTTTTTACAGGAATAAAGAATTTCATTGATAACCAAACCCGTTTTTGTTTTATTAAAAAAAAAAACTTTTGTAGTGCTCTTATTGAAAAAGCCATTATGTATATTATGTATGTTATAACACACTGTACCTAATTTAACGAAAATCTGACCAATGAGCCACTAAGCCATAATACTTGTCATCATGGTTATATTAAGAAAATTTACATAAAATATATCCTTTTATTTTTTATTTTGTTTGCTCATTTAAATGCATATCTATTATACATGATTGTGTCAAAATAAATAAAAAAAGGTTTTATATGTATTGTGTAATTTTCTCTTGGGATGCGTTCAATATAATTTTTTTTCTAATAAGTTTATGAATCTGCAAAAAAAAAGCTTAAATTTTATACGGGCATAATTTTTTATATTTTGTATTAAACAATGTAGTAAAAGGCTTTTTTTTTTATATATGAAACAATTCAGCAGCTTCATTACTTGCATCCTTTTTTAGCTATTTTTATTATTTTTGAGATGAGTGTAAAGGCTAATAATGATCCAATAAAGCTTTTTGATTTTTGCACATTTTAGTGTCGAAGCAAAGCTGATACTGATGACTTTTTCATCGTCATTATTATCAGCTTCGCTAAAAGCATCATATATTTTATCGTTGTTTTTAGTATAATGTTCATGAAAACACCAACATTTATACCAGATTGTTACAAATTTATGGGTGTACACTGTGGCGCAATATTATAGCCGCATGTTTTGATCTTTGTTCTGAATCAAAAAAAAAAAAAATGGTTATCGAGTTTGGAATTAAAAATTTTTGGTGGAAGTACTTGTAAATTGGATTACCAACTTAATGATTTTAACAAGGTGGGACTACAATATCCAGTTGTTTGATTGGTACGGATGGCATGCGCTTCCGATGTTACATTATCTTTATCTTTATCTTTATCGTCTGTAGCATATCGTGTGCTTCTTTGCTCACTTGTATGATTGAATTTCTTGAAATATTACAATTAGTTTTTATAAAATAATCGTTTATATTTTAGCAGTTAAGTAAAAGCCTATAACTTTCTATACCGGAACCTTTCATTTATTTAATGGAAAAAGATTTGTAGGTGAGTATTGCTGGCATTTTTCGTTTTGCTTTAAATATATATATTTTTTTTTTGCAATTTTTATTTATGGTATCTTCAATTTAATTGAACTATCAATAATTACTCATATCTTAAGTCTAAAAATATACTTGTTAAGTCCAACCAGTGCTGGACAAAAAAATGTATGTTTCACGGTTACTGTAATTTGTGGGTTATCCCTCTGATGTACGGATGAGAGAAGCAGTGTCCCTCCTTCTTAGTCGAATGTAACCAGGTTCAGTTAGTATGTTACGGGCCAGTGGATTCGGATGAGTTTCAAGCTTCTTTAAATACCTTATGGCAAGTTTCGCTATTTCTGCTTTAACTGATGGCACGTTTTGATCTTTATGGATGTTCGAATTTTTTATATACCAGGGAGCAGATGTAATAATACGTAGAATCTTATTTTGGCGCCTTTGAATTTTTTCTACGTTGGTAGCTGAGGCAGTGCCCCATAATTGAATGCCATAACACCATATTGGTTTTAGAATTGACTTGTATAATAAAAGTTTGCAGTCTAAAGTTAGAGTAGAATTTCTGCCAATTAGCCAGTTTAGTTGGACTGCTTTCAACTTCATTTGTGTTAACTTTGTTTCTATATGCCGTTTCCATGTAAGGCGCCGGTCAAGATGTATGCCGAGATATTTGACGTCTGAAAGCTGAGGTATCGTTTGGTTATTTATCCGAATAGGGGGGCAAGATGCTGTACGCAGTGTGAAGGTTATGTGAGTACATTTTTGTTCATTCACTTTTATTCTCCATTTCTTCAACCATTTTTCTAAATTGGATATGTGGTCTTGTAAATATCGTGATGCTACTTCGGGTCTTTCGTGAATGCTCAAAAAAGCTGTGTCGTCAGCAAATGTTGATGTGTGAACTCGGTTACTAGTTGGCATGTCTGAAGTATACAATAAGTATAAAAAGGGCCCCAATATACTACCTTGGGGAACTCCGGCTTGGACTGGCTGGGGTGAGCTCAAAAAATCTCCTTCTTTCACAATAAATTTTCGTTCGGTTAAATAACTATCTAGCAGCTTATATAGGTTTACGGGCAAATTCAGTTTTAGCTTATATATTAGGCCTTCATGCCATACCTTATCGAATGCTTGAGAAACGTCGATAAAAAGCGCAGAGCAGTATTTTCTCTCTTCAAATGTCTTCTTAACAACATTGACTAACCTGTGAGTTTGTTCGCTCGTACTATGTTTTTTCCTGAAGCCGAATTGATGGTTTGGAATACATCCTTTGTCGCTTAGAATAGGGTTAAGCTTAGTTATTAACATCCTCTCAAACAGCTTTGACATATTTGACAAAAGGCTTATAGGTCTGTATGATTCAATTTTTGTGTGGTCTTTTCCTGGTTTAGGAATCATGGTAACCAAGGACACCTTCCAATCTGTGGGAAAGTACTCAAAACGTAAAATAGCATTAAAACGTAAAATAGCATTAAAAATAAAAAGAACGATTCTGCGAGCTACACGGGGCAACTCAATTAACATCTTGTTACTGGTTTTATCAACGCCAGGGGCTTTTTTGGTGTTCAAATCCGTTATTGCCTTTTCTAGATCACCAAATTCAAATCTTATCGGTACTGCAGCACTAGCCTCGAGAACTGGCAACTCAACTATATCAGTCGATATATTTGGGGTAAAAACCTTTTTCAAATGTGCAGCAAATAAATTTCCTTTTCCGGTATCACTCCTTGCGCAGCCTCCAGCTGAAGTTCGCAAGGGAGGCTTACGTAAGACTGGCCTTTTAAGGTTTCTACAAGCACGCCATAACGAATAATCTGATTGAGGAGTTGCGTCTAGGTCTCCCAAATAGTTTTTCAGGGATGCTACTCTTCGAGATTCCAGCATGTCTCTTAGCCGGTTCGTGCATTCTTTAAGTCTGCTTTTGAGTTGAGGAGATCTCTGTGATTGCCATTCTCTACGAATTTTTCTTTTTTCAGCCAAGAGCCGTTCGATATCTGCAGAATAAATTTGATTGTATCTAGCTAATTGTCGGGTTATTGTTGAATGTTGGGCAGCTGATTTGAGGTTTTGGTCAAAATCAATAAGACTCCGCTCTACGTCTTCAGAAGTTCTTAGCGGGATGTTTTCCGAACAATGAGTACTAAGATACTTTCTATATTTCAACCAATTAATGTTTGTGGTAGTCATTGGTGATATGATGTTTTGTTTGTCCCATATATAGACGATAGTGGGTGAATGATCTGAGGATAATTCAAGTGACGCTTCAGCTTTAATCGTTTCTCTTGGAATACCCTTAATCATGCCAAAATCAATAACATCCGGTATTTTTTGTCGATCAGTAGGCCAATAGGTGGGTTGACCACTCGATATAACATTCAGACGCATTTTTGAAATTGTGTCAAACAAAACACGACCTTTTGGAGTTATTAGGCGTGATCCCCAAAACGTATGTTTAGCGTTGTAGTCGCCTGATGCTATGAAACAGGGACCTAGTGATTTGAAGAAATCGCTGTATTGACTCTCTGATATTTGAAACCTAGGAGGTGAATAAATTGAAGAAATAACTAAGTTTTGATGAAATTTTTCAATACAGATGTTTGTTGCTTGTAGGTAATCTTCACAAAAATCACACAGTAAATAATGTTTGATTCGAGCCTTTATTAGTATTGCTGAACCACCACATGCTCTGCCACGGGGGTCTTTGGTATCATATAAGATATAGCCATTTATTTTGAAAAAGCTATTTGTTGTTAAGTGAGTCTCTGAAACCAGCATGACATCAATTTGTTCCTTCTTAAGGAAGTACTCGAGTTCATTTTTGTGTTGGCGCAAGCCGTTTGCGTTCCAGAAACATATTTTTAAACAGTTCATGGTTTGTTAAGTAACGCCTGCAACATAGTAGATTGCATGCGTACCATTTCTTGCATCATGCTGCTCATAGAGCTCATAAAACTGTTTATCGAATGCACTAATGTCTCGATGCTTGCTTCGAGACGATTAAAATTACCAGATGGTGTTTGTTCTTTAGGATGCGATTGCAAATTAGGAGTAGAATTAGTTGTCGGTGTCGCTTTATGTACTGCAGTATGATTGGTTTTTACCATATCCGCGTATGAAACATGTTGGGTTGTTGGTTGGGCTAACTGAGGGTAATGAGCATTTGCTCGATATTGTGGGTACTTAGCAGGAGTATTTGATTTTTGAGTGGTTTTCCTTACCATGGAAAAAATTGGACAGCCTCTGTAGTTAGCAGTGTGGTTTCCACCGCAATTGCTACATTTTTTAACTTTCGAGTCATCCCTTGCTTTGTCGCATTGGGCGGAACAATGTAGCTCTCCACACACAACGCAAACCGGAGGCAATTTGCAGTAAGCCCTAGTATGACCATATTCTTGGCAATTTAGACACTGTACGGGTCCTGATCGCTTATGCGGCTTTTAATATATGAATTGATTTTACTCTCACGCTGAGAAAAAACTATGATTGTGGTATGTATGTATGTATGTATGTATGTATGTATGTATGTATGTATGTATGTATGTATGTATGTATGTATGTATGTATGTATGTATGTATGTATGTATGTATATATGTATGTATGTATGTATGTATGTATGTATGTAATCGGGGAATATCGAAGTGGACTAATGGGTCCCTTTTCGACCTCCTTCCGTCATTGTGGTATGGTTACAAGAACCACATTTTGTTCTCTGTAACAATATGTGGTTGACATAAACAACTTATCGTTGCTTTTAGAATTATTTTGGTCACAATAAACAAGTTTTGGTTAAAATTTCATCATTAAATTAATTTTTTAAACTTAAAACCACAACCAAAGTTTAATAAGTTTTTTTCAAGAAATGTAGGAATTTTTTTTATTATTAGAATTAAAAGGGCCCGTATGACATTACATAGTTGCAATCATATTATAGTTATTTGAGTTAACCATATAACGTTTATATTTTTATCAATATATATAAATTTTCGTTATATTATGGTCACATTTTATTATAATATTTCTATACTTAAACAAATTTTAGTTACTTTTAATACGATTGACAATAATATATTTCAGATATAACAATATTGATATAATATTTCATAACTATATGGTTACAAACATATAATTTAATAATATTATGTTGCTCTTCTATTATGGTTACCACAACAATTTTTTATTCTCTGCTACTCTACATTATATAATAATAATAGTGTTTAAAATATCCCGCTAAAAAAAATAAAAGATGCTGTCTAGGTTGCTGTACCTTTAAATCGGAAAATTTCGGGCTTTCACTACTTTTTCTCTATTTTCTCTTCGAAATGAGACAACTGCACCGGTAACAAAAATTTAAAAAAAATATTTGTACAGAAATGATCCTCTTATGTTTCTATTAGATGTCCAGAAATACATTTACATTTTAACCAGTAATGCTTATTTGAGTTGATTAATTTAATTATTTATTTAAATTTATTAAAAACAAGACCTGTTATTGTGTACAGCATTTTCAATATTTTTTTTCAAAGGATACCCATGTGCATGCTAAATTTGTTGTTCATTTAAATCCAACGTTTGTACAAATTTCTGAAAAGAAACTATTTGATTCTTTTGTTTTGTTTTTTTCATGAATAAATATTTGTGACCGACAAATTAAATCAACAGCCTTACCAAAGGTGGTTTCAACAAAAACATTAGTTGTTGTTTGTATCAATAAAGAAACCATAAAATCTGTTAGGGACAATGATTTTAAATTTTACTATGCCACTTGGACGCCTTTTATTGTTACGACATTCCTTTGTTGCATGAGTTTTATAAGTTTACAAAGAGGAGGTTTTTCATCAAATATAAATGCAAATAGAAGTGGTGTGACTTGACTACAAAGTTGGTATAATAAAATTAAGTTAGCTAGAACGAACAAATGTACTGGGCAATGGTCCATAAAACTGACTATATTGTTGCTTTTTATGACAGTTTGTTGAATAATTGTAAAATCAAGATTTTAAATTGAATTTTTTAATAAATATGCGCCGGCGGTTTTTGTTCTTGGGTGTTATGGTTGGATAAAACTTATTCTGTTTCACGGGATGTATTAGTCAATATTGGTAAATATCCCAGGAATAAATTCTTGAGGTTTGGTAAGCAGTAAAATAAAACTCATGTATTTCAAAATCGGTTTTCATGCGCACAGCTAATAAGCGCATTTGAGAATGTTATAATTGTAAAACAATAATAACGAACTACATCCTCTCTCGCTTACGAGGATAAGCAAATAAGCAAATAAGTTTTCTTTATAAAATTAACTAAAACAAAGAGACCTCTCTCGCTTACGCGGTTGCAGGTATGAAAGCGAATAAGTTTTTATAAAGAATTTGGTGAAGCAAACAGACCTACCAAATGGAAGATCGCAAACAAAAATCATGCCTTCCTGAAGCAGTTTGTCTCTTTTCCTGACAAACCTGCTTCAAAGTAAACGTTTTGCTGGGATATAAAGTTCTTTGTCTATTAGTTGCACTGGTTAGCATAACTCGAAAATGCTATCTTAGATAATGCCTGGATATTATCTTTAAGTGCAATTAATATAATATAATAATATTTTTAAATCTGATTTATACTTACCAAAATATTCAGAAAGTTGTGGAGTAGAGTAATAATTTTGATGCAAAATTAAAATTTTTTTATTTCTCCAAAAGCCAGCCTCATTCACTTTGCAGTAGTAAAGGCAAACAAACCCGAGTTCTGAATTCATGTATAAGTTTTGATTTTATTTACAATTCACTGCTGGTATTTCAAATTTACAAAAGTTACCATATGCTTACAAAAGCTTAGCATAATTTCATTTTATGGCAGAAATCTTTCAGTAAAACCACAACCACCCAAAGAAATTGTCGTTTTTTATGGTACTCAAATTCAAGCTGAAGCACATATTTATTTTTTATTATAGGGAAAACACCAACTATGAAATATTAAGGTTTTGTGTGTGCTATTGTTGTTGTTTCTGTTGTATATATATCTATATACATCCAATTCTGTTTTTACATCGTCTCTTTTTACACGGTTTGAAAATAATTGTTTTTTACACGATTTTATTCCATTTAGGACGATTCAAAATTATTTGGGCTTAAATTTTGTTTGTAAAATTTAAGTTTTGCGAAATATTTTTTATCAAAAATTTATAGGAATTCCCTTTTTGTACATACAAGCATTTTTACTAGTTAGAGCAATTGAAATGTGTTAATATTTTGGAAATTTTCAATGCATCTCTACAAGAAGACGACGAAAACTACAACCTAAAACCATTTCTTTAGAAAACAAAATTGAAATTTTAGATCGCCTTCGAAATGGAGAAGGCTCAACAGTTCTTAGCAAAATTTTCGGTTTAAACGAAGCTACAGTAAGAACTATAAAAAAATTAAATTTCAATTAGGCAATCCTTGATTTCTGGAACGAAACTATTGTTTAAGTTTTCATCATACACTAAAAATGCAAATACACGGTGCAAATACACATTACCAATATGATTTAGTAAAATAAACATGATGTCTTGTTTCTCGTTTTTAATTAATTTTAATAGGTTTTAGAGATAAGGAAACAATCACCTATTTTTGTATATGATCAATGTCTTTTTTTACAGGGTTCTTTACACGGATTTTTCTGGAACCAATCTACCGTGTAAAAACAGAATTAGGTGTATACCATATCATAGTGCTATAAGCTTAAAGGAATTTTTAAATAATTCATAAATTTTGTTTAAAAATTACCTATGTTTGGGTTGGGCTGGAGGGAAAAAGGTTACAATATATGTATGACCCATTTTTTCTTTTATTTGCATTAGATTTATGTTGTCTTTAAAATGTTTTAAAAAAATTGAAAGCAAGCTATACCAACTTTTTCGATTAAGCCCTTAAAAATGCGATAGTTTCTACATTTTCCCAATTCAGAGGCATGAACCTATGTAACGAAGCAAAATATCAGGATAAATCTTGATACTATTTTGTTCCAAAATTTTTTTAGAAAATATAGTCAATATCTTAAAATAACAACCCGATCATAAATAAATCTACAACTTCAAAAATTGAATTTTCTCCCAAACTAACATAGAGATAACCGAGGTATCAAACAACGGGGGCATACCTACAAGCTTCTCTTCGCCCTAGGGTTCAACCATCCACACACGAACTTAAAAATACCTCTGCTTTAACTCTGTCAAATTACAATAGGATATCTTAAGTAGTTAAATTAAATTTTTCTAATTAAAATTAGAAAAATGGTGATCAAGTGTGGAATTAAGCATTTTTGGTGGAAGGACTTTCAACTTAAAATTTTTGTCCTGAAACTAGGAAACTAAAATAGATAGAGTGCTTTTTAAATCCGAGAATTAAGTGTGTTTTCTAGTTAAAGCTGATGACTAGGACGGAGGACTGGGTAACCCCATATAAAATAATTATCCTATATCTAGAGAATTGCTAATGTTAACACAGGTTTCTCCGAGAAAAACGTGTGTTTTCGAGTTAAAGCTTGGTAAATCTTTTATTTTCAAGTGTTTAATGTATTTTATTTTGGAAATGTGTTATTTCATAAAAAAACACTGACTTAATATACATTTTCAAAATAAGCAAGCAGCTGCTGAAGCTGGTTCTACTGTCGAACGCCCAGAGGTTTCATTTCGATGGCGATGGTCTTTATAAATGTAACTGATTAATATATTTCGTGGAAAAGAGTCCATCTTTGAATTCGGGCTAAGGCCATTGAATTGCTGGATCTGATTTTTACAAAATATTTAAAACAGACTTTTAACCTCTTAACTAACCTTACTTTTGAAGTTATCTAGTTATCTTATCCAAAAGAGAATCTTAAAGAACACAATGAATACAAACATAATAAAATTTTATCGGCTACTTCAATCAATATTTTGAATCAAATGTGTTTATAAAGCGAATTACATTTAATTGCTTCAAATGTTGAAAATATACTTATTCTCCTCCAATTTCGGTTTTAAACAGTAAAACAATTATATCGTTATTAATGACACAAATTTATTATTATAAAGATTTTTAATTTTAAATACATGCTTATTTAATATCCTCTTAAGCATAATTATTTGGCGCTCCTTTAAAAATCTTAAATTTGTCTTTTAAATGCAAAATTTAAGCAACAATATAATTCCTATAATTAACCCAAAAATTACTACAAAAACGTGAAAACAAATTTCCTGTCATGTATTTGGCAAACATTGAAAATTAAATATAGCCACATGTATTAAAATGTAATATGACAGTGTGGGTGTTTGTGCCTTAAGTGAGAATGTATTAACAGTCGCTGCACGTATTCGGCGAGCAACAATAAACCACTGATAACAACAGAATTTTACACTATACATGAATTTGCTGTGGAATTAGTGGTCAAGGCGAAAATATTCAAGTTTCACACTAAAGTACATACTAACATATATACACCGATACTAAACCAAAAAAATGTTTAAACAAAATTTACTCATACAGCAAGAAAAATACAATACATGTCTACAGTGTCTCCTAACAGTTTGTAGTTTGTGGCATATATTTTATTATGGTACGATAAAAATGCTAATTTTATGCAGGATATGTTTTACTATTCATTTTTTTTTGCAATTATCTGCAGTTATTCTAATTTAATATATTATTTTAAAAGCCTGAAATGTCTCTGAGGATAATCGTACGCTTCCCATGAAGTGTTACAAGATGTTATATATCGTCACTGAACTTAAACATTTAAAAAAAATATTGGTGACTTACCTGTAGACATTCGTGTATTATAGTAACTGAAAAAGTTATAGGTCGTTTTAGGGTTCCGTACCCAACGGGTAAAAACGTAATCCTAATGTTTTTTCTACAATGTCCGTCTGTCTATCCGTCCGTCTGTCAGCGCCTTTTATCTCTGGAACCATAATAGGTAGAGTCTTGAAATTTTTACAGAAGATGTTTAAATGTTGCCGCCATAGCAACAAACACTAAAACTTACAGGTTGTTCCGATAGCGACGTGTTATTCACGTATATGTGTTTATTTCTTGAACTGTAGTAGGCATACACTTCAATTATTTAAAACTTAGTTCGCTATATAAACAAGTATAAAAAATCAACCTACAAATTAAAGGGTGTTCCGATAGTGACGTGATTTGCATGTATATGGCTTAGGTTATGAACAATTTAAACCGAACATTTCAGTACATACATTTACACTGGAAATGGCTCTTTCACTGCTTTGTTATCATTTTCTATTGGAAATGAAATACTTTTGCGGAAAAGAGTAACCTATATTGTAGTCAGGATGCTAAGGTACCTCCTCACAATATTATGTTAAAATACATCCAATAGTTTTTACGTGATGCGAACACAAATGAAAAGCAGACAGACAGACAGACGAAAATAAACAAACAAAATAAAATTTCAAGTAAATAAATAATTGAATTAATTAAAAATGAATTAAATTAAAAAAATGTAATTGAAACTATTTAAAACCTTTACTTGCTACAAACAATTTGTTTTTGTGTTCAAGTTTAAGCTTTTTATTATAAGGAGATAAAGAAAAAATAGACAAGAATGAAGAAAAAACTAGACAGAATTAATTCTTCATATCTATCTGCAAGGTAATTTCAATTGTAATTATTTTTCTATTTAAACAAACTTAACAAAGAAATAAATAATTTAATTTTTATAATTTTATTTTGTTCGAACTTTTTTGTAAATTGAAGGGTGTATTAAGCTCAAATTTTTTAAAATTCTACAAAAAAAAAATTCTTAAACGTTAAGATGAATTCAAGAAATTTATGTTCTAGTGTTATTGTAAGGAAATTACCTTAAAAATATATAAATCGAGGGAAATTTTTTATTTATATGAAGTTTTCATAACCTTCCTGAAATTATTTAAAAAAATGTATTTTTCTAAAGCAATTTTTTAATTCCACAGAAAAACTTTTGCAAAAATGTTCATTAATTATTATTTTAAAAAATTTATTGAAAATCTACTAAAGAAATTACAGAACGCATTCAAGTAGAAATTTATATTTCTAAAATATTGATAATTTTTTTCTTTCTCTCTTTTATATTACAAATGTTAAACATAGCAAAGGTTCTATGCTAAGAATTTAAGCAAAGCAAAAAAGTTGATGAATATTCCAGTAAAGTTTTACTTAGCATGGAAATTAGAAGAAAGAAAGATGAATTAAAAAACAAAATCAGTGATAAAAGTATTTTAAAACTTTTTTTAAATGTAAAATATTCTATGTTTGATGTTTTAATTAACAAAATTTGATGCTGATATCTGTATAAAAAAGTTTTTTGAGTTTATTGAAAATCCAATAGAAATTAAAGAATATATAAATTAATTTGTACAAAATATTTACAATAAATTTTATAGCAAGTTGGAACAAAGATTAAGGCGTTTAAATATTCAACTTAAAATTTAAAATATAAAAAATCTGAATTTTCATGATTTTTTCATTCATTTAATTAAATAATATTTCTTAATTAGTAGAAAGTAGTGGTGGCTTCGTAATTTTTGTAAGAAGTTTATGTATGTAACAGTGTATTGTAACCTAGTGCATCTACTGATTTTATTTATTTCTCACACAAAAATTACCGCATTTCAAGTAAACGGAAGTAGTTTTCCGGCTTTAAGTAGTTCAGTAGACACTTAGCATTTCAGTTGAAAAATAGGATGCCTTAAAAGAAAGTAGAAAAATGCTTTTTGATTTGACACCTTCATGTTTGCGTACCATTTATTGTGTTGGAGAAAAAGCTGCTGCTTCTAAGGCCAGCAAGCATAAAAGGTAGAACCTCTTTATTCAAAAATACCCCCGAAACAGAACTGTAGACTTGAAAACTGTATATTTTTATTAATATTCATTGTACACCCTGCAAAAATGAAATGTGACACATGCACACATGCCAAATGTGTTTCGTAAGGATCCATTAGTCGAATTGGCTTTAAGATAGCCCAGAGGAGAACCACCTAATCCAGTTTTACCTCATTGTAAACCAACACTTATGAAAACTATTATTTGTTATATTTATTATAAAATTATTATTTGTTATATTTTTAAAATGATTTCCGGCAAATATCCGCCGCGTCTTCATGGTCCATGGTTCTTCATGATCCATTCGATTAGTTCAATTTGTGATATTTTTTCCAATATATCTGCCCGTATGACATCAATGGTCGCTTGAATGTTGACTTTTAAGGCTTCAAAAGTATTTGTTTTGTGGTCATAAACCAATAACTTAACACAGCCTTATAAAAAGTAATCAGAAGGCGTTAAATCGAACAAAAATTTTGTCAGCATGGCTCGATATCGCTTGCCATACACCGTAACGGCAGCTTCTTGCTCATATAGAAAGAAATAAGGATCGAAGATTCCGGCAGCGTGTAAACCGTAACGTTTATTTTAATTGCCTTGTTGATAGTTTTAAATCGAAAAGAGTCAAATTAGTGCGAAAACGATCAACAACTGAACAAATTGCTCTATCAACAAATGAAAGAAGTGCTGTATGAACTACGCGAACAGATTTAATTGTTGTTTCGGCGTTCAACGATTCATGATGACTTGTTTAACCTTAAGGAAGAGGAATGCTAACATTAGTCTAACCATTCTAACGCAATATATATTTTTAAAACAAATTTTTTGATGTTTTTCAAAAAAATGTTCTATAACATTTCTACAAAAAAATTTCCGATAAATTTTTAATAAAAATTTTCAATAACATTTAACTAAAAATATTCAATAAAATTTTACAAAAAATATACAATAAAATTAAAAGAAAAACAATAAAATTTTTAGAAACAAATTTCGATAAAATTTTATAAAAAAATTTCTTTAAAATTTTTACAAAAAAATTTTTTTTAATTAAAAGAAAAAATTTCAATAAAATTTCAAAAAAAAAAATTTCGATAAAATTCTATAAAAAAATTGTCGCTAAAATTTTTACAAAAAAAATTTTCGATAAATTTTTACAAAAATATATTCGGTAAAATTTTAACAAAAAAATTTTCGATAAAATTTTTAATAAAAATTTTCAATAACATTTAACTAAACTAAAAAAAACTATTCAATAAAATTTCACAAAAAATATCCAATAAAATTAAAAAGAAAATGTTAATAAATTTTTAAGAAAAAAATTTCCATAAAATTTTACAAAAAAATTTCGGTGAAATTTTTCCAAAAAAATTTTCAATAAATTTGTACAAAAATATTTTCGATAAATTTTAAAAGAATATTTTCGTTAAAATTTAAACAAAAAAATTCTCGATAAAATTTTTACTAAAAATTTTCAATAACTTTTAACTAAAAATATTTAATAAAATTTTACAAAAAATATCCAATAAAATTAAAAAAAAATTTCGATAAAATTTTAAACAAATTTTCGGTAAAATTTTTACAAAAAAAAAAATTTCGATAAATTTTTACATATATTTTTCCGATAAATCTTTACAAAAATATTTTCGTTAAAATTTTAACAAAAAAAATTTTCGATAAAATTTTTACTAAAAATTTTCAATAACTTTTAACTAAAAATATTCAATAAAATTTTACAAAAAATATCCATTAAAATTAAAAAAAAAATTCAATAAAGTTTTTAGAAAAAAAAAATTTCGATAAAATTTTTAGAAAAAATTTCGAAAGCCGTATGTATATTATTGTGAAATTGGAAAACATAGCAGGATAAGGGAATATTTAAAATTACTATGGTGAAGGGTATATACGATTCGGCATTCTTGCTCGTTTTTTAGTTAAAAACAACATCGTATACCACTTAGTAATACTAATTATTTCTTGACACAATATACAGTGTTATTAAATTTATGAAAATCAATTTATATTTATTTATGTACAAATTCTGCAATAGTTATTAGCTGATTGACCCGTTAATAACAACTGCCCGTTTCTATTTTTTAAGGGCTCTAGGTCCTTCTTTTTCAAGATCAGGTAATTGTTAGTTTAATAAAGAAAAAACTCTTGCCCCAAACTCTTAATAGAACACAGAAAAGTAGAGCAAAATTTTACATAATAAGGAAATGAAAGTGAAGTATAAAAAGCGGAAAAAAAGGAAACCAAGAAGAACAACATGAAATGCCAACTATTAACAATTTAAATTGAGGATGTAAAGTAGAGTAAATTAAGTATAAACTGAAAAACAATAAAATACACTTGGATTTTTAAAGGAATAAGACTTAAGCTTGAAGACTTAAAACTACATTTTAAATTTAATTCTATGACTTAACTTCTAAAGGATTTATTTAAGAAGATTTAAACTTATTGCTTATCAGTACATAATTTATATCTATTATTATATATTGTGTAGACGCAATTTTATTTTTTTAATATGCACTGACGAGCAAAAGCAAGTGCATGTTCAGTCATAAAATAATAAATAATGAGAGCAATTTTATGAAGGTTTAATACCCAAAATATAAGTTATCAGAAGTAATTTAAATTTGCATCTCTAATAGCAGAAATTTAAAGTTTATATACACTGTAGTTTTTTATACATTTATATTCAAACTGCTATTATAGTTAAGAGCCATCCTGTATATATACGTACACAAACTCCTTTATCTATACATATAATAAAATAGTAACTCATATCCGTCTGTATGTCTGCTTTTGTTTACGTTCACATCACGTAAAAAATACAAGATGAATTTTAACAAAATTTTGTGAGGAGATACCTAAGTATCCTGGGCTTAGAAAGTGGATAAAAAGCAGTGAAAGTACGCAGTTGAAATAACCGGATATGAATATTTTTATAAAGTAAAAAAAATACATAAACTGATACGTAGCATATCTTAAAGCGGAGCTAAAAACGCCGGTTTTACCACATAGCACTAAATCGCCGGGGAAGGAAAATAGATTTAAATTGGCTATGCTAGCTTCAAACTAATTCGCCTAAAGAACACCAGAAGCGCTTGCGAAGCTTTACTATCTGTCTTATCTACTACTATCCCTTCCTAAAGGAAGTAACACAGTTAATATAGACATTAATTGCCTGACTGTTACTTCTCTTTAAAAAAAAAAAAACTAAAATCGTAAGGGTATTTCGTGTGGATTGCTTTCAAAACAAAATCGAACCAAATATTAAAGGACGCTGACGAAGTGGTATTTTAAGCCAAAAAAAAAAAAATAATAAAAAAACAAATTGTTTCTGAAGTTCTTTTTGCCCCACAAATTATACACTTTTAAACATTTCTATGGCTTTTCACATGTGCTGTGTTCCATAAAACTTTTTTACATTTTTGTTGTTTACAAAATTAAATAAAAAGTTTTTTTTTTAATTAAATCTTATTTTAATGATTAGAAATTTAAAACCTGTTATATTTCCTAAACTAATAATTGATATAAAATATTAAAACTATGTTGATACAACTAAAGTCTACCCAAAGTATATAGATATGAGGAATGCTGTCTATTAGTGTCTGAAATAAAATTTTTTCTTTTTTTTTTACAATAATCACCTTATAACTATGCTTATGAAGTTTTTAAGTCGGGCTTAAGTTCATCGTATTCTCTCTAAGTTGAAAGAATATTTTTGTTTTTTGCTACAATTAGATGATTGATTTAAAAAAAAACGAGAAAATTTTATTTTGAACGCTAGTAGAATGTAATGCATTTTCTCGATAGCTACATTCGTCCTCAACACTCTTCTCATCTATCTACTTTGGGTGGTGAATTTAAGTCTGACTTCAAAATTTTATCTGTTTGCTGTAATAAATAGTTCGACTAATAATATAAATATTTATAAAAAAAATATTATTAGAACAATGCCTTTGTATGTGATTTTATACCGAAAGAAAAACTTTTAAAAATTAAATACATTCTATTTTGAGCAAGTACCTATTGAAAAGTTATAATTTTATCTAAAAAAATATTTCTTTACACAACCATGCAAAAATGTAAACAAATTAATCCTTTTAAAAACGAATCTTTTGTAAAATAGCGAACTTAAAAAAGCATTTAAATTGAATAGTTTTGTAAAACATACTTTTTAAAATTATAAAATCATACCTGCTTAAAAAAGAATACCTTTCGAAAAAATAGTTTTATATGTAGTTTTTATGCCCTTCAGATCATTCCTTTGTAGGCTTAGCAAAAAAAACCTATTATTGTTAATTTTTTAAATTTTTTTTTGGTTTTAATGATTCTCTTTTGCTTTTTCTGCTTAAGTAAATATTATATATTGATAAGGTTTTTCTGTTTTGATTTGTATTAAAGACCTTTGTAGAGGTAGACAATAGACCCACAGGGTACGCACTGGTAACAGGAGAAGAAAATAGGCCTATTCGGGGGTCAATATGAAGAATTTTTTTTTTTTTTTAAAGATTTGTTTGTTTTACACTGACCATTTGGCGCAATATAGATGGCATGAAATTCCTTATTTTTACAACAAAAAAATTTTACAAAAAAAAAAAAAAAAATATAAAAACAAATTTTTTTCAATAAAATTTCTACAAAAATTAAAAAAAAAATTCTCCGAAAAATTTTCAAAGAAAGATAGTTAAGAGGGTAACACAATATCTAGCATTACTATGGTGAGGGTATATAAGATTCGGCATGGCCGAATATAGCACTCGTCCTTGTTTTAGTAAGACATTAAAAAAAGTATATTTGTGGAAAATTAAAAAGGGAAGGAAATTTTTTTTTAATAATTTGTTTGTTTTACTCTGATCATTTGACGCAATATAGATTGCAGGAAGTTCCTTATTTTTACAAAAATAAAAGTTTTACAAAAAATGTTAAAAAAAAAATTAAAAAATATTAAAAAAAATAAAAAATAAATTTTTTGAATAAAATTTCTACAAATAATTTTAAAAATTACCAAAAATTTTGAAAAAAAGATTTCCAAAAAATTGTCCGAAAAATTTTCAAAGAAACATAGTTAAGATGGTAACACAATATCTAGCATTACAATGGTGAATGGTATAGCACTCTTTCTTGTTTTAGTAAGGGAAACCTTTCAAGGAAAAAAATTTTAAAAAGAACACTTTATTTGGTCCACCATTTAACATTTTTTGAAAAATCTTTGTTTGCATTTTTACTTCCAGTTAATCTGAGTTTAAATTCAGTTTAGGCTTATAGAAGTTTACTTGGAAAACTTAGAATTCATGAATTGTCTGTGGAACAATTCGTGAAGCTGCAAGTTGAGTCCTCTAATCATTTAAAACAATGCAGACGATTATGTTGACGAGAGCATAGCTACATAGCTACCACCGTTTTAGCTGAAGCCAAGTTAAGCTAATTTTTATTTTTGTAAGCGACAATGAGCAATGTTTTACTCAACCCAAGGGAATGATAACAAAATTAAAAATATAATAAATTTATTTACAATAAAGAGGTTTTACGGAAATAAATTTATTTGTTTTGTTTTTGAATAAGTTTTTTTAGTTTTATAAAAGTATTTTTTTCAACAGAGTCAGAGTTTTGAAGTACCTGTCGTCTTTAATATAATTAAAAAGTATTTGTAGTAATGGGTTATTCCAAAATTTTATTGAATTTTTTTTTATTCCTGACTCCCTGAATCCAAATATAACTTACAGTTTTTTTTAGCTATAACCTTATAAAAACAGAAAAAATTTTGCATATGCGCTTGAGGATTAACAATACTCTAATCCCAGTTCTATAAGCCCTAGAGAGTAGTAGAGAGTAGTTCATTTTAATATGAGCTCCCACTCATTATAGAATTGGAGCTATAATACATATGTGTTTAAGGCATAAGTTTTAATAAGCGAAACTCATAGTTTAAGCGCTTAATCAAAAATTTTTTAATAAGAAATGTAATTTGGTCTTATATCGTTAAAATATTAGTCTTTTTACTTATTGTTCATATAACTTTAAAATTGTTTTCTTAGGCTAACCTGTACTTGTAAAATACGCCAATTAGAAAAATAAGACGCCACAGTATAAAATACGAAAAGTATCTATAGGCAAAAAGAAAATATAATTTATCTTATAATTTTTCTGTATAAAATTTTATTGGAGTTTTGTAATTTCTTTTATTAAAGAGAAATAAAAATAAAAGTTGGAATAATTAGCAACTTGTTTAGTATTTGAAATTGTTTCAAATTTATTTAGCTTTTGTTTTTATTTGCTACAAATGGGTCGAATAGCGCAGCTACAACCACAATTATTTTCTGTTTGCTTTATTGTTGCTACTAAAAATAAGTTAATTCTAATTTTTACTTGGCTTGTCATCAAGTGTCAAACAAATGTAGTGAAAAGAAAAAGAAAAACTTTGTAAACCAAAACCTTTTCTTAGTAATGGATTGTTGCGACAAAGCGACAAAAAGGACAAAATATAAATGTTACAAAAACAAAAATGTTTTGTATGTATTTTTGTTTTTGTAACAAAAATGTTTTGTATGGATTTTTGTTTTTGTAACATTTATATTTTGTCCTTTTATTTATTTATTTAGAAGCAAGAAAATATGTTGATTAATTTTGTTTACAACAAGTATGTCAAACAATTTCAAGCTGTTAATAAAAACTGAAGTTTAATTAAGATTTATGCTCGTATTTATGATTTTTTTATTTATTTGTTAAAGATTTATGGAACAAGTTGCGTTTTGTTTTTTTGTGTTTTTTTTTTCATAAAATTTTAATAAATCAAAAATATGTTTCATAAATATATCCATTATTTCATTAACAAATTATTTCGATTTTAGCTATAGGTTATAGGCAGTAAATAACAGTTATCCTTAAAAACAAAATATTTTATAACAATAATTTGGAGAATTAAATAAAAAAATCCATTTAGAAAAATAAAAACTAAAATGAAAGTTTTAAAAAAAAAAGAATTTAATTTTGCCGTAAAAAATTAAAACTTTTTTGGAGTTTTATTTTTTTCGTCCTTTCCTTGCATTTCAATTTAATAAATCGCCATTAAAATAATGTAGTTTTTTAATTTGTCATTGTTTAATTAACGATCTTCACATCTCATGCATCGCTTTTATAGCAGAACCAGAAAGCGTAGAAAATTACTATGTGGTTGAAAAAAAAGTTTTCTTGGGAATTGATAAAATTTTATTTCTGTGAGAAGTCAACAGTTTGTTCCTGCAACCCAAGGAAGCGTGGAAAAAGCATTCAATGCTCTTAAAGTGGTATTGATCGGCATTCATTCAAATCTGTCCACAAAAAAATTATGTAAATAAACAAAATGAGTTTTATTTTTTAAATCTCTCTTTTTAGAGTCTCATTTGGGCTGCGTGCAAAATGACCCTATGAAAAATTGCCCAAAAGCATAAATGAAAAATTGCCCAAGAAATCTTAATACAAAATTGGGTATTTTTTCATTGGGTGTTTTTTCGTCATTTTTGGAGAATAATTCAATTTTATATTTTTTATAATGAAAAATTGCCCAAATGTTTTAATGAAAGATCACCCATTTTTGATCATAAGAGCGGAAAATCGCGTCTTCACCGACAACAGTATTTTATTAACTGGCGGAAAAAATCCAATCAATTTAATACCAGACACAGCTAGTCAAGCTAAGGTACTATTGAATAAAATGACTAACAAAACACTACAATTACACAAGACAATTGCAAACATACGTTACAATAGACAATGTCTTGACAACAATATTACCCCACGTTACGTAACAGTCAACATCACGACCACAACAGCCAGTGACGGCGGTCTTCACCGAAAGGTATGACAACAGTATTTTATTTACTGGCGGAACAAATCCAATCAATTTATAAAAATTTTTTTTATGTGGCGCCTAATTCTAAAGTTTAACAATAATTAATTTCTTAATTTAAATAATTAATTTCAACTCATATTAGCAAACTATTTGTAACTTTACTGTTTTTTTTTTTATTCACATATATTTCCTTTCATGTTTATTTTAACGAACGCATACAATATTTATTTGCGTACTTTGGCAACAATATATTTAGTACAATATAACTTGGTACCAAAACTCTTCTTAACAGACTGTGATCACAGATTACATACAACTTCTTCTCAAAGCTTACTGGATGATTTTAAACAACGGTTCAATTAATTTAAATCAACGATTGCATTTAGCAACGTTTGTAGCAACCGTGACCACGGTTACTCAGAGTTTCTTTGGCAGCACCCCCAGGAGCAACAGGTGTCACAGATTTCTTGGATTTTGATCAAAGATTACATACCGAAGTTGCAAGCTGAAAGCTTTCTCGATAAATTAAACCAATGTCAATGCCCTTACTAAAACTATTGACATTTTTATATTTAATAAGAAATCTATAAATAAATTTGGGCGATAATTCATTTATATTTGAATATTTTTTCACAATTTTTGGGCCAAATTTCCATTTTTCTTTTTTGGGTAATCTTTCATTTCTTTAGGGTGATTATTCATTCGGCAATTTTTCATTTTTGTTTTTGGGCGATTTATCTCAGGGCCATTTTGCATGCAGCCCTCATTTGAACTTTTATTTTTTCGTTGAAAAATAACTCTTAACTATGGAGTTGAGTTAGAGTTTGAAGTTTGACGAACACAGCATAGAGAATAGAGTAGAAAATAGGATCAAATTATATCCAACCTATAAACACTGTACTCGTATACGGAAATCGCTAAGAACGCTTAACATAATTTAAGGAAATTTATTGATGGCATCATGATCTATTGATCTATGATCTACTGAATGACTTGAAAATATCCAGCCACACTAGCTTACTGTCACCTAAATGTTGTATAAAATAACATAAGTTTTAAAAAATGTAAGCTAGAAAATCTAAAGGATTTAACCAGATGAATCTGGTTCAAAGAGAGCATAGAAAGAAAAATTGTTAGGTTAGGTTAAGAAGGGTTGTGCCAGAAATGGCACATCCACTCGGAGACCCGGATGGTCCATTGTGATTCCCTTCAATATGTTTTGTATGGCCAAGTTTTTGTTATGGATGTATATAAATTTATCTGCATTGACTTCTTGGAAAGGAGAAAACAATGAACAGAGAGTATTTATTTATTGAGTACATATAAGCGAATAGTCAATGCTATAATCTGCCATTTACATTATGTAATGGGTTTAAACGTACATTTAATGTAGTAACGCCCACAGTTAGTTGAATTTGTCTTGGTGACTCTATATAAGTAAAAACCGATCTTTCTCAATAGTACGTGATATTATTTATTTTAATTCCTTTATTTCCATAAAATAATAGTTTTTGCTGTTTCTAAATCCTTTGATTCTACCTTAAAACACAATATCCTTCACTAACACTTTTGAAAAAAAAAAAAAACATATAGAAAAGAATGGGATTTGCTTTCAAAAAATTTTATATATGTACATATATATGGTATGAATAAAGTCACACTGGTTTATTGTTTTTAAATTATTTTACTGTAAAACAATTTTCTCTTTGTGGTAGTTTTTGTTTTGATTGTAATTTAATAAACTTCTTTCAGAAACTTTTGCTCGTGATTTTAAAGTTTTTGTCGTTTAGTTGTATAAGCTGCAACATAAGAGTGCGTAAATATTCCTTGATAAAGGGATTGTATAATTGTATATGTTTAAGAACGATGTCGTTAAATGTGGAATTGACAATTGTAAAAATATTCAAAAAAGTTTTACTTTTACCACTTCATGAAAAAGTTTAAGTTTAACTTTTAAGAAAAATACTTTCATATTATATTTTTAAGACATAAATAAGAAAAAAAAAAAACTACCACAAGCAAAAATATGTTAAGCTGTGAAATATATAAAAATAAAAATATTACAATCAACTCAAAGTTTTTAATGGGTTCCAATAGATTTGCTTAAGTTTCATGCTGAGATTAATTTAAGAACATGTGTTGATAAGTGAAAAACTTATCAACACAAGCAATTAAATTAAAGAACAAAAGAAAATGTAGAAAAAATATTTAGAATGCTAGACAGCTATTTGCTATTAATTTTAGTTGTTGGATGAAAAATAGTATAGTAAATAGTAGCTTTCAATTAAAAAATAATTTTAGACATTCAGCTATATTCGATGAAATGCTATTATAAGATGTATATTTTTAAATAATGTGGTTTCTATGTTAAAATATAATTTAAAATTTTAGAAAATTATGTAGTAAAGAAAACAAAAAAAAATTGTTTTTTGCTATAAAATGGAGGCATCAATTGATATTGAATTACCTTACTGCTTGGACCATGAATGTATTAATGTTATTAAGTATAAATTATTATTTTGTGTAAAAATTATTAAATTTTACATAAGAATTCGAAATTATATTCCAGCTTAAGTTAAGTTAGTTTCCCGCGGTGGCACTAATTGTTATTGCGGTTCATTCTCAAAGCTTTGACGCAGTGCTATCGGGGAAAATGGAGGCACCAGACGCCAGGGTTCCTTGAACCTTTACCTGGAAGAACCCCGCCTTAATCAAAGTTGGAACAGTATACGCCGGGGTTGTGTGGTCAGGAGGGTGCTTGGCCGTGAGTAGGCGAACTCTGGATACCAGTCGACCTCCAGTTTCAATGTAGACTTAACCATGCATAAGGAGCTCTGTGTGGGTGAACAACTTTTTCTCCAATAATGGCCTAGGGAAGAATTCGGAAGGGATGGACACGAACGCCTCAGAAGGGGTGAACAGGTTAATCTTTAAAGATTCTCCTATGGCGTTGAACCGGGATATTTCGATAGGGATGGACAAGTAAACCTCGTTAGAGTTGGAGAGGTTAATCCCTTTAGGAACTCCGGTTGCCACTGGCCAGAGGAAGATATCGAAATAGAATGACATAGAAACCTCGCAAGAGATGGACTGATCAGTCTATAAAGATACTCCTGCGGCTATGGAGGTAAATGTGGATGAATTGGACGCACCTGGCCCTGTTGGCTTAGGCAAATTTATTTCGGATGGAGGCACCTCAAAACTTTCCTTCAACTTCGAGTCGGAGTCTCTACAGCTCATGCCTAAAAGAGAGTGACAGAGGCAGAAGAGGAGAAAGGAAAGAGGCTGTGAAGGCAGCGCACATTGTGTGTGAATATCCAACATTGCCTAGGATAAGACTCAGGACCACTGGTGAATGCCATGGGGGACCTGGCGGACAAATGCTAGCAATTACTAGAGACTGCGTGATGAGAAAGAAGGCCGACAGTTACCAGTCGACAGTCTGTAATCACTAAAGTCAAGATTAAGGGCTGGTTGTAGCACATGACTCAATGTAAGTAGGTTGCCCTAAATTACGTTTTGGTTGCCTGTAATCATCGAGGACGGAAGGGGGTCGAAAAGTGACCCATTATGGAAGTGGTCTGCTTCGATATTCCCCGTACATTACATTACATACAAGTTAAGTTAGTTAGTAAGAGTGCGACCAGTTTCGAAATAAAGTAAGAAAAATGAAGACACTTTTGTCTGTTTGTATGCTTTGTCTTAGATTGAATTATTTTAATTATGCCTTCGATAGGAATATGCATTGCCTTCAATTACTAAAGTCTATAAAAATACTCCCGTCAACTAAGGTACTAGTAAAAACTATATCAGCAGCAAAAGATATCAACGCTAATCAATAGTAGTTACACAACAACGATGAATGTGATAAAAAATGTAAGCAATCACATAGAAATGACTAATGATTACAGTAGGCTTTGTAATATCTTGTGTGTGTTAAAATTGCTTACGTTCTGTAATGCTACCTGTAGTTAAATTTTACCTAGATTATTGCGAAGTGAAATGGATTTAATCTACGGCAACAGAAGCAATTATAAATATCTTAAATACCAAACGTTTATAACAAATTTTAATACACTTTTTCAATCAAAAATAGATACTTCTTCCTACATCTTGTATAACTTTTTCTTCTCTTTTTGCAAGAACTCTTAATCATACAAGGGAGTAACTTGGCGTATACGTGTTATTTAAATCGAAGTTACTCATACATACATGAATACTATTTATAACACCGTTCTACACACTTTTGCACACGTGAAGAAGATATAAACCCAATTCTGTTTTTACACGGTCTTTTTTTACGCGGTTAAAAAAATATTTTTTTACGGTTTTATTCCATTTAGCACGATTCAAAATCTTTTGATCTTAGGTTTTATTTGTATAATTTAATTTTTGCGAAATATTTTCATATCTAAAATTTAGAGGAATTCCCTTTTTGTGCATACAAGCATTTTTACTTGTTAGAGCACTTGAAATGTGTTAATATTTTGTGAATTATCAATGCATCTCTAAAAGAAGACGTCAAAAACTACAACGTATACCCATTTCTTTAGAAAACAAAATTGAAATTTTAGTCGACTTCGAAATGGAGAACGCTCAACATGGCAAAATGTTCGGTTTAAACGAAGTCACAGTAAAAACTACAAAAAAAAATTTGGCAATTTAGGCAATCCTTGATTTCTGGAACGAAACTATCTGTTAAGTCTTCATCATACACTGAAGATGCAAATGAACGGTGGAAATACACATATACATATGAGTGTAAAAATAAACACAATTTCTTGTTATTAAAAAAATTGTTGTTTTTCACTAATTTTAAAAGGTTTTAGAGATAAGGAACCAATCACCTATTTTTGTATATGACCAATCTTTTTCACGCGGTTTTTTTACATGGATTTTTCTGAAACCAATCTACCGCGTAAAAATAAAATTAGGTGTATTCGAAATCTACGTCGATAATGAACTTTTGGTTGTAAACATGGAAAAAATTTTATATTCCAAAAGAGGAGAAAAAAATAAAATATACCTGTATCTCACACTTGAAAACAAGTTACTCCCCTTTTCTAATATGTGAATATTCAATTATAGGTTAATATTTTTTATTTGAAAATTTCCACAATCTGAAACAGAAAATTCTTATTTTCCTTAAGTTTTTTTTTGTATTTAGGCACTTCTCTGCGACTATTAGCACCTTTTTGAGGATTTTTGCGGCCACTAAATTACGTTAATTTTCCTTATGACGCTGTTCAAATTTGGATTAACTGGGTGACAGAGGTCTTTATTGCATTCTTAATGTTTTTCTTTGTGCCCGACATACAGATACTGCTTTTGCTGAATATTATATATTGAGAACTGCTAGTACTATTTTAGTATTAACATTAAAAAACGGTGTGTTCATTTTTCAAGTGTTTTAAAAAAATGTTTTCGCTATTCACCTTTGGTAAACCCTAAAAAGTTTTTCTTTAGCCGTCGAAAAGCTAACATTTGTGGACTCTTGCTAAAATGAAGGTAGCTTTTTTAACACTGCTTTTTGAAATACTTGTACTGCAGTACAAAACCAAAATAATACGAGCTGCATAAAAACTATGGCCTTAGAAATCCAAAATTAGGTCATTGCTTTTATTATCTACAATATTTTTAATGTTGCTGCTCATCTCACTTCAGGTGATACTATTGTTGTAGGTTTTTTAACTTTTGCCATTGTAAGGTATTGCAAAGGGTAGATGTTTGCCTAATAAACAGTGATATTCTTAGATTAATTATGTAAATGAGCTTAAATATACGGCTGAAAGGGAAGACAATAAAACGTCAATATGTTGAAGGGGGATAGAAGAAATTTTTTTACAATTTTTCACCATTATTATTATTTTATATTTGGTTAGTAATCATCTTATGGTTTATAATATTTTGATTACTTTGTATTTCTACAATTCCTGTCTTATAGCGAATACCTCGAATATGTAGCATAATAATATTTTATTTTCTTATATTTAATATATTAGTATAGAAATAAAACAAGTTCAACATTATAACAATTTCTTTAAGTTTAAATTCTGTAAGTCTTTAAACAACGAACATATATTTTTTTTAATTAACACAGTAATTAAATAGCCATTAAATATAAATGAAATTGTTATTAAACTTAAAATTCTTTTTTCTACAGGTTATCAGTAGCATAGCTTAAGGTAGAAAAAAGGTAAAATATTTATGAAACATTAATCAAATTTAATGCAAAACGAAAGAAGCGAAAAAACAAAATACTGCGATAATTTATATCTGTACCTCACAACGCAATAAATATATTTTGTTTACATTGAAAATCCTTTTATATATATATTTGTTTGAGTATTAATTGAATCAGGAAAAAAAATTGTTTTAAAAATATTTTTCCTCATTGTAATGCAGCATCATTATGCAAATTTAATTTTTTCGTGACTCTTATTTCGAAAGGTACACACCAAGTCAAAAGTATTCATATGTTACACTTTCATGTTTATGTACACTGAAAAAATTTTTAGCGTAATTTCTTAAATGGTTTCATTATATTTTTTCAAAAACTTTTCTGTTTGGATCTAATAATATTTTTGTTTGTATTTATTTTACGATATCCGCAATAAAAATAAAGAGATAAAAACTTCATTTATATTTTTTATTATACCCTTCACCACAGGTAGAAAGGGTATATATAAGTTTGTTATTCCGTGTGTAATTTCTACAACATTCATTTCCATACCCATAAATCTAAATCCTTATAAATGGAGAAGTTGATTTAGCGATGTCCGTCTTTCCGTGTTGACGTTGAAATGTAATTTGCCAAGGCGTCACACGAGGTACAGAAAATTTAATCTCACCAATCTACCAGGCATAGTTTCGAAAATTTTGGAATTGCAATTCAGCAATATCACCTTCCCGTTGGAGGCTGCGGACAAAAAAAAAAACACGCCCACCTGTATTTGTTCACGTTGTGGGGAGTCAATGTGAGAAATTTTTCCTGGGATTTTTTTGCTTTAGTCTCACCATTCTTACGCAATATAAATTGTAGGAAGGTCACAATTTTTACTAAAAAAAATTTATTTTTTAACTTTTAAAAAAATTTCTCAAAAAATTTTAACATAAAATCTTCACAAAAATTTTTACAAAAAAAAAAAAATTCTAAATAAATTTTTACAAAAAAAAAAAATCAAATAAATTTTTTTTAGAAAATTTATGAAATATAGATAGTAGGAAGGTCATAATTTTTGATAAAAAAATTTTATATTTAAAATTTAAACAAAATTTAAAAAAATTTCCAAAAAATTTTAAAAAAATCTTCACAAAAATTAGAAAAAAATTCTAAAAAAAATTTTTTAAAAAAATTTTTACAAAAAATTTTACAATAAATTTTTGCAAAAATTTTCAAATAATTTTTCACAAAAATTTTTACCAAAAAGTTTAAAAAAAATTTACAAGGTACTTTAAAAATAAAAAAATCTTTATAAAAAAATTTTACAAAGACGGTACAAAAATTTTTACAAAATATTTTACAAAATTTTCAGAAAAATTTTACAACAAATTTTTACAAAAAAATTTATCAAAGATTTTACAAAAAATGTTCAAAAGAATCTTTACAAAAAATTTTACAAATATGTTAAAAAAATTTTTACAAAAAACTACAAAAAGATTTTACTAAAAAAAAATTATAAATCTTTTTGGATGAAGGACTTTTGCGCATCTCCGGGAAGTGGATCGTAGTGGCTTATGTACGGGTATACTGATTTCTGAAAGTAATTTTATTGGTACTGCTGATTTGTCACGTTCTATTTGTACTGGCTATTAATTAATATATAATATATTAATTTCTTTTAATTCGTGTGTGATTTTATATATATTAATAAACGCTTTTGTTTGATTTAACAAAATTATATATTGTAAACATTTTTTTAAACAAAAAGTACATACATTTATTATGCAAATTATTTGTTTAAATAGAAAAAATATTTTTTTCTATGTATATGTGTTGAAATATTTGTAATATTTCTATCGCATTGATTGCAAGGGCCTCTCTATGTATATACATATGTATGTATATTTCCACCAGTAGTGGTTTTGTTATTTACATTAAAAGAAATGAGGTTTAAAATTGTTTAAATTATTCGGTACAAAAACAAAAAAAAAAAAAACATAATTCACAAACAATAATTCACAGGCACTGTTTAAAATAAAACTGAGTAAAAAACAATAGTAATTTTCATATGACGTGCTAATTGATTTTCATTCTCTTTGTTCAGTAATCGTCAAATTAAATATATTTTTGAGAATGTTTAAACGATTTTTGAGAAACTTAAAATTAAGGACATTTTCGACATCTTTAACATAATGGTTTTTTGATTATTAACATTAAATGGCTAAAAAGGTCTTAAATTTGTACAGAAGTTATTGGAAGAGATAATAAATCTCTTATAAAGTTGCTGAAAAATTCATATAATTCTTAAATATTTCAGCTTATTGATTTCTCGTTTCGCTTTTAAATTTTTAAGAATCTTTTATAAGTTTTATGATACACAATATAACATTTTAAAGTTGCTTTACTTCAGTGTAAGTTCATTTAAAATAAAGTTTAAAACAGTAATAGGATTTACACGCATTTTCCCAATAGACTTCCTTTTTTCTATAGAATTATTTGACTTTTCTAAGCTTCCTCTTGCAGTAGAGGTTTTGCTGTATTTACGTATTCCAAGCCATCAACACAGGCAGGACACAAAAAAGGAAACAATAAATTTAGAAACATTTTATAGAAAACCTTTTAAGGTGAGTATATTCGTACGTTCTTATGTATTATTGTGTTTATTTGTAGTGATAATGATCATACAGATAATAATAATGATGACAATCGAGATGATATTGATGGTGTTTTTGGTGGTGCTGTTATAACACAGCAGCAATTCTCTAGAGTATAAAAATACCTTTCAGCAACTACCAGTCGAAGTATAAATTTGATTTGAAATCCATTAAAAAGTTACACAGTCTTTTAGTTCATAAACATTTAGTAAAACAACAGCAACAATAACTACCTCTTGCCATTGCTATCACTATCCCTCTGAACCATTACATCACCCTAAAAATATTAACAATTTAAATGAAGTTTTTCTCAATTCTTTGACAACTTTGAAGGTTATTAGTGAAAAAACATGGAAAAAAATTAACGAAAAATAAAATGTTTTAAAAATGTTGTAAAGGAAAAAATTTGAAAATAATAAAAAACTGAAATATTAAAACAATGCTAGAGAGAGTCGTGTTTAAATGTATTTGTCCTAAATTTAATAGAATTTAGCGAATTATATATTACAGAGAAATTGTAATGTAAAAAACTAAATAGGGGTTAATATATGCGATTTTGACTATGGAAAGGTCGAAAACCGACTTTTTTAAACTATTTGTTGAATTATGAAACAAACCGCAAAGTCTCGAATTTATTAGTTCTGCTACATTTAAACTTTTAATTACATTTTAGTTTTAATTTTTTTGTTTTTTTAAATATTCTAGTACAGCATTGTCTCTGTCACTGATATCTGCAACTTGACCTTAGTCATATTTGCCTAATATTTTTGCACTGCTTGTAATTGTTCTTCTATATTTATTTATATATATATGTATATGGGTAATACCCATTGGGTATGCATATGTTTAACAGCTGTTTTATTGAAAAGTTGTTTTCTGACCAGAGCTCTATAGGTCAAATGGCCATGAAAATCATGATATTCAAACCAAAAACTGTAAGAAATTAATATGTAAGAATAAATGTGATAAAAAAATATTAATTTAACCCTTTAACGACAAAAAGTCAAAATTAACCCTTTAACAACTTTTAAAACAAACGTAATACAATTTTTTCATTTATTTTTCTTTCATTTAATCTTAGTATACTAAAGTATTTAATAGTTTCTTATAAATAATTAATTTTCTCAATTTAAATCAAACAGGGTCTCATCACCTTCGTCAATTTCTTGTCTTTCTTGAATTTTTTCAGTTTCATCAATTTCATCGTCTTGGTTCCTAAGGTGATATTCTTCTATAGGTTCGATGCAACATAAAAGTTCAATTACATCAGGTGGATGTGTGGAACGTGTCCGCTTTTCTAAGCGTTTATTTAAAACTAGCTATGCCCACCACTTCATCAGCGTTCTTGAATATTTATTTATTTGATTTTGCTTTGAAAGCAATCCACACTAAAGACCCTTACGTATTTAGGATTTTTTTAACACTCAGGCAATTAATGCCTATATTAGCAGTGTTACTTCCTTTAGAAAGGGATAGTAGTAGATAAGACAGATGGTTAGTGTGATAGTAAAGCTTCGCAAGCGCTTCTGGTGTTATTTAGGCGAATTAGTTTGAAGCTAGCATAGCCAATATAATTATTTTACTTCGCCGTCGATTTAGTGTTATGTGGTAATACTGGCGTTTTTAATTCCGCCTTAAGATATGCTACGTATCAGTTTATGTATTTTTTCACTTAATAAAAAGTAAAGTATTCATATCAACTGCGTACTTTCACTGCTTTTTCTCCACTTTCCAAAATATTTTTGCGGGAAAAAAGTATCCTATATTGGGACCAGGATACTTAGGTACATCCTCACAAAATTAAATTAAAATCCATCAAGCAGACAGACAGACGGATATGAGTTACTATTTTATTATATGTATAGATGTTGTGGTAATTAACGAATCTGAAGTAACGATGGCCGTATTTGGTTCTGCGTGCGTGATGCATTCTATCGGCGGCCTTGTATGTTTTATGTCACGATTCAGCAGAGTCTTCCCCTAGAAAACTAGTCAAAAGTGCAGAACAGTGAAACCTCTTATAAACGGACACTCATTGTCGCGGTATTTTTTGCTAAATTCTTTGCAAAATTCTTCAAACGGGTAGTTTATTTTAAATAGGACCAAAAGTTATACATTTAGTCTTAGTGAACCAATCAAAGCACATTTTGCTATTTCAGCGCCACCCGCTCTACGTAACATTCCCTTTGGATTTATTAATTTTTGTGTGCTGTGTCTTGCTAATATTAAATCGTAAAACGTAAAAGAAATTTAACAATTTAATGTACCGTACATTTCTCTTTTTCAAACTCGTTTATAATTTATAAGAAAAAATAAAGCTTTGTACAGACGGTTGTCAGATCCTACAATATTGTCAGACCTTACATTGTGCTGACACACGATTGTCACATATATGGGATTATTATTGTTAGTTTGAAGTCTGACAATGTTTTTTCCGACAATATTGCCAGACAACAATTGTAAGTTCACACGATTCTTAGACGTTTTCTGTATATTTATATGACAATATTGTAAAATCTGACAACCGGCTGTACAGAGCTTAAGCAATGTGTTTAAAATTGTCTTGAATGGATTACGAACTGTCAGAATAAATAAATCAAAATGATTTTGAATCGATATGTACGATCTTTGTCAATATCAGTTATTTCAGAAAAAGTAGCATGCTAAGAAAAAGATTGACGATCAGTGGTACCGTTCCATTTGGGGTACCGAAGTCACTTACTTTGGAAATGTCCACGAAAAGTCCGAGCTTTCTCCAAATATGATTTCTTTTTAAATAGCTAAATTAGCATCACCTCATATCTGCAATTTTTTTAACTACCACTTATAGCCTAAATGTAATAAAAGTTCAAAAAAAAAAAAAAAAAAAATGCAGGGCAGTCATTGGGACTGCCAATAGAAGTGAAAAACTTGTGATTACTTTTTTCCACGATTTTTTAGGAAATACAAAGCAAAAGGATCATTTAAGTTTTCACAGAATAATTAAATACAAATATTGATAATAATCTTTTTATTATTGCAGTTAACAGTTTTACTACAGTTTTCGGCTCTACAAGTTTTGTTTCTTTTTTAAATGTCCGCTTATTACAAACTTTTCTGAAAATATACATATACATATATATCTAAGTATATGTATGTATGTATATATATATACATATATTAAAGTAAATACTAGAGATCTGCATTAGTTCATTTGCTTTTTAATCATATTAAATCATTCCACTAACACGCATAAACTCCTTTGTAAAAATATGTGTTACAGTGAGCAACATAAACATGTTGAGTGAATCAGCAGAAAATCTGTATCAGAGAGAATCAAAACATGTTTCGTTTAGTTTTTTTTTCAAACTAAAACATTGCAATGTTACTAACGGTTGTGTGTTATATTTATCATTGTGCCAATAGAATGAATAAAATTTGTTTGAATAAAGACAACTGAATGGCAGGAATACCAATGGACAGAACAGTCAGATATACGGTCACAGGGACCATCTGTTAGTTAGACCGTCAGTCAGACAAACCAGCAGAAAGTCAGTGAGACCATCATACAGTTCCTAAGACCGTCAGATCGTTACACTGTCCTTCAGACAGTCAGTCAGTCAGTCAGCCAAACAATCAGCCAGACAGTCAGACCGCCAAATAGTCAGACCGTCATATAGTCAGACCGTCAAATATTCAGACCGTCAGATAGAGAGGCTGTCAGACCGTCAGTTTTTCAGACAGTCAGACCATCAGATAGTCAGATAATGAGTAAGACAGTCAGGCAGTCATACACTCAGATCGTCAGAGCGTCTAACAGTGAGTCAGACCGTCAGTTTGACAAACAGTCAGACCGTCAAATAATCAGTCAGACAGTGAGTCAGACCGTCAAAAGGTCAGACTATCAAATAGTTCGACCGTCAAACAGTCAGACCGTTAGTCAGTCAGACAATCAATCACACAGTCACTCAGTCTATCTATCTATAGAAACCAGCAGACCTATCTATAAAAACCAACGTTATTTTGACCATGGTGACGATGATGCGAGTTCAATAATTTTTCTTCAACCAAATCGTGCATAATGGTGACGACGGTTTTTGAGTTCAATATTTTTTCCTACAGAAGTTTTCACTTTAATAATAATCAATTATGGTGACGACGGTTTTTGGTGACGACGGTTTTTGGTGATGGCGGTTTTTGGTGACGGCGGTTTTTGGTCACGACGGTTTTTGAAATCAGTATTTTTTCTTCAACCAAAAAGTCCTCAACGTGCCTTAAGAAGTATTCACTTCAAAAAAAAAAAAAAAAAAATCGAATCCAGCTATAAGTTTTCCTCTTTCTTACGAAATTTTTGAAGTCAGAACTGAGCCACGCATGATTTTGGTCCTTAAAGAATTGTGCCCTCTGTAACTTTTTTCCCACTTTTGAGCTAATCTTTCGCAAAAAGAAATATTTCACATACAAAAATTAAATGGCGGAGTTCTGGAGTAACAGAATTTCCTGCTTTTTTCAGCCGGTTAAAAACTATTATTACTTTTTGTTGTTGTAAAATATTTTTTTATTTGTTTTTATTAGAAGCCTGCATATACAGATTAATACCCCGCTAGTCTATCAGTCTGGGACTTTGGCGTTCGATTCGCCCAAAGACTTAGGCCCATTATTATAACTTGCCTTTAGCTAAAGTTTGGATTTTGTTGGAGCGATAAGTAGTTTTTCGCTATATTAATGACGATAATGCCCATTGCTATAACTTGTCCTTATAGTACGTGCTAGTTAAACGTGCTTTTTACGTTACTTTTAATAAAGAAAAACTATTTATCGCTAAAACAAAATCCTAACTTTAGCTAAAGGCAAGTTATAATAATGGGCCTAAGGGTGTTTTTTCAGATAAGTAAGAAGCTGCGCAGCCAGTGTTGTCTATAAAAATATTTTTGTTTTAATTTTTTTGCATTTCTTTTGACTATTATCTCATTGAGATATTAAATCAAATAAATGGCCAATAAAAGTACAATATTATAAAGAAGGCTTTCCCAGCTAATCCTCACGTAATACTTATTTCTGAACAAAAATAATTTAAAAATAAATAAACATCAAAATTAAGAATGAGGAGACTTTTTTACAGCTTTCCAAGTTGGACAACAATAAAAATGGAGAAAAAAAAGTGAATTCATGTCAAAGGAACCTATATGTGGAACATTGCACGAGAGAAGAAAAAGAAATTAAAAGCTAAAAACTAAACAAAATGTAAATTAATTACAGCAAACAGTAAATGTTTTGAAATACACGTACAATGAAGAAAACTGTTACTAGGTCAGTAACTTTAACATTGCCAAAATCCATTAACTTTACATAAAAAAACTAACAGAGTCAGATTTAAATATACATTTGTATGTAATGGAGAGGGACATTTATTTTACATGCGAAATTACGTCAAGTGAAGAAGTATTTACAGGTTGAGAGACTAAAAAGGGAAATTTTATAACAAATGCTTTGTCGAAATATATTAAATTTTTTTAAAATTTTAGTAACAGCAACTTCTTTAATGTTAAGTCTTAAAAACGTTATTATTTTGTACTCACTGTATGTAAACTTTTAACATTTTTAGAACTCTCTTTTTGCTACGTTATTAATGTTAAGGGACAACATTTATTACTAGCGCCGCAGGTGGAAGAAATTAATTGCGACTATTACTTTAGCTGCTGCTGCAAATACTGCTTGCATTGGTATGATATGTGTTTTATATTAAGAAGAGACAGCAAGGGCATCTACAAAAAAGGACTTTTTAGGTGTTGTGAGTGTATTTCTTGTTTTAGAACAAAACAACGTTTTACTTGAAGACTTATATGTGACTCTGTGAGATGACATATGTTTTACAATTTTGAAACAAAAATAAAAAAACCTGTTTCGGAGTTTAAACACTTTTTTCTCAAATTCTTTTAGTTCTTATTGGACTGCGTATTGTAACAGTCGCTTTTACACACATAGAAGATGAATGATTATAAGTACACAAACAGATGAAGGGATAAATGTGTTTTTTTTCTTTTCTACAAATTGTGACACCCAATTTATTTTTGTATGGATTTCTGTTAACTATTTAGAGTAATATGTTATCTTTAAGAGTATAACAGGAACTTTATTAAAAATATCTTATTTCCGAGATAAAATATAGAAAATTTTGTGAAAATACAGACTCGTGCAAAATATTGTCAAGACGCCTAAGACGTGGCGGGCACAGCTGGCATGTATATAAAATTCCAAATTAGATGTAATGTGAGCTACTTTGATTTTGTAATGAAAAACTAAAACATCAAAATCAAGGCGCATTTAACTAGGTATCAGCGGTAGTTCTGCTATTCTTATGCCAGAGCATGTCAAAAACTTGTTTATACAGTGCAGTACAGTAACATTTCTCTATAGTGAACTTCTATACAGTGAAGCTCCTATTATGGATTTATTTAAAAAATACAGCTTTTTGGTTTCAATGTTAGTGTATATTTATTTGTTTATAGTAAATTTCCATACAGTGATTTTTTTTTTTTAAAGAAACAAGTTTGCGGATTAAAATTTGAATAGAAAATTCAATGATGATATACCACTGACGCTCCCAAAATTATCTATTTTACGTAGATTAAATGACACTCTAGCAATGATTATATTAATATGCTTATCAAACGATAGTTTATCATCTAAATGTAAACCTAATGACTTGTAATTATGAATATAGACAATATTAGCACCATTTAGCTTTAAACAAGGACCATTTTCAGCATGTCCACCAAATTTCATAGCATACGTTTTCAAGGGATTCAGTACTAATCTGTTATCAGTAGACCAATCAGAAATGGCCTTTAAATCTTTGTTAAATGCATCAAAAAACTCTAAAAAAGGTATAGCTCCGTTAAAGGAAGCGTGTAGCTGGATATCATCAGCAAAACATAAGCACTACAAAACAAGAGACTTTGAAATATGTTATTTATGTACATCATAAACAAAAGTGTTGCCATCACCGAGCCCTGAGGAATACCCCTATGTAAAAGAATTCACTTAGATGTTCTTTGACCTTCCTTTATAAATTGGATCTTCCTTTTACAAAAGATAACATGAGTTTACAGGCATACGATGAGTAGCCATATTGTGTATTAAGTTTTCGAATAAATAATGTATGGTTCACGGAATCGAAAGCTCTACTTACATCTAGAAAACCCGTCACCGATGACTTACTATCATCCATACTTCTCCTAATCCTTTCCACTGCATCTAGTACCAGCGTAGTAGCCCAGTGATCTTTTCTAAATCCTGACTGGTAAGTCAGTAGGATATTTATTAGTCTTTATTATTGTATTAAAGATATGCGTAAGAGGTTTAATAATTAAATATAAAATTTTAGAAATAAATCGTATGCATATTCCATCATGCCCTATAGAATTGGACTTAATTTGATTTATCGCCTCAAATACATCGGTAGAACTCTTCTACTCTAGAACTTAATCAAAGCACAAAGCTTTGATTAAGTTCATCTATATTTTGAAATAGAGCACTAGCCTCACTTCCGTTTAGTCCAGTTATTTTAAGTTTATCCCAGATATTACCAGGAACCCGATTACTAAAGGCACTTAAGGCATCTTTTGTTACTGAAAGCGGAATATTTTAAACACGGTTGCGCAACAGATGACGCAAAATTTAACCGTTAAATTTTAAAACTAGACAAAAACAAACTTTTTATGACAGTACAACGATCATCGAATTACTAAACAAAACCTAGAGATTAGTAAATTGACATTTATTTTCAATATCCCTCCGACAACCAGCAATTTTTTCAACGGTCAATAACCCACAAGGTCCCTATAGATCTCACATATTATTGTAGATTTTTAGGTTATTTTGGAATGTGTGGAAATATTTTAACTAATAGTAAATCACGAATAATGCTACATTTAACAAAATTTATACAATCTAGGATTGATATTTAAAAAGCCAAAAGTAAAGATAAAGTAAATATAAATTACAAAAGCCAATGACTGTACATGATTTTATAAGTTCTTATATTTTCACGGTCTTTGGTTTATATTTCTGCTGGTGTATTGTATTTTTTAAGGTGGTGCAGTGTTGCGCACCTATAGCACTTGCATGAAGTCTTCCGCTGGAGGTTAGATTCTGCAAGGCACAATCGAAAAGAGTATCGATTACCGCGCAGTGATTTTGGTGGCACGGCTGCTTTATTTGTTGGTAAGTTCCCAATATTTGATCCATGGTATGAACATCACATTTGATCGAATTATAATCGAGTATAGCTAAAGGTTTCTCTTTCAAATTATTTACATTTATTTCGTTTGTGTAACGGCAAATTTGATAGCACTAAAACAGCTTTGTTTTTTTAGGAACATACGAATGTAATGATACATCTCATAGACAAAATCCATGTCGTGAAAATTTTACGCGACTTATATATTTCTATTACTACCAACAGTCTCAACAAAACATAAGCCTTTGGCTATAATTTTAATAGTTGTAAAAAAATTGTCCGCATTATTATACAGGTCCCTTTGCACATATATGTGACCCGGTCTTTGAAAAGATGGCTTATGAGTCAAACAAAATTTTTCCACTTTTTTTTTTGGTTTCGATAGTCTTTGAAACGCTCCTTCACGTGGTGAAAACTAGAAAGTCCTAGCTTGCTTAGAAGTGTTCTAAAAATGTAGAGAAAGAAGAGCACAAATGAAAGAAAAACAGAATTTTATTAAAAATCCAGAATCAAGATAATAAATGGAATTGGAAAATTTAAAAACAGGATTGAACGCTGTAAAAACGCTCTTTATATACACACACGAACTTATCTAATTTATGCTCTTTTGCATTTTTTGGTTGCCTTTTGGGCATGACTGTTCATAATGCAAAAGAAAAACTACAAAGAAACTGACGAAATGCATTGTTTATCTTTTTAATTTTTCGAAATTTTGTTTTTGATTCATAAGCCACCTTTTGATAGACCGGGTCACATATAATAATTTGGTTACTCGTGTAGAAGACGTCTTTATTCCTCCATAAATATTTCAATATTAAAACTTATAATCTATGTAAATCCTATTATAAAACCTTAAAAATACAAATGTCATGGAATCTTATAGAATTCTACCAAGCCATCTTGAAATACTGTGGCTTCGAAAACACGAAAAGATATAGTGATAAGTGCTCGAAGACAATCACACTTATTGTCTAATAATGCCATGTCAGAAAATAGTATATTTGCCAGATTTTTCCGTTTGCCTTGATTTTCCTACTTTTATAAACACACAATTTTTATATTTTTTTTTATATGTATATTTGTTACGGTCTTCTTATAAACTTTTTTAACATTCAAAGACTTTCTTAGTTAACGGTTCATTGACCGACTACTTGCGCTATAACATAGAGAGCAAAATCGATATTCACGCGTTCACCTACACACATTAAATTAATATAATACATTCACGTTTATTTCAATAATGTGACACACTTCGAGCTTCCCTTTGTTTTCTTATTTTTACTTTTGCGCTTTTCTGCTTTAATAAAATGAATACAATTTTTACAGCAATCTGGTGCTGACGCTTACTTTTATTTATAACAAAGTTGCTGATTTATTTATTTTTTTTTTATTTAACGGCCTCTGTTCGTATAGTCTTCATTCCCCCTATAGAAAAGGTAAATCAGTGTAAACGTGTGTATAAAAATCAGGTGTAAGTAAGTGACACGTATGATTGTTTTGTTATGCTTACAGTTTAGTTCTTCGGTAACAAAAAAAAAAACTCTTTTTATGTGGATTAGGGAAACCAGACGTAAAGTACGAGGGAAGCTTAAAAATTCCGTGAATTTTTATCGAAATAATTTTTTTTGTTTTGGCAAAAAAAAGCTTTTCCCACAACAGTCTCGTTTAAGCTTGATAGCAGCGGTTTTGCAGTTTTTATATTGCCGCCAAGGACGTTAAACCAGTAGGTCCACAAATAATCGGTAAAATGGTAAGATATTTGACGATCAGAGCGGTTACATCACATTTTGCATGAATATATAAAAATAAAAACGTTATTCCCGCTATGAGTACCGCTACAAGATACTGCATGAGAGAGCCCACGAGGCAATATTTTGAAGCCAGTATTTTGAAGCTCAAAACAATGCCTCTTTCAGCATATTTAGGACCTTTCGACTATCTCCTGTTTCCAAATGTTGGAGGGGTGCCTCGATGGACCAGTCGGTAGTGTGCTAGTCTATCAGTCCAGGGTAGTGGAACTTTAGAACTTTTCACTAAAAGTTGACAGGAAGACCAAAAAGAAGCTTGGATATACTCTGGGTGCCTACAAATGGTTAACTTTGTTGCTGAGAGGTCACGGACAAACAAGTATAATCTGGCCAAGTTAAAAATGGACTTAAGACGATACTTGCAGACTGTGCCTGGAAATAGGCTAACATAAAACGGCTTTGGACCCTGGGCAGACACATATTATATGGAGATGCTGTGTACTACACCTTAGCCTTGAGAAAATGTTAGCAATTATCATAGACTCTGCGATGAGGAAGAATGTCGACATGTATAAGTCACCTGTCTGAAATCACTACAATCGAGAGTAAACAACGGCTAGTGACAAAACAAGACTCATTGAAAATAAGGTATTCGTAAATTTTCAGTCGGATAGCAGAAATCATTGAAGAACGAAGGGGGTCGAAAAGGGACCCATGCAGTTAATGGTCTATTTGGTTATTCCCACTACAAAATAATAAAAGTCACTTAGATTAAATGAAGAAGTTATCATTAAAACAAACTTCTTTTTTTAGAGCTTTGAGAAATTTTATTATTTGCAATTAATGAAAAATGTGGGAAAATTATTAAAATTATTATTATTTGAGAAATAAAAAATTTTTTCCTGAAAAAAAAAAAAAAGATTAGTACCAGCCGAATATAATAACCGCATGTTAGCCATTTTCAGTTTTATTATTAAGTTTTTTTTATTTCTTTACGTTATGTTTTTCCTTTTTTCGGTTTCTGCAACACAAAATAAAAGAAGAAAATCAAATGAATTGAAGTGAAGTGAAACAAAAAACAAAACATGGCTAGACTGCTGCAACCACACAGTTTCACATTTGAAACGCACCCGCAAACCATTAAAGCAGACTGTTATTTGCTCATCATAGAAACACACAAAGTATTATTAGTAGGAGTATTGCAAAATAAAAATATGAACTAGTTTTTACACACACACAGATAAACACTAAAACTAAAGTAGTAGTTGGCAAATAGTGGAGCTCTTTAGTTTACTCTAATGCAATATTTGTCTTAAGCCAACATGAAATAGCACAGGTTAAAATATGATGATGACACAGTAAATAACAACGTTACAAAAAAAAAAAAAAAAAATTAACCCGAAAAGCATTTAACAAAAGGAATTAAAAATGAAAATAAAATGAGAGAATAACTTTTTAGCATAGAAAAGATGTTAGATAAGCGTTTTGTATTAAGACCGTCATGTTCCTCATTGGTTGCAACAACTAACGTCTTAAAAAATGACAGGGCATATTTAAAATATCCCCGATGCGCTTCTTCAAAAAATGCAATAAACTACGGCCAAGTTTTGAGTCGAGTGCCCACGTTTTTCTCAGAGAGAAGTTCTCTAGATATGAGATAATTGGTACGCATCTCTCCTGTCCTAATTATCAAACTTTAACTTGAACACATTATATTTTGAGGTATAAAATCGCAACACTCTATCTATTCTATATCGTAGTTTTACGACAATAGTTTAAGGGATAGTAGAAGATAAGATATTTCGCTTATGGCAACACTGCAATTGTTCGTTGTGATTATTTTTAGAACAATGTTGCAAACGGCTCTGGTGTTATTTAGGTGAATTAGCTTGAAGCTATCATAGCCAATTTATAATTATTCTTACTTCGCCGGCTATTTAGTGCTATGTGGTAATACCGGCGAAGGAGGGCACTGTGATATGCATAATTATAACGAGAAATTAATACATATCAGAAAAATTGATTTTGCAACGGCTGAGTATTAAACTTATGACCTTTGCTTAGTAGTCAACGTGCCAACCGCTTAAGCTACAGCAGTCCAAAAATGGAAAAATTTAATTTTAGACACCAGCAGAATGAAATGCATTTTATAGACAGCTACACCGGTCAGCAGCACTCTTCGTATCTATCTACTTAGGGCAGCATCATTTATTTAGCCAAGCAAACTCAGACAAAGGAATGCGAGAATAATTTGTAATTTTAATTATTCTTTCTTAGATGGAATAAAACTAACTTAAGCTTGACTTGAAAATTTCATGTTACTTATTTACTTATAGAATAAAAGTTACATAAATGAAGTTTAAAGCAGGTCAACTAAACTGGCTTATTGGCAGAAACAATACCCTCAAATTAGATTGCAACATTCTACTGTACAAGTCGTTCCTCAAACCATAATAGTGAAATGGGCATCTTAGGGCATTGCCTCTACTAGCAACTTATAAAAAATTTAAGGCGACATATTAAAATTCCAACCCATGGTGAGGTTCTTCCTTTGTGTACTCGTGCACATATCCTGAGTGTTTCCTTTTCTTAGGTTCCCGTACCCAAAATGTAAAATGTAACCCTATTGTTTTGGCTAAAATATAAGTCCGTGTGTCAGCTCCTTCTATCTCTGGAACCGTAATAGGAAAGTGTCTACCTATTCACAGAAAGTGTATAACTGTGCACGCTATAGCAACAAATACTAAAACTTATAAGGTATTCCGAAAGTTATGTATAATTCGCGTATATATCCTTATATCTTGAACTGTAGGAGGCGGACATTTAAAATTCACACACACTTCTTAAAACTTTGTTCGCTATTTAAAAAAAGTATAAGAAAATAAAACTAAAAATTAAAAGGTGTTTCAATAGTGACGATATTTGTATGTATGTGGCCTAAGTTTTGAACTACAATAGCTATACTCGTAAAATTTTCACAGATAGTGAATTACTATGGCTATTATAAAAAAAAAATAAAAACTAACGGGTGTTCCGATAGTGACATGATTTGCACGTTTATGGCCTTATTTTTTGACCTGTCAAAGATAGACTTTGACAGGTCAACAAAAGATCTTCTGACACGTCAGCTATAACACTGACTAAAAATTAAAGGGTATTCTAACAGTGATTTTTTTCACCCATATTCCCTTATTTTTTGAATCGCTATAGGTAGGTTTTGCGAAAGTAACACAAATTTACATATGTATGTATGTAGCTTTAGTTTTGAACTGGAATGAGAAGACATTTGGAATCTACACAAAGTATACACACAAAAATAAAACCAAAAATTAAAGGATGTTTCAAAAGTGAGACTATTTTGCTCTGATCTTATATTGAAACAGTAATAATTTGACACAGTAATAATATGACACATATATATATATTGTAGAATATAATCTGTGTAGATTATATTCTACAATATCTTCTATATTATAATATATAAAAAAAAAATATAAAAGGTTGTTCCCTGGATTTCGGTATGTAAATAATTTGGTCTTCCTTTCTAAACGTTAGAGGCAGACAATTGGTATTTATTACTATGTTCTAGTGTTAAAAAAATAATTTATAATTAAAGGGTTCCCGTAACAAGAGAAAAAATTAACAACTTGTACTTTTAAAATTGCACTGAACATAGTGCGGAACCCTATGCTGGTGAGACTGACTCGCACTTGATTGATTTACCTTTCTGTTCGCTTTCACTATTTTTGTTTGGATTTATTGTTAACCAGCTACAACAAAGTCAACAACAGAAACAATTTTTACACTGTTTATTTAAGGTTTGAGTATATATTTTTCATGTACATATATCTTAATAAATAAACAGTTCTCTAAAGGAGAACGAAAATTATTTTGCCTTAAATAATGGTAAATGATGGAAATTTGGCAAAGAAAATCGGAGAACTTTGCACAATGAGTAATTGCGTCGTAATGTTGTTGTCATTTCTTGCATTTCCATTGGTGGTCTCCTTGTTGAAGTCTTTGTAGTTATTACAGATTTGACTACCATGTCATCAGCATTACATTGAAGAATGCAATTATCGGCTGTCATGCGTTTTAAGGGAAACAATTTTTCAAAGGATTATAAATTTTACATTGATATAAGTTGTAACCCAACTTATACCTACTGTTGCATTTGACGTTTCCATTTAATTACTTTTTTGTAAGTTTCCTTTGCAGTTAATGAAAACCAAAACAGAAAATACAGTTTTATATAGAAAACATGCTAAAAGGCTAAACTTAACGAAAGGTTTCAGGTTGCCATCTCAATTTTTATATTAAAATAATAAAATTAAAACTGATTTGGCGTACATTACTAATGATAAATAACTAAGTTTTTAATGTTTAACTTTTTTCTTTCCGAATAATTAAAAAAATTAAAAAATTATCCTTATTTCAATATTTTAATTTTACATTATGTTTACAGAAACAAATTTATTGAAACATCAACGAAATTATTCAGAAAATTTTAACCACATCCAAGTTAGGATATTCTAAGGTTAAAGAACATTAAGTAAATCTCTACGATTTTATATATTTTGAAGAAATTTCTCTCGCATTTGGAAACAGTTAAAAAATATATTCTTTTATATATTTGATCTGGCTGTCCTGTCTTATTGTCAAAGAGAATTTTCACTTAACAAAATAGATTCATTTTATCTTACTTAAAAATAGAACGTATTAGATTTGGAACCGTTGGCTTGTAGAGCTAGATATCTCTGAAAATTGGTATTTGTTAAGATTGCGATTTGCGAAAGTCCTGCAGCCATGGTAAATTACTCGATTTCAAAACTTTTGGATATCATATGGACTTTATATTTAATTCTGCAATATACGAATACCCTCAAATGATGCTGATTGAATCTTGAAATTCAGAAGCGGCACATCAACATGATGGCGAAATTTAATAACTTTTTTAAATATAATTAGAACAGAGTCCATAATAGAATTATTGAATAAATGATCAATGTGCATCAATACTTCAATGTATTTATTGCTTACTATTATTACGGAAAAAAATTCTCAGTTAGTAAATAAAATCATTATAGCAAAGGCCACTTAAGTTCAAATTAATATAACTCTCCTGATGGTGGTCTTCCAATAATTAAGCAGTTGACGTTTATCAAATATCTTTCACATTTCCTGATATCGATGCCAACAGTTTTGGTGCATTATATTATCCTTCCATATTACACATTTTTTATTTCAGTATCAATTCGATCTTTGTTAAATTTTCAATAAAATAAAATAAAATAAAATAAAATAAAATAAAATAAAATAAAAGAGAATCGTACTTAACAATTTATTTTGTTTATCACTAAATCATTAACTGCTAAAGGTTCTGACTATTCTATTGACATATTTAGCACAAAAAAATAGGAAGTAAAAAAATATCAAACATTTTTCTTTGCTCCTGCAAAATAATGTTTGTTGGTGTTTGTTCGATCATAAAAGGATAATCACCGATTTAAAGTCTAAGTTGCTTTTAGACGTGATTGTTAATTAAATGTTTATGGCGACGTTTGTAGTTGTTTAACCTTTCCTTTGTTTGCTATATGATGTTTGATGTATTGAAACAACAGTTAAAAGTGATCTTGTTGGCACACAAGCACAAACTCTTAAATAATCACACATGACATTTAGACAAACGTTATGTATGAACGTTAGCATTTCAGTTTAATTTTTAGAACTTCGATAATAACAATTAAAATTTCTTGCATGTGAGGGTGTGTATGGCACTATTTTTGTGAAGTTTTTACAGGTCATACCGTTTGTCATATCAAAAGGAAATTCAGTATGTGCCTTTGGTATATGTAGATGAAGAGTTGTGTAAAATTTGGTCATAATCGGGAAGGTGCAAGGGGTAGTTTACTTATGCCAAAATTTTGTAAACGCTCTACAGGTCATACCGTAAATTTTAGGCATTATCGGGAAGAGGCAAGGGATAGCTTACTTAACACCCCAAACCGAAAATAATTAATTTTTCAGTTCGAATATACTTCGAACTTATTCTTTATGTAATAAAATAAAAAATATCTTTTTCCATTGGGTGTGGTAAAGTTGAGTGTATGTAGGCTACTCCAGATTTTTTATTGAATATTTAATTAAATTAAATTAGTCGAGGTTTTTATTAACATATAAATGAATTGATAAATTTAGGCTTAAGTTTTTTATACTCTCTGACTACTAACAGCAGTTGAAGAATATATTTATAAAAATTAGGTAATTCATTTTTATAAAGAAAAAATGGGAAAAATTTAATTAGACAGCTACGTCCATCGTCAGCACTCTTCGTATCTATCTACTTTGAGTAGTCTTAATTTGTAAACATCATCTATTTAACCAACCAATCGCATCTTGTTGAATATTGGGTTCAGTAATAGTCAGAACAGGGATTAATTCATAGAAGCTTTAATCCTTATATAATAATTTGTTTATTTTTAAGATAATTTATAAGCAGATACAATTAAACCATTTCGAAATAAAAATATACAAATTTTTTTTCATTTTTATGCGCCTTTTGTTTTTCGCAAATATTTTTTTCCACAATTTTCGCTATTTTGCCTTGGAACTGTACGATAATATCATGAATAAAATTGTAGTTAAAACCACACATTTTCAGAAATTAAATAAATGCAGTGACTTAGAGTCCAAATAAGGAGTTAATAGAAATTTGCCTTCTCTAAGGTCAAAGAAAATATGAACTAAACATTTTTGAAACTTAAATATTGACACAAAAATTTTTTCAAGATAAACGCTGTTCTTACGATTTAACCCGATAACATTTTGAAAATCAACATATAATTCAAAAATACCTATTTTTTGGAATAATTAATAAAATTATATTAAAAGTATTTCTACACTAATTTTCTTCTTAAAATATTCTAAACATTTAGCCAAATAGCAAAAGTACTTGAATCCACTTTTTAGAAAATCTAGAAAAATCATATCTCAAATGTTGCAGTTTAAACGTTTTTCAACGTGGGCTTAGTTTTAAAAAATGTTTTTGCATTTAGCGAGTGTAGAAAAAAGGTAAACAACACAATGTTAAAAGTTTAATAGATGCACTGATGGAAAATTTTGTTTTATGTTACCCGGTATACAAATTTGCGTTAATGTACTAATCTGATGTTGAATTAATCCTCATTCTTGGTAACGGCCAACGTCCAAATTTTATTGAAAAAAAAAAAAAAAAAAATAAAAAAAAATATTTGCGCTTTTAAGTCATTTATAAAGTTTCAAATTCGTATTACTTTGTATATCTATATATATATATATATATATATATATATATAAAGCACAAAATTTGTACGTTTTTTTGTTTGTATATTTGTTTCTTTTTGTTGGTTGTCGTTGTTTGTTATAGCTGCCTACACCAGTGGACCAATCTTCCTGGAATTTTCACAGCTTGTTACCAGATTTACGCTGGTAAAACAGGATGTATATATTTTTCATATTTCAAGTGGTCGTGGCACATCCCCAACGAAGTAAATATTTTTATCGTGTTTAGGAATATTGGGAAGGTAGAATTTTCCAATTTTGTGCAAGGAAGCTATTCTTATTAATGTGCATAATTTAGAAAAAAATGGCTGAATTGGAATATTATACATGGTACCTCCTATAAAAATAGAAAAATTATTACCACGTACCCAAAATGGCTATAATAAGTAGACTCAAGTTGATCATGAAATACTGTTGAAAGATCAAAATTATTGGTTTTTCAGAGAGTACTCTAGCTCTTTTTAAAAATTTCTTATCAGATAAAATGCAATTTGTTCAAGTTGGTAAAGATAAAAGCACGTTATTACCAATGAAATGGTAATAACGTACTTTCAAAATTTTTATCGATGATTTGAAAAATATTAAATATTAAGATGTGGCCTTTGAAATTTTTTTTGCAGATGATATATGTCTTCTTTATCTTTGAAAATGTTGCTCAGCTTTGAATGCTCATATTGAGTATGACTCTTTAATCTTAGCAGAATATCCAAGATTAAATAAACTTGTATAAAATTTTAATAAAACCAAATTCATTAGATTCCAACCTTATCTTTTAAGTAGTTAACAGCCTATGACTGTGCATATCAATGGCATACCAATAGATGAATCGAGCAGTGTTAAGTATTTCGGAATGCATTTCTCGAAAGAAAAATATCAGACCTTGAGTCAGAAAAATTGTTCTGGTGGCCACAGACGCAACCCGCACATATACTCGAGTACAGGATTGTAGGGTTCAGACTGGTGAAAGATTTTTGTTGACCTGGTTTGACCTCTAGGAGTTATGCTCTATTAACTCAGAGATTTTAAAGCAATAAAAATTTCTGAAAGACACAAAGGCTTAATTTTTTTGGAACTAATGGCGTATAAGTTACATAACTATACAGACTTTATCTTGTATCAAAATCTTTTAAAGAAAAAAGTTATAGGTATTAAAAAAATAACATTTTCTAAAAAAAATTTAATTTTAGCAAAATACAGAGAAAGAAAGATATAGAGCAGTAATATTGTGTCCTCCGAGGTACTCTTGTTATTTACTTATAAATGAGTAATATAGCTTTGAAATCGGTAACCATAAAAATTGATTTTTGGCCGCCTTCTTAAAATATGTGCCACAGTGCGTCGTACCTCGCATAATTTTATAAACCTATTGAACTTTATTAGACAGAGTGTTGAAATTTTGTACTCTAAAAGTAACGTGTATTTTTTCTTAGTTGAAGCTTGGCGATTAGGATGAAAGAGCGGGTACCCTCCAAACAAAGTAATTATCAAATATATAGATAACTGTAACATTGACTCGCTGAATTTGATATTGGCTTGTCTGAGAACCTCCGGGGGTTCCAATTGTCACTGCAGAAGATGGCAAATCCTTTGACGCGGATCACTCGGGGAAAATAGGGGCACCAGACGCTAGGGTTCCTAGAACCTAAATCTGAAAGAAAAGGTCTGTTCTTTTATTACACGGGTCCTCTTTGAGGCCCGACCTGTGCCCAAAGGACTGGTACCAAATGAATCGGTAGCCCCACAGAGAGCCTATTCTCTCTGTGATGGTTGTGGTTTAAGATCGATTTATGTAGGTATGGTGCACGGTCGATCAAGTGTGCCGTTGCACTCTCAACAGAACGGAGTTTGGATAGTCTCCAAGCCCCTAAGGAAGAGGCTATAATATAAAATATAGGCTTGCCTTTTAGGCTTGTCATATTATATAAATTGCTACTCATTGTGACTGTATCACAAATAAATTGCGATACTGACGTCAACGTCATATCGTGGAGTGTTGCTATACAACACAATGGGGGCGCTAGTCTACGCTTAAATTTCACTCGGTGGTAAGACCACCGTGGGATTAGGCCAACCGGCAGGTGCCCACGTTAATCTTATTCCCCATTGGCTAATCTGAGCTTGACCATACCTTTATTTGAAAGTTTTTATTTTATTTTCTTAAGGATAGGTACCAAAGCTCAACGGTAACAGCAAGTTATCTAATAAAATAAGGCTATGAGCAAATCTTCACTTGCCTCTGCACAATTATCTGTGTTTAAAAATGTAATAAATAAAATAGTATATTTTCTTGGAGCATTTAGGTCGCCCGACTATAAAACTTATATAATTTAAATTTCTTTAAAGCGATTTTGCGTCGTACAAGCAATTTATCAATTTTCTTACAAATACAAGTTTGGTTAATACTTAAGAACTTTTTTAAGCTTTTTTTACTATAACACTTCAGCAACCAGTCGTCTTTATGTTTAATACTATCCGTTGCCCATTAATTTATTATAATTTTTCTCAGTTTCTTATATTTCACCAAGTTTGTGAACAATTTTATGCACTTAAGTTTAGAATGGGATAATAAATTATACAAGTTTATGTTTATATACATATAATTCAAATTTATGCTACCAAATATACTGTTTAAAATTGTAAGATTTTGCTTTTAACCTGCTGCAACATAAATGTGTGGAAAAAGGAAATATATTTGAAAGTTTTATTTGCCAGATTTTTTATTGAGTAAGACTGGCAAAAAAAAAGATTGTTACTAAAAGAAATAAAAACAACTTTTCTTAAGTAAATTTTTCTATTTATTACGTATTTAATTGTAAGCCAAAAATATTAAGAAACAAACAAAAGTAAGTGCTTTGAAGTGAAAGAAATATTAAGCAACACAATACGAAAAAGTTTGTTATACAATACCTTGACATTTTTATAATGCTATTACTCCAGGACTTTGTATTACTGCCAAGCCACTGCCACTGTCGATTCAAACATAAATCACTTAAACATCAAGTAGGATAAAAGGTAAAATGTTTAAAAAAATGTATGAAGTAAAAAAAAAATTACAATCGTAAACATTTTAAGAACTCGTAAATTGATTTTGTTGCTTTCTGTTTTTAAGTAATTCTGCAAACGAATTATTGAGGAAAATATATACCAACAAAATAAGAGGTGACAAATAAATTGAATTGAATTGATATTACATCTATTTCGGTCATGTTAAGCTTTTAATCGAAAATTGTTTAGTTCATTCAGTAAATAAAAGTTTTCATTATTGTGACTTTAAAATCGCATTTCCATCTCAAGTGAAATTTTCCCTCATGAAACGATTGTTGCAGCAAAGGAGTTCAACAGGTCCTATGAGAAAATATATATCGTATATATCTAATAAATCAGTCAAGTGCGAGTTAGTCTCGCACACATAGGGTTCCGTACTATATGTTTAGTACAACTTTAAAAATTCAAGTTGTTAAATTTTTCATGTACTATGGGGCACCCTTTAATTTTAATATTAAAGTTATATTCGCAAAAATGGCAACACTATTGGAACACCCTTTAAATTTTAGTAATTGTTGTTATAAAATGTTGTTAAAAAAGGTAATATAGGTGAAAAACATGTTACTGATGGAACACCCTTTAGATTAGTAATTGTTACAGCGGCCGAAGTACAAAATCTACTGTAAACATTTCGAGACTCGACCTTTACGATTCAAAAAATAACGCTATTTACGTAAAAATCATTTCTCTGTGGGAACACCCTTTAATTTTGTTTTTTGGTTTACGGCCATAGCACATCTCTTTCTATGAATATATCAAGGTCTAGCTGTTACGGTTAAATAAATAAGTCACAATACGTGAAAAACATGTCACTGTCAGAACACCCCTTTATTTTTAGAAATTGTTATAACGGCCGTGGCAACACATCTTCTGTGCGAATTGGAAGAGTCTACCTATTACGGTTCAAAAAATAAGGCATAATACACGCAAATCCCGTCACTGTCGGAAAACCCTTTAATTTTTACTGTTTTTACGGGGGTCATAATAACATACCTTTTGTGAAAATTGCAAGAGTCTATCTATTATATTTAAAAAATTATGCCATATTCATGCAAATCATGTCACTATCGGTATACCCTTTAACTTTTACTAGTTGTTATAGTGGCCATAGTAATACACCTTCTGTAAAAACTGCAAGAGTCTACATATTATCATTCAAAACATTGGCCATATACATGCAAATCACGTCACTATCGGAACACCCTTTAATTTTTAGATTTAATTTTATATACTTGTTTATAACGTGAACATAAAGTTAATTACTGTTTGCAAACTTTAAGTGGTTACCTCCTATAGCTCAAAAGTAACACGTCACTTTCGGCACACCCTATAAGTTTTTATATTTGTTGTTAAAGTGACCACAGTTATACACCTTCTGTGAAAATTTCAAGAGTCTACCTATTATGGTTCAAAACTTAGGCCTTATACATGGAAATCACACCACTATCGGAGCACCTTTTAATTTTTAGGTTTATTTTTTTTTATACCTGTTTATATAGCGAACTAAGTTTTAATTACTGTTTGTAAATCTTTAGTCTATGCCTCTTACAGTTCAAGAAATAAACATATATTCCTGAATAACACCTCTCCATCGGAAAACCCTATACGTTTTAGTATTTGTTGCTGTAGCGGCAACAGCTACACATCATCTGTGAAAATTTCAAAAGTATACCTATTACGGTTACAGAGATAAAAGGCGCTGACAGACGGACAGACATTGCAGCGAAAACAATAGGGTGCGTTTTTACCCTTTGGGTACGGAACCCTAAAAATCATCTAAATATTGTGTGTCTGAAAAAGTGCACCATGATGATGCACCATGGTGATGCACCTTACGGGTGACTGGCCTTGTTGTGCACAACGACAAAAAAGTGGCAATTTCAGAACATGCCTGGCAGGACCATGCTTGTACCCCTTGTTTAGCAGTTCGAGGCTATCTAAAATCCTGACATAATGGTTAGGCAAATGTCAAGTTTTCAATTTCAGACTAACTCAACTTGAACCGTGGAAAGACACATATCCTTTGCACGACTTATTCAATGGCCGTGTTATCTCACGTGGTGACGATATCAATTGGCCGCCAAGATCATGTGATTTGACACCGTTGGACTTCTTTCTTTGGGGTTATTTGAAAGAGCTAAAGGATAAGATAATTGGGCACATTAACGGCATAGAACCTCAATTATGCCTCAGCGTCATCGAAAATTTGGAGCATCGGATTGTCCCATTTGGCCGATATTTGTTCTATACATAATTAAACCATACCAATATTATTAAAATAAAAATAAATGACAATAATTTCCTAAATAATTTGTGTGATAATCAACATCGGCCCTTAAAATTTAACAACCCTTTACTATTGTTACCTCTGTTGGCAGTGCAACAGCACACCTGACTAAATCGTCCTTCCTTCTGTTTAGGTCCCAATAACAGTCATCTCATAACTGCCCTAAGGGCGTCACCAATAACAGCTTACAGGGATTTGAGGAAATCTCTGTGGGTCTGCCGGTTTCCGTGTTCATTGTCATTTGGTCACTGGTGAAACCTCGAAGGTTCTTATATTACTCTTTTTGGCCCCTTCCTAGCAACTGCAATTGGAGCCCCCATATACACCCTTTTGTTGTGTGTGAAAGTATTCCTAAATTACCAATCGGTTACCAGAAATCATTGAGAAAATAAGAGGTTGAAAAATCGGCCCATAAACTTAGCGGTCTTCCTTTGTATTCTTTTATACTTAGATCTATGTATGTATATGTCTTAATATTTACGCGTATAACAGTGTCAGTCATTCGTTCTTATTGCAATATCTCTTACACAAATCGCTAAAGAAAATAGTGGGCTGAAATTATTGACATCATAGGGTTTTTTTTTTTTTTTTTATATAACTACTACCGAGTCTGCCGTTTTAAATTTATTGGAACAAACGTGTATACTTGTGGTACTTGTGTTCAGCAAAAATGTTTATCATACTAGACCGATGTCAAACCAAAAAAAAAAAAAAATAATTTTTAATATTTTTATAGATTTAAATTTTAAAGTTCTTAAACTGTTTACAATGAATGTTCCTTATTTTAATAAATATTTCTCCCATAAAGTAAAAATCATAGTAATTTTAAATAATGGCATTAAAAGATAATAATTTTTCATTAAACCCACCATAAAAGGCCATTTCTTTTCAAAACTAATTGCCATTAATAAGAGGACTTAATTATAAAGTGCAGGCAACACAACAAGCCGCAAACATAACTGCAAGCAAACATGCTGACTACTAAGAAGTATTGATATCTTTTAAACACACACAAATAACCCAGCAAACAAAATGTAAAACGTTTAAAACAAGAAAATTTTTAAAAATTGCTTTTTCAATAATTTGATAAGATAAAAAGCGGTGTTTCGTGGATAGTTAAATAAAATAAAATAAAATAAAATAAAATAAAATAAAAGAGAATTGAATATAATATAATAAAATAAAACAATTTAAAATATGTAGAAAAATAACTAAAAATAAATATAAAAGAAAACAAAAGAAAATAAAATAAGATAAAAAAATTAAAAAGAAATTAAATAAAATATTATAAAATCGAATAAATAAAAAAAACTAAATTCAAAAGAAAATAAAATAAGAAAAAAAATATAAAATAGAAATAATTTAAAATAAAATGAAATGAAAACAAAATAAAAATAATAAAATAAAACAAAATAACATTAATTGACATTATTCAAGTGTTTGCTCGGTAAAATCCTAACGTTAGCTATTGGCAAATTATAAAAAATGTGTGTAAAACTTGTTCCGTCACAAGACTTACAATAGAATTAAATCAACGCACATAGGGATATTTTGCCAATCTAGCCGGTCCCGAAACGTCTAGGTGAATTAAAAAATTTTTTGTTCTAATTTCCAAAAATATTAATTTTTAAGCTTTTATGTAGAAGAGAAGAATATTAATAAACGTCATTTTTATAATTTATTATCTGAGAATAGTTAATTTATTCATAACTAGCTGTGTCCCCACCTCGTCAGCGTCATTATTTTGCTTTGAAAGTAATGCACTAAAATTTGTATAAAATTCCATAATTATTCTAGAGTACTCTAAATAGTGTTTTAAATTACCCGCTGACAAAAATAAAAGTTGCTGTTAAGTTCGCAGTTCCATTCTCCCTCTTCCTTGTTAATGAGATATTTTTACTGGAAAAAATATCTTATATTTGAACCACGATACTAAGGTACCTCGCCATAAAATTTTATTATAATTCATCCAGTAGTATTTACGTGATGCGAACACAAACATACAGAAAATCACCATTTGATTATATATATAGATAATAACTTATATAAAAGTAGAGATGGTAAACTTTTTTGACAAAAAAAAAAATAACAAAAAATACGTTTTTTAATTTCATTAAAATTTAAAATAAAATTTTTCTAAAGTTTAATTTAAGTAGCTGTTAATATAGCTTTTCAAGGAAAAACTCAATACAAAATCTTTATTCGTTTAGCCCTAAAAAATATGTTGCAAACCTCTCAAAATCGTGTTAATTGACTTTACACGATTTTAAAAGATAAGCGATTTACTCAACTTTCCTGATTTTAACAGTGACCCAAAACGACAAATCTCAAGAAAAAGCTTTGAATTTTTTTGTTGGTGCGGAATTTTTTTGTCTGTTGAGCTCCGTACTTAAAATTTTACATTTCTGAAAATTTATTTTTAGCCTAATGTCCAACTAGTTTGGCAAACTACCCCTCAAAATCAAGATGATGATTTTATTCAAGGCTGAGTTTTGTTTAATGTTTGAATGTAAAAATTAATCTATAATTATAATAATATTAGTAATATTACACACTGTGTAATTTTTTAAGTCATGGCAAAATAACCATATACGGACACCACTACGTCATAAAAGACCAAATAAAAAAAGACCCCTGTCTCCCAGTTTTGCCCAAAGTCCTCCAGGTTTTTTTATGGGCCCTCAAAGATGTGGGGCCTCGATGTTATTTTTGCAATAAATGATCATTTCCTCATGCTCATATTTCGCAAACCGTTTGAAATATTGATATACTCTCCTAAGATCTCAATAAACAACTTTCTAGAACATATGAACTTCCTAGGAATGATTCTTAACACCGTTTAGGTAGCGCTTAGGTAGCCGCAAAAATGAAAAATTTCCCGAACATTTTTTAGCTACTTAAGCGCTACCTAAAAGGTGTTAAGAATCATTTGTAGGAAGTTCATATGTTCTAGAAAGTTGTTTACTGAGATCTTAGGTTCATTTTTGTAGTTGATTGTTTCCTAGAATTTTGAACGGTTTGCTAGCTATGGACCTGAACAGGGAAAAAAAGGTAAAAAAAATTGAATTTTTAAAGTTTTTTGCGATTTCGACCTTGAAGATGAAGTTTTTTATTTTATATGTTCACGATTTTTGTTCTTTATGACAAGAGCTACAACTTTGCCTCAGAGAGTATATCAAAATTCCAAACGGTTTGCAAAATATGAGCTTGAGTAAATGATCATTTTTTTGCAAAAATGACATCGAGGCCCCACATCTTTGATGGCCCATAAAAAAAAACCTGGTGGACTTTGGGCAAAACTGGGGGACAGGGGTCTTTTTTTTTTGCTCTTTTATCACTTAGTGGTGTCCCTATATGGTTATTTTTTTCCGTGTTGCACTGTGTTATTAATACAAAGTTTGATAAATAAAATGACATTTGTTTGTTTGGGGATTACTTCACGTTTGCAATAGACGTTAAAATTTTTTAGAAAAACGCTGAACAATAAGTTAATATTAAATATTTTTCTCAGTTAAAACAAATTTTCATTAATGCGGACCTTGACGGAGCTATTTTGCCAACTGATAATTGTCCAACGGATTACAAAAGGTCTGAATTAAAAAAAGTTGGTATGATTGCTGGGAATGAAAATGCAAGCACTGTGTAGTACATAATCTATTAACTTTGTATAAGTAAGATAACATGTATGCATATACTACCAATTCGTTGCACAGTGTGCAAACGTATATTAAATTTGCTTTTATTTGCGTAACAAATAAAAAGATAAAGCAATGTGACCAGAAACTAAGAGAAACCTCTTGCAGTTTTGGTTAAATACCATAATCTGTTGGACTATACTGCCATACCGTACCGCTGTATTTCATTGTGCTGCTCATACAGTTACCACTGTCTTAGCACTTTAGTGGGTGAGAGTGCATGGTATCTTTTATTGTTGTTTCTACTGAAAAATTATATTGTTGTATGATGAAAATAAACAATGACAACAGTGGCAGTGGCAGTGGCTATTATTGTTAGTAGCCATTTATGTATGGTTGATAGCAAGGTGAGTAAAAATGTCAGACTAAAGGTTTTAAATGCTTAAAGCGAGTTACTTTTTTTATATCTTATTTATAGTCTTTTCCAATATGCACTTGTATAATTATGAAAAGTTGCTGTAATACAAGGTAAGCTAAAATGATTTCCAAAAGAGCACAATATTTCAGACCTTTAATTTAAATAAGAGTTTTTCAGATTAATTGTTGGAATATAAATTAAAAAAAAACAACTTTTGTTTCAACTGTTCATTATGTTACAGACCTTATTTTTGTGAATTTTATATTATCAAGTAAAAAACTTACGCTAATTTTTTTCTAAACTATAAATAAAAACCATAGTGGAAAGCAATAATGTTAAGCAACACTTGAATTTAATAAATATTTGTTCATTAGCGATTAAAATATTCGTTATGCTCATTTCAGTACGATACATGTCAATAGACTACTCATATAATGTCAAAATTTAAGTAAATGTGCACAACTCCACGAAGAGGAGTTTTATTCAAATACTAAGCGAAAATTGCTTTAGAAAGTAAGTTGATGCATTTAGTTTGCTAACAACAAGATGCATTACAAAAGTGATAATGCCTTCAATTTAATAGACTGCTACGCATTTTTGAGGTGATGGTAGACACACATGACCGTCAATGGTGAATGATTCAAGATTATTTGTTTGCGATTTGATAGTAATTTTTTTTTTTAAGAAAAACAGTTCGGGCCATCTCTACTATCATTTTGAAGTCGTGCACCCAGGTATTTAAGACTTGACACATGCATTATTTGAGCATCATTTGGTTTAAGTTGTGCAGTTCGGTGCAGTTGCTTTATTTTTAAAATGTAGGTGATATTCGACTCATTAATTTTGTTAAGTAATATTAGAAGGTTTTTGTATTGTCCAATATTAATGTTGTATCAACAACACTTCACCAAAAGGTGAAAAAACACAGCCTTACAAAAGACCACTTTTAATTACGACATCATTTATGAACCCATCGTTGTCCCTTATATGCTCTGTTTAACTTCAGTATAGAATGCATCCAAATCTAACCTTTGGAGTACAAGAATCAGCATGTCATGCTTTACTTTATATAATAAAATTTACAAATTCCTTTCAAAAACCATTACAGTTTAATATAAGTATTTTAGGAGTTTCCTTTGCATCATAAATCTTTTACATGGTGCTTCAGAAATCTTCCTCAATAGTAAAGAATGCTTTTCATTACATTTATCTAAATTAAGTGATTTAAAATGAGTTAAAGTCTACCGTAAAGCAACACAAAACATAATTTATATCTGTTCGATATACATACACTTCGAAGATATCGATTAAAATGAAGACTTTCGCTTTCACAGCAATTAAAATAAAAAAAAAATAAGAGTGATGTAGATGAAGTAAATTTGAATTACTTTCGTTTTTATTAACATTCCTAGCAAGATATAAAACAATAAACAAAAATGATTTATATTTATATATATATTTCTTTTGGTTCTGTAAATGCTTCAGTTTATAAGTATATTCTGGAAGGAATGTAAAAGCAGTACGGTTTCATATTTCTTCATAAATTATAAAAGACATTAAGTTAAGAAAATATTGCATGCAATATACATACATACCGATAATCACAATTCTACAGTATAAGAAAATAAATGTTGAACATTTAAAGGAGTTCACAAGGAGTATCATAGTGTTTGGTAATAAGTATGTCTATGGCCATTAATGTCACACATAAATATTAAGTATGCGGTTGACACCTTATTTATGTTCTATTCATATTTGTGTGGGGGAGGGAAATAGCTATGTCAGCTAAAAGAGAAAGATTTTAGTTTTCGTTAACTTTTATCACATAAAATTGTGGTTGTGTCTAAATTTCTATTAACTTTTTGGTTAAAAAAAAAAAAAACTTTTACCATATTTCTATGTGTTTCATTAAGTTTTAGCTTGAGTCAGCCTTTTGTTGATTTTATATTTCTAATTTTATGTTATCTTTAATGTGTTAAACCCACTTGAAACTGATGTATTTGAGGCATTAACTTCTGGATCTTAGTAAGCAATTTTTGAAACGGCGACACCTATTGTAACGACTGATAGTATTAAGCCCTACTACATCGAGACGGTTCTACTAATTTATAAAATTTTGAAAGAATTTAGGTGAATTTAAATGATATATTAAGATTCTTTGAGATGTTGAAGATCATATTAAAAATATTTTTATGAATTTTTTATGAATTATAATCAGGGATAAAATAAAGTATAATAAATAAATAACAGTTATCGATATCAAAAACGTTTTTTACATTAGTTCTTTAGAGAATTAAATAAAAAAATCCATATTAGCATTCAGATAAAATAAAAGCTCGAATTAAAGTTTTAAAAAGAGAATTTTGTTTTGCCGTAACAAAAATAAAACTTTTTTAGGATTTTTTTTTGGTCAGAAAATAAAACTCAATTAATGTAAATGATTACCAATACAATAATCTTACATTTTCATTTAATAAATTGCCATTCATACAATGAAAATTTTTAATTTGTTAATGTTTGATTAACAATCTTCACCGGATGATTTCTAATCTTCGTCGGATTTTTGCGATTCATCCCAACCTCATATATCGCTTTTAAGGCAGAACAAGAAAGCGAAGAAAATGATAATGAGGATGAAAAAATATTTTCTTTGAAATTGATAATTTTTCTCCAAGGGGCTTATCGATAAATAAACCTCTATGTACTGGGAGGAAAAAATATATTATTCATACTCATTGGCAAAAGAAGGGAACAGTTTGTTGCTGAAATGCAGGGGAATGTGGAAAGAGGATTATATGTTCTTAAGTTGTTATTGACCGGTCTGAGTTCAAACTTAACTCAAACTTAAACTCGAAATAATCGTTTAAATTTTTACTAATTGTTGTTATAGCGGCCATAGTAATACACTTTCTATGAAAGTAAAAAGGACCTACTTATTGTTGTTCAAAAAAAAAAAAAGGAAATATACGTGAGAAACGCGTCACTCGTGCCAATCGGAACACCCACTAATTTTTAGTAGTTGTTACATCAGCAGTGGCAACAAATATTCTATAAATATTTCAAGAGTCTATCTATTACTGTTTAAAAAAAAAGTGCAAATCATGTCACTATCGGAACACCCGGTAGTCTCAGTATTTGTTATAGCAGCCATGTTAAAAAAATAAAGCAATATACGTGAAAACCCTGTCTCTATTGAAGACCCTTTAATTTTACTAATTGTTATATTGACCGTGGCAACACATCTGTAAAAATTTCAAGAGTCATGACACTGTCGAAACACCCTTTGATTTTTACATTTATTATAGAGGCCACCTATTATGGTTATTATAGAGTCTACCTATTATGGTTAAAAAATTGGCTTTCTAAATGCAAAGCACGTCATTCTTGGAACACTCTTTAATTTTTTATTTTTTTTTAAAGAGAAGTAACACTCAGGCAGTTAATATCCTGTATTAACTGTGCTACTTCGTTTGGAAAGGAATAGTAGTAGATAAGCCAGATGGTTAGTGTGATAATAAAGCTTCGCTTATAGCAACACTGCAATTGCACGTTATGATTATTTTTATAACAGTGTAACAAGCGGCTCTGGTGTTATTTAGGCGAATTAGTTAGAAGCTAGCATAGCCAATTTATAATTATTTTACTTCACCGGCGATTTAGTGGTATGTGGTTATACCGGCGAAAAACGGCATTGTTTTAAAGGGAATTTATACAAATTAGAAAAATTGATGTTGCCATGGCTGAGTATGGAACTCATGACCATTGCTTAGTAGTCAACGTGCTAACCACTTAAGCTACAGCACCCTATCCTAGAGGCTTTAGCAATTCGCAATCTTCGAAAATTTCAAGAGCCTGCTTAAAAATTAGGTCATATTCATGGAAATCACGTCACTATCGGAACGCCCTTTTAATTTTTATCATTTTTTATTGTGGCCATAGTAATATACCTTCTGTAAAAATTTTAAGAGTTTACCTTTTATAGTTAAAAATGTAGGCCACGTACATCCAAATCGCGTCACTATTGGAACACCCTTTCATGTGTAAATTTTATATACTTCTTCACTTTCCGCGAACAACCTATAAGTTTTAGTATTTGTTAGCTAGCTAACACAGAAGATGTACTACGATCTTCTCTGAAGAATCGAAGAGTCTACTTATTATGGTTCAAAACTTAGGCCTTTTGAATGCAACTCAAGTCCTATCGGACCATCCTTTAATCTTAATTTTAATTTTTTATACTTGTTTATATAGCGAACAAAGTTTTTTACTGTTTGTAAATTTTAAGTGTAAACCTCCTACGCTTCATGAAATAAGAACATATACACGAATAACTCGTCACTTTCTGAACACCCTATATGTTTTAGTATTTGTTGCTATAGCGGGCACACCTTCTGTGAGTCAAGTTCAAGAGTCTATCTCTTACGTTTTCAGAGATAGAAGGCGCTGACAGACGGACAGACATTGTAGCAAAAACGGTAGGGTAACGTTTTTACCCTTTAAAAATAGTAATTGAGAGAGGAAAGTAAAACTGCTAAAAAGAAAATAAACAAAATGAGTTTTATTTCATATGTACATATGACAACATAGATCTCCATTAACTCTAACATTAAAAGTTTTTGATTTTAATTTTTTGATAACTGTTATTTACGGTCCCTGATTATAATAAGTTTTTCTTATTTTTTTTTTTTTAATTCTACAAACCAAAAAATCTTTAGTAATAACAATTTTTATTTGCGCAGTTGTATGCTGATTGCAGAGATATTATTTTTTATACGTTGAATTCTAAGTCTGCTAATAAAATACAATAAAAGGATTAAAATAAATAACAATTCAAACTATATACAGGTATATGCTCCTTACTCTTTTCATTTATATACTGATAACATAAGCTGAAGTTGTATATTTATTTACACAACAGTAACTACACCACCTCTTTACAATTGAAATCGTTGTCACTGATTTAACTGCAACCAGGGAAAATCAAAACAATACCGCCGTCCTGAACCACAAAACCATAGATTTGTAAAGCTCTTGTCTTACACTTAGTTATGGTTTTTCTTCTATTCTGCTTTACCTCTTATACGCCAATACACGAGAGAAGCCATATTAAATGATAAAAACATATAAAAGCATAAATACTTAAGTTTTTTTTTCGCTTTTGCTATGCAAAAAGTTAGAAAATCCTTTTATATTTATTTATTGCATTTAAACGGAGTTCTCTTTGAGTAAAAGAAATGTGTAAAAGAATAGCAAAAAAGGATTTAGATCTTTGATTTCCGGTTATTTTTTTAATGTTTATTTAAAAGGTTTTCTTTTTGTTTGATCCTAAGGCACACAATCAAACAAGCTCCTTTATGCAGATATTCAGTTGTATTTATATGTTTGGTTATGATGTTTTTTCAATACTTTTGATTGCTTATAAGATTTTATGTTAACGATATCACGTCATCATCTTAACTTTTTCTTTCTTGTGTTTTTCACAGCGAACTCTTTGAGTTTTTTTTTTTGTTATTGCTTAAAACTTTTCAAAACAAAAAATTTCTAGTTCAACACATGATTGCTTACAGAATTTCTGAATTCTAAAATAATATGCTAAAAGACATTAAAAGGCTCCTGAGAAAAGTCAAGTACATATACTTAACTATCAAATACAAAATGTAGAAAAGAAGGCGTTAAACGGCCTTTGCTTTTTATGTGAATACGTGCGGGGATTCAACAATAAGAATTAATTTCAAAAGGTTTTGATGTAATATTGAATATTGAAGCAAGAAGGGCTTAAATTATTTTTCATTAATAACTCAATGTGTTTGTTATTATCTGTACAAATTTGTTTTGTATTTTAAAATAACATACTTTTAATATATGAACAATTACTACTTGTTTTTCGGATAATCAGCTGCCTAAAATTCATGTCGATTTCCTCAGATATGGAGATAAATTCATCCTTCTTATTGTAATTAGATTAACACGAATTTAAACAAATAAAATAAAACTTTCTAAATTTTTCTTATAAAACGAACTTAAGCCTTACTTCATACTATGTGTTTTATGTGTGTTTTATTTTCTATCATATAAGGTATACAATATTCACAAATGTCTATTTTAAAATATCTATGGTACAGCTAATATTTGAGAATAGAATCATATACATTTCTCACTCTAAGGGCGCCCGAACTCTGCAGACTTTTTATCGGCCAATAGTTTGGTCGACTTCTTGATCAGTATGGAGAGGATTGCATATGCGTACAGTAAAGGGGCTTCCTGATTCCATTCAAACTAATCTCTAGCCTAACCCTACTGTCGACCAATAAAAATTCTGTAGTCTGCGCTGGCCCTAAGTTAAACAACAAACAACTGTTTATGTGTTTTTAGCAAGATTATAACAGCGTACAAGTAAAGTCTTACATATCCAATTCAGTTACACTCATTTGCCATTTAATATCAGTAGTAGAAGATTTTTATGGGTTATAAGTATGTTTGTGCAATACTTTTATACATAATATTGCAAATCTTAGTCTGGATTTTCTATAGCCTTGCATTATACTTCATATTGAAATATATATTACTCATACGTCTGTAGTATTGTGATAAAAATGAAGATGTACTGTAATATATTTATTTAATACTAGCTGTGCCCGCCACTTCTTCAGCGTCCTTCAATATTTTGTTCGATTTTGTTTTGAAAGCAATCCACACCAAATACCCTTACGATTTTAGATTTTTTTTTTAAATAGAAGTAACAGTCAGGCAATTAATGCCTATATTAAATGTGTTACTTCCTTTAGAAAGGGATAGTAGTAGATAAGACAGATGGTTAGTGCGACGGTAAAGCTTCGCAAGCGCATCTGGTGTTCTTTAGACAAATTAGTTTAAAGCTAGCATAGCCAATATAATTATTTTACTTCGCCTGCGATTTAGTGCTATGTGGTAATACCGGCGTTTTTAGTTCCGCCTTAAGATATGCTACGTATCAGTTTATATATTTATTTACTTTATAAAAAGTAAAGTAAATAACCAGATATAAAAGTATTCATATCTGGTTAGTTCAACTGCGTACTTTCATTGCTTTTTCTCCACTTTCTAAGATATTTTTGCGGAAAAAAAAGGATTCTATATTAGGATACTTAGATACCTCCTCACAAAATTTTGTTAAAATCCAACCAGTAGTTTTTACGTGATGAGAACGTCAATGAAAAGCAGACAGACAGACGGAAGTGAGTTACTAGTTTATTATATGTATAGATTAATTTTCTTTGTTGACCTCATTATAAATAAACATATAAATAAAAAAATATACGAATTGAAACTAATTCAGTTGAGTTGATTTTTTTTTTAATATTACCTTGAAAATGGTTAAAGAAAACAGGAATATTGTATTTTAGATTCTGAGAGAATGTACCACATCATCCTTATCATTCCATATATCTAACTACTCTGAATAGCTAGATGATGTTTACAACTAAACTGACTATCCACAGTGAATATATTCGAGGAATTATGAAGAAGAATGTATTAATCCAGATAATATAGAAATAAAAATATTCTTCATAATTTTTAAAAATATTCTTTCAATACAACTGCGAACTTTATAACATACGACCTTAACACTTTTAAGCATATCTAATTTTTACGTACCTTTGCCCGATGTCTTGGAACAATAATTTTTTAGTTCCCTTGTCTATCAGTCTAGTAGATGGATACTCGATTCAAGTTTATCTAAAATTCCGGATATTATTATTATGCAATAGAAGGAGGTATAAAAATAACCCGAAGCAATATAGGTCTGCTTAATTGTTTTCCTCTCTACTCTATCTTTATTTACTAATATTTCTCGGAAATATAGTATATAGAGATAGAATAAGTTTTATCACAATCTTAACATTCTTTTTCAAAAAATTTAAGTCCCCAACTCGTGCTAAATTATTTGCAACATCCCAATAAAATTAACTGTAATTGTAATTAAATTCCCAATAAACATGAGAGACAGACTGAGTGAGAATCTGAGTGAGTGAAATATTTGCAAATAAAGACATCACTGAAATACTTAGATTATCGTTGCCATCCATGATCTATTTAACCACTAAAGTGCCATCATAAATGTATTGAAACAAAAACTTTTGGCTTCATTTTAAATAAACTATAAATTAATGAAAAAATAAATAACAATATGATGGAGCAAACAATTCAAGGATAAATGCTCACAGTAGTAGGAGAAACATACGAAAGAAATATTAGAAATTATTGTCTAAATAGGTATTCTATTAATATAAAATATTTATTAGCATTAAATGTAAAAATATTGCATTAAAGCATTTCGTATACTAAAACCTGCAAAAGTCAAATGGCAACCACACAAAATGTTAGAAAAACCCATCTACAAAATGTATTTATTTTTCCAGTATTAATCTTTTTGGCTTTAAAAACATAGATCCATTTTCTTGTGTAAAAACTATCTATTTATTTAATTTATTTAGTTCATTTTTGTAAATATTATATAAAATATTTTTATCGTTTTAAATAGCAACTGTTAAAAAGTCACTTAACGAATTCAATGTAATAAAATAAATTATTTATTTAGCAACTTTAAATGCAATAAACTATCTGCAAAAGAGAAAATTGACAAATAGAAAAACGTAATAAAATAATATCCAGTTTATAAAATGTACATATGCGAAGTAAATTGCATTGACGTAAGCTGAATGTCTAACTTTTTTGTTTATATCAAGCAAAATAATAAACTGGTAACAGCAAAACAAGAGTGAAAGTTTTTTCTTTTTTGGAATTACAAATTTTGTATGTGTAAATAAAAATTGTTGATAAATTATTTTTATTTTATTTAACTTATTTTCTAATTTATAAAAAAAAAATTTAAAATTTATACAGAATTTATATTCAGATCAATTAAGTGTTTCTTGTAGTGATGAACGTAAATATAGTTCGAGACTTTATTAATCAGCTAAGCCTAATATTTCAAGTTAGCCCCTCAGTACCTTGAAAGCATTTGAAAAAAAATTAAGAAACGTTATTTAATTTTTTGATTATGGTTAAAAAATTCTTTGACGGACCTGATCTATTTTCTTCAGTTGTATTAGTATTATCAGTCATCAAAGGCTTATCTATGCCTGCGTGGTGTATAAAAAATTAAATTTTTAAGTTTTGACTAGGGTTTGGGATTTCCGGACTTTTTCACTTCCCGGGAAACGGGAACGGTTGACGGTTCTACAAATTCGAGTGGCTTGTTTGAATAATCTGTTGAACAAAGTTTTATGGAATTTTTTGACACACTAGCAATTTCAACACTTTCTAAATAGTTAATATCGCAAAAGTTTCATCATCCCTTCGTTCATTTACTTTTTTTTTCAACCATCGTTTTTGAAAGAGTTGAATTAATAGCCAAAAGCTGCTCGTAGAGGGTCTAAATAATAACAACTTCTATTAACAAATTTGTATCCCTGCGGCAACTTTAATGGGATTTAAGACACCCACTAAATTTTCTAAAGTCTGAACATATTCTTGCACCACAACTCTGCGCAATCGTAATCTATCAGAATTTTTTAATTGCGTTTTTCGATTTAAGAAACGATTGAATCGTTCCAACCACCATACTTATCTTGTTTTTACATCATGAATTAAACGTGACGCTGTTTTTAGAGGGCTTTTTTCAAATAGTTCTAAAATTTTTCTTGCACGATCTATTGTAAGTTTCTAAATATATTACAATTTTAAAAATGCCTGTGTTTTATTCAGCACAATAACGATCAAATATTTGTGTGATAACAAAAGAAATGCTTATTTCAAATTAAGAACCACTGAATTTTCTTTAAAGTGCTTAAGATTTTAAATTTCCCGTTTCTCGGGAAATTAGCAAAAATTTTCCCGGCAAATTTTTTTTTAGCCTTTCCCGGGAATTCCCAGGCGGGAATTGTATATCTATATTGATTAAATAAATAAGTATGATTTTAGTTTTCATTACTCAAAGTATTTGTTATTATCATATAATGCCTCAAAGTACAAATTCGTAAAAAACATATGACACTACCACCCCCCTTATATTAGCCCACAGCTTACTTATATGTATATGCCACGCGGACGTATGTTAAGGCTTTATTTATCACAACAACAGATAAGCCTTCTAGGGTTAATATAATTTTAAAAATGAATCATTTTTCTAAATTTTCTTGTGACAAAGTTAGATTTTAATTTTCAAGTCTTCGAAACATATCCGGTTTAGTGGCCATAGACAAATTGTAAATTATTTGATTGGACATTTCTAAAAAAAATAAAAACTATTTTAAACTAAATTCACTTGCCAAGAATTTTTGCAGAAAAAATATATTGTGCTGCTATTATCTCAATTTCCTTCCTACAAGTGTACAACTCCCATTATAATATGCAAAATTAAACACATTTAAAAATAATTCTTGTAAAACATAAATTAAAAAAATAAAAATTTTTTTAAAAATTTAAAGTTTGCAAAAAAATCTAAAATTTACAAACACATGGATTTTTTGAACAAATAAAATAAATTTAACGAAAAAATGTTTTTTTTTTTATATTTTAAATTTAGCACAAAATCTGTATTTTTTCTATATTTTTTTCTAAATAAAAAATCTTATTTAGCAAAAAATAAATCAAAACAAAGAAAACGTCAGTAGAAAATCTAAAATAGAGAAGTAATATATAATACTGAAATTTTTTATAAAAATAGTTAAATTTAATTTTGCATCAAAAACAAATGACTGAAACATACTTATTTTGTACTAGCTGTGCCCTCCACATCGTGGGAGCCCTGACAATATTTTATTTTATATAATAATTGTAAGATAATTACTTCTATAGAGTAGCACCTATAAAAGACAAATGCAATTAAACTATGAAAAAAGTAACAATAACAAAATTGTATAGCCACACTCAAGTCGCAGTATTCTTACCAAATTTTAAAAATTAACGCTAAACAACAAAAATAATGTTATCACATAATTAACTAAGTATGTATTTCACAAAATAACCAAATTATATAACGCGATTTAAAAAAATTATTACTTTTTATTTATTCAACAATGGGATCTTTCAATATTAAACATGAAAATAATTATTTTAACCCGGCGTAGGGCACGTGATAAAAGAAACACCGACAGTCAAGTGGGTAAATATGACCCTAGTTTTTTGACATTGTGTTTTGCATAATTTTCAAAATTTGAGAAACGTAAGCAATATATAGATGGCTCTTTGTTATATGTAAAAAAACATATTTAAATTTTTTAATTTATTAATTTAATAAAACTGGAGTGGCCTACACTCAACTTTATCATACCAAATGGAAACAGATATTTTTATGGATGTATTAAATAAAGAATAAAATTTCAAAGTTTATTCGAATTACTATTTTCGGTAAACTAACCCTTTCCCCTTCCCGATTATGACCACAATTTATACAGCTCATCTTCATCTCCATAAATACGTACAAAATTGCGTTTTAATATGTCATACGGTATGACCTGTAGAGCGTTCACAAAATTTGGGGGTCAGGAAACTATCCCTTACCCCCTCGCGATTATGCCCAAAAACTATACAGCTCTTCAGCACCATATACCAAAGGTACGTACTAAATTTCATTTTGATATGTCAAACGGTATGACCTGTACAAACTCCACAAAAATAGTGGCATACACACACAGAGCTCACGAATGGGAGCTAAGTTGTCTAATATAGTCAAGTCATAGTCAAGGGAAAATCTCAATACCAGTTCCATCTGCAGCCCAAAGTAAACTTAAGTTCTCTCTTCGCGGTCCATTTTAGCAAAAAACTGAAATCAGAGCTTAATACACTAAATTTATTTTTTTTAATTGGTGAAATCTTGCTACACCGACAGCCAGGTTGGGTCATATTTACCTTTTCTTAGTTGACGGTCAACTATCTCTGTTCACATTCAATCATCAACTGAAACGAAATAATAAACAATATGCAAAACCGATAGACTCCAGCTACTGAGAAATTTGGAAACGTCGCAAATCGTTGAAAAAAGTTACACAGCAATTTAAGAGTATATGACCCAACCTGCATGACGCCGGGTTAATTTAACGACACTTCATTCAGCTTTGTATAAATAACTATTATTGATTCTGGTTAACACTTTCTAACATATGTACAAATCACCGTTCACGTACAGGTTCAAATAAAAACTCAATCACAACCTGTGTACATGCATATGTATATGCATATGTATTTGGAAGGCCCCAACACAATAAGGTTATACAGACCTTTTGTATAACAAAATATATTTTTATGTTACGCTATTGTTTTTCTTACAATAATTATAAAAGGTTTACGTTTATTTTTAAATATTAAAAACAAGATTTAAATCGTATCAGATGTATTTCTGTTAGAAATACTACTTACGAAAATTCAGTAAAAACAACTAAGGCCAACCTAGCAAACTTGGAACGTCCCGATTATAGAAAAAGAACCGCTCGTACAATACAATTATTCAATTATGATTAATTGTAAGTAATTTATATTTTGTCAGTGCCATCTGTGTTTAAAATATCCTGTATTGGGATCAAGATAACTAGGTACCTACTTAAAAATATTTTGTTAAAATTCATCCAAAAGTTTTTACGTGATGGCAACGCAAAAGAAAAGCAAACAGGCAGACAGACAGACGGAGATGAGTTAGGATTTTATTATATTATATCTTTTATATCTTTTAATTCTGTTTATAAAGGAGGTGTGTAACCTCCTTTAATATATTTAAATTTTAAACTGTCGACAGCAAAGAAAAAAAGACTAAAACTGATAAGTTTTAAATTGAAACAGAAAAAATCATATACTCGTACTTATATATGTATACATCTACATAATTGAATGCATACATACTGGTTATTTTTAAACATTTGTCATTTTCTAACATGATATCAAATATCCTTTAGCTCTTCCTTTTTGTGCTCAGTATACTTACATCAGTTTTGTTTTTCTCAGACTACACTATCATCATCAAGCTAGAACGTGTCTCGTATTTTAAACAATTCCTGATTAAGAAAAAAGATATTTTAAAGCACAAACGCATGCATATACATACTTGCAATCTCATATTATTATTTAAAATAAACTCAATCACATTGTAAGCAGTGTTGGAAACGATTTTATTAAATTTAAGAAAAATTAAAAAAAAATACTTTAAATTATTTTCAAAACATATATTTGATATTGATATAGTCCAAAATAGAAAAAATTTTAAAATTGTAAAATTTTAAAATTAGGGACAATATAGACAAAACTTCGTTAATGCTTTGTATTTGGTAATTTAAGGCAAAACTTAATATATTTTTAACTTCCAAAATGATATTTGTCTTAATAATTTTATATTTATATTAATTTTAGTGCGGTTTTAAAAAACGTGTGTTATTTTTTTTATTTAATTTAATTAATACTGTAGTTGATCAAATTATTATACCTTTCACCACAGGTGGAAAATAGTATATATTTATAAGTTTATCATTCTGTGGAAATTTGGAAAAAAAATTTGAAAAAAAAATTCCAAAAATTTTTAAAAATATTTTTACAAAAAAGTTTCAAACCATTTTTACAAAAAATGTTTAAAAAGATTTTTCCAAAAAAAAATTTCAAAGAAACAAAAGAGAGTAACACAATATCTAGCATTGTTATAGTGAAGGCTATATAAGACACGGCATTGCCGAATATAGCACTCTTGTTTCGTTTTTATAAAACAAGCCAAAAATTAGGGCTATTTGAAAAATAAATAATACACATTATTTCGTATTAAATGAGATGTTTGTAAAGTCTAAAAAGCAAGAAAAACCAAAATTTCTAAACAAAAAACAATAGTAACCATTACAAACTAAAAAATTTTTCTTTTATTTTTTTTTTTTGCATTTTTTGAAAATAAATATTTTATGATTCTTTCAGAATAAATTTTAAAGGAATTACGCGCGTTTAAAAATAATAATGTTATATAATACAATTCCGAATATAATTTTTAAAAAATAAATAATTAACTTAAGCGGGTTCAAAATCACAGCCCGAAATTATCTATCTGTTCTACAATTCTTACCAGAACAACCTTTAGAGAAAGTCCTTTTGTATATATTTATAATGGGGTGCTGAAATAGTTTTTCTGATTTTTTTCTGTCAGTTTTCATGCACAGTGAATGAAAGTGCAATCAACATAAAAAATGAGTTTCATTCATAAGTAAATAATTTTGAAAGGATTATTATCTAATAAGACAGAACCTTGTAAAAAACCACACAACTAAAATAATATATATGAACCATATGAAAAAAAAATGTTTCCGCACTGCATAGTGGAGCAGAACAAGAATGTTTTGTAAATAACTCAGCTGCTGATTGATCCAAAATTTGACATGAAAATAGCAGATTAGTATCTGAGCTTAATTTTTTCAAACTGGGTACTATAGATTTCAAACGTGCACTTAAATTACCTTTAAGTCAAACACTAAGTTTTTTAGTACAACCCCAGGAGGAACGGAATTAACACATGATTTGTCACGTGACTAGTTTAAGCGACCTGTCACTTTGGCATGGTAATCTCCTATGCGATATCATAACGATAATCTGTTATAGGTATTAAACCTAATCTTAGCGTGCTTGTTTGGTGCCAGCTACTATTAAACTAGACTAGCTCTAGGTAAATGGTCTTTTTCTTAGCACCTGTCACCAGAAACGATTCATAACTTCTCGTACTTCTTCTAATTTGACAGGTTATAAGATAAGCATGATTGACATAATGTTCAACAATTTACAACAGCGAACGTAAGACTGATTGTTAAAGCTGTCCAAGTCAATACTATTTAAATTCAGAAATTTACACAATTATAGCCCCTATTACGGTTTACAACTCAACTCTACTTCAGTTAAAATTTTACAATTTGGAATTATTAATTACAACTCAACTTGTCAAAAACTTTTAAGTTGAATTTAAATTGTGTTACAACTCTGTTGTAGTTTTACTTTTTGCAACCCCGTGTTAGTTCGGTTAACAAAAGTTTTAAAAAATTACAACTCATCAGTAGCAGTTGTCTTTTAGACAACTCAACTGAGTTGAGTTGTAAACCGTAATACGAGTAGGGGCATAAATAAAAGTCAACTACTTGTCCTTAAAAAGGGTTTAATTGTTTATTTTTCTATAATTTGTATTTTTATAATTTCTCCATAGATAATAATTCCTCCAATAATCGTCGCTTTTATTGCCTGCCCGGACGTAATTAAAATAGAGAAACATTTTTCACAACTTTCACTCGCTTAAAAGTGACTATTATTGATACTGCCAAGTACTGATTATAACCATAAATTTGATAATATTCTAGTAAAAAAAATCATTTGAAGTGACTTTTTTAGAAATCTTTGTTTTTCCATTATTTTTATTGCAATTCTTAATGGCAAAATAAATAACTCTTAAATAGAAATCTAGTTTAAAGCACATAAAAATAAATTAAACATTTATTGTCAGACGGTTCTTAAATACGATTTTTATATTGAACACAACTTTTATTTTCAAATGTCTAGATTTCTTTTCGTCGTTAGTACAATAGCATTTATTATTAAAATAACAAAAACAGCGAAAAAAAAACAATGTTGAGCACCAATAACAAAAACTCTGTACTTTTATTCGTTTCTTTAAATATTTTTGGCAAGAATTTTAATGGTCATAAATTAAAAATTACTAAAGTATGGATGCCAAGAACTGAAAATAAAGCAAAAATATCTACAAAGATATAAAAACAGCAAAGCAAAAACGAAAAAAGATTAATGTTGCAAATACAGATACAACAGAGTATTAATATTTTTTTTTCAAAAGGATTAGAAAAATAATATTGAAAAAAATAAAAATAAAATAATTATAGCACCGATAGAAGTTGCGAGGATAAATTTTTATTTAAAAGTCTTAAAGCTACAAGAAAATCTGATAGCTTAGGTATTTTTATTGTACATAAAATGCACAGCCAAATTTGTTTAACTAAATTTCAAACTTGTACTATACAATTCGATCTTTAAACCAATATGGTTATGGCGTATTCTTTCAGCTTTAAAAAATTCGAAGGATCTAAAATCAGATTATGGTCATAACCGCCCGTTTGTATTATTAAACACTCCAACATTCACAAAGATCGAAATGTGCTTTTAGTTAAAGCACAACATGTAGTCGATTTTAATTGCTGATTCTAGCAACGAATTATAAGAACTTCATTTATCAATTTAGTGCAATACAACATTATATTTTAGTTTTATCTTTGTCTAAAGTAAAATAGAAATAAGTTGGATTCTAGCGAGCAGTTTTGTAATGTATATATATTAATGTAGGGGGAATTCGAAACTGACCACTTCTTAAATGCGTTCCTTTTCGACATCCTTCCATTTTGAATGATTATAGGCCACCGAATTGTAATTTACGGCACCTGGCTTTCATTGAATCATGTGCTACAGCCAGCCTTTAATCTAGACTTAAGTGATTTCAGACTGTCGACTGTTAACTGTCGGCCTTCTTTGTCATCACGGAGTCTATATTTATTACTAGCATTTATCCAAGGCTTAGTTTCCCTATGGCATCCACATTTAACAAGCTTCTGCCCGAGGTCCTAAGTCTAATGCTAAACAGTGCTGGACATTCACACAAAATGTGCGCTATCGTCTCTGCGTCTTCCAGGCATAGTCTGCAAGTATTATCTTCTTTGATATTTATCTTTGCTAGATGATACTTTCCGTTTCTATGGCAGTTATACAGCTTAAGGTACCTCTATTATATTTATTATAAAGGGTGTTGCATTCGAGGTTCCCTAACTTAAAAAAAAAAGAAAAAAAAAACACAGAAAATTCAAATTTAATCGAGAATGTTTATTATCATTTGAATGAAAATTTTTTGGCATTTATTTTTTGAAGATTATGTCTATCAAATGTTGGTCGTTGCTACGTCGTTGAATCCAATTTTCGATAACTCGTTCGAGCATTAACTGGCGAATAACACTCGTGATGTTTTCTTCCAAGACCTGAATCGAAAACTTTAGACTTTACATATCCCCACAGGAAAAAGTCTATGTGATATCACACGATCTTGGTGGCCAATCGGACGGCCCAAAAAGTGAAATTATGTGCTCACCAAATGTTCTCTCATTAGTTGTGGCGCCGTCTTGCTGAAACCAAATCGTTTTGCTGCCGAGAGCACGAACTTCAATTTCAGGCATCAAATAGTCGGTTATCATGGCACAATAACGATCTGCATTGACTCTTACGTTCGGCATCATTCGGCCAAACAATAATAACATGACAGCATGGCACGACTCACACGTGATCTGTTAAAAAAAGGCTATTAATAAGTACCTCGAAATGGATCACACTATATTAAGCTAAGGTCAGCAAACACTTCCTGCTAAGAGTATCATTGAGCACCATTCGATACTGTCTACATGTAGTAGCCTCCCTCCACCTTGCCGGGTTTAGTAAGTTCGCTCGTATTAAGGTCATTACCTCGTGATACTCTAAGTTCTGGTCCACAGCTGATTCCCTTTTTGCAAGTTGATCTTCTGCTTTGTTCCCAGCTGTGTATATATATGTGCTTTAACCAACATCAATTCTAACCGAGGCATATCTGTTAAGTTTGAAATGTATAAAGCTGCTTACATATAAAATTTGCAATGGGAGAATATGTTTTTCATATTGTTGAAAAATGTATGTAATAAAATTGATTTTTAAGGACAATTTTATGAGATAAAAGAGTGTATATCGTTTAAGTATGCAGTCCCCGCGAAATGCCTAACCTGTAAGTTTAGTTTTCACCCTCACCTTAGTTTATTAGCTCAACTTTGCGGCCAGAGAAATATATCCAATAGCATACATGTTATTAGTAAATAGATAATTAAAACTAATCCCTTAACATATTTGTTTAGTAAATAAATATTGCGACGATTTTTCGGCCCAAAAATTAAACCAAATGTTAAAATGTTATCATCGTTAACCAAATACACAATTTATCCCTAAAACAAACTTAATGCTGAACAAAATTTAAAAACATGTTTAAACAATTTCGAAAGGCTAATCTGGCGTAAGTACACTCATGATACGGTTTTAAACTTCAAATTAAAGAAAAAAATGTTCATTGAAAGTTTATCTGCTTCCATAAATAAAAAACAGCTTAAAAATAAGCTATTGCACAAAACCTACTATACGAATCAAGTTAAAAATTATTAATTTATAAAATATTTATTTAAAATTCGCCATGCTCTAGGCGGCCACTCAAAAAGAAAAAAAAATATTTAGAAATACGTAATTTTTTGCCTTTATATTTCGATAAGTACCATTACTATTTATTCCTTTTCATAAAACTAATGCAACTGTTGCTTAATGGTTTGTTAACTTGTTCATGAAAAATGCTTTCTTTAACAAAATTATTTTAAACCAAATCATAATTAAGTTAATTCAAACTCTTACTGCGGGTCATCAGCAATGTTTTTTTCCAAGCATTTGATACAGAAACATAAGAGCTTTTTGTTCAGATCCTTTTATATATAAGTAAGTTTTTTATACAAAACTTGAAATTGAGTAGGCGTGTAGTGTGTAAGTTTTGTTCATTTTATAATTTATTTATAAGTAAATACAACTTTTGCATGCCTAGTTTTTACTTATGTTTTTGCTAAAGCATTTAAACCTAAAAGTAGTGGATTCCTTTATTCAAAATATACTTACATTTACGTTATTTTACAATATTTTTAAGAATGAATATAAAAGCAGCTTTTCGTTTAGCTTTTGAATTTTGAATTTACTACTCCTTAAGCACTTTAAATAAATATTTGTTTGTTTTTCGAGAGGTATTAAATAGTCTATGAATAAGTTATTTCGAGTACTTTAGAACAATTTAAATGAAAAAAAATATATTTTTAAAGCTTCTTTAATATATTAGAAATTCTCCAGTAGCCACAAAAATTTAATAGCAGCATAATAATAATACGAAATAACTATTCGTTGTCGTTGTTAACAATTGGGCTTGTATTATTCAACCACTTGAAAGAGTTTAAGTAACATTCTATACATAAAACCATATATAAAATACAGCTGCTGCAAGATCGAAAGCCAGGTAGAGTTTCACAACGTCGCTTATTTGCTGAATTTTAAGAAGGTTGGATGGAGACCCCGTTTTTAAATGAAAAATTTTCTTTAGCGACTAAGCTCAACAATGGGTTCAATGGGTACGTGAACAAAGAGAAATGCCGGATTTAGTGTAAAGAGCATGCACAGGCAATTCAAAAGTTGTCAATACACCCTGAATGATGCACCGTTTGGTGAGGATCATTGGACTGTTCTTGTTCCAGAACAATGAAAATCGAAACTTTACAGTCAATGGTGCAAGGTACTGTGAGATGATTACCGACTTTTTTTTGTCTAAGGAAGAATTAGCCTTGGTCAATATGTTGCATCAATAATACGGTGCCACATGCCACACGGCAGGCGATACCATGTATTAATTGATATTATCTATATAAAATAAATGGATGGCAATCATTGAGCAGCCCAAATAAAAATTTCATATACTTTAAAAAATTTTCTGTGTTTTTTTAAATATAAAACCCAAACCGTTTAAAAATCACCCATTACACATCGCACACTAAATCAAAAAGCTCTCGGATCAAATCTCTATCGAACACGAAAACCTCGAAAAATATTTTGTAAAATAATTTTCAAAAAATTTTTATAAAAAAATCTAAACAAAAAATTAAAAAACATTTTAACTAAAAATTTTTAAAAAAAATTTTCTAAGTATTGTCCAAAAAATTTTCTAAAAAATGTTTAAACAATTTTTACAAAATATATTCCAAAAAAAAAATACAAAATATTTTTTATATAAAATTTTTATTTTTCAATAAAATTTTTACAAAATGTATAAAAAATTTTTAGAAAAAAACTTACAAAAATTATTAAAAGGATTTAAAAAAAAGTTAAAAAAAATTTACAAAAAAATATTTTAAATTTGTTTAAAATATTTTGACAAAAAAAAGTTTTCCAAAAAATTTTCTATAAAATTTAAAAATTTTATAAGAAATTTTTATGTAGTTAGGCATTTCAGGTGACGGTATATATACCGTATATGAAATATTGCTGATTAGTTTAAAAAATTAAATCAATTTTGTACCTATGTATGTCTATAAAAATAAAATCACCGTGATGAAGGGTAGAGAAGATTCGGCACGGACACCATTCTTAATTGGTTTTTAATTTTGCATTGAATTATTTGTAAGAAATTATAAAAAAAAACATTATTTATAAAAAAAACGATTGCACTAGAGAGCACCTACAGTTTGACAAACATATAAAATCCTGTCCCTTTTTCCTACGCTTTAATTCTTTATGAAAAAAATCTGTGACAGTCGAACCTGAGTATTAACAAAATAAAAAACAAATAAATACCCAAGCAAAAAAACCGAGATTTTGTAAGCAGTACATTATTTTCTCGTTATACAAAAGCTCTCATATAAAGCATATAAATATTATTTCTATGACATAAAATGTTAAGTTTACAAAAAACAACGAACTTTTGTAATTTTATTTACTGTTGTGCTAGCTTGTGCTAGCTTAAAAGCACATGAAGATAATACGGTAAGAGCTTAGAACATATCGATGAAATAATTGCTCAAAAGGCAATAACTTCTAGTCATTCCTTTAGATACCTGCATATGTCGTAGCAGTATCTTTTGCAAGAACTAGCTTGTAACCAGGTTAAAATACTATAATAAAATAATAATTATGACATAATAAAAAATTATATTATAATTATAAAAAAGAATTATAAAATTTTTGTAATATAATTTTATTTAAACACAAACCAATTTAATTTTTTCTTTGGTGTGATTGAATTGTAATAAATAGCTGGTTTCTAATAAAAAGGAATTCAATTAAAACACGAACAGCCACACCACTCAACCACTGTTACCGACAATTTCAACTTTGTTTCATTTCACATTGTGTATAAATTTTAATTATAATTACACTTATTTTTTTTTAAGTTGTAATTTAAAATCAATTTCATAGCTTACATCAATAGGTGATGTAACAAAAAACACAAATAATTAAATTTATACATGCTTCGATATGTACAAACGTATATTTTATGTATGTAGGTGAGTAATTAGAGATACCAGTTGGCCAAATAGTCAAAACTAAAATTATAGTAAGTGATGTATGTATTTAGATAACTGTTTTTATACCCATTTACTACAGGTGGAGAGGGTGTATACTCGTAAGTATATATAAGTTTGTCATTTCGTGTTTTTTCTACAATATTAATTTTTGACCCCCCCTGAAGTATATTTATATATTTATTATATGTTACCATACAATTACAAGTTATGTTCTAACTGAACTATTGAGCATAGTACAAAGACCTTCACTAGTTGTAATAAGACACCTAGAATCTTTGGTGAGAATCGAACCCACAACCCTCAGACTGCTAGACTAGCACACTACCCACTAAAATACCAGGGAACTTCCATATATATATTCTGGATCCTTATACATAGAGAAGTTGATTAATTGAAGTTCGTCTTTCCTTATGTCCGTGTTCGGGTTAAAACGGATTTCGTCAATGCACCCAGAAAAGTACAACAAATTTAAGTACACCAATCTATCAAGCATAGTTTCGAAAATTTTCCTATTGTAATTCAGCCTTATTGGTCTATAAATGATAAAGCTATGGTTAAAAAAGGCGACCGCTTTGTATTTTCTTTATGTTTTTCACATATTTTAGTTATTTTTCTGTACTTTGTTATCGCTTTTTAAAAACCAAAAATACTGAAAAAACTCTATATTACCATAAAATCAGAATATCACCAAACAATCTAAATTTCACTAAGTTATCACATTTTCATTAAAATTTCACCTAAAACTTATTAATTCCGATCAAAACTTAAAATTTGATTATAACCAAAAATTCACAAAGTATCTCCACAACCATAATATTGACGCTGCCAAAATTTTATGTGGGTAGCTCCTAGAAGAAACTGCATGAGTAGAGAAAATCTTGGTGGTTGCAGATGGGTACCCCCATACAAAAAAATTAATAATATTCCTATATCTACAGAACTGCGATAGTTGATAGAACTGATAGCCAGATACACTAAATTTAATGTAGAAGGAAGGCTCTTAGAATAAACTGTATGTCCGAACAAAATCTTAGAAGTATACGAGGGGAGAAACCAATACAAAAAAAAAAATAATATTCCTATATTTAAAGAACTGCAGTAGCCAGGAACGCTAAATTTAACGTAGGAAGCTCTTAGATCAAACTGTATATCCAAACAAAATTTTGGAGGCATAGGAAAGGGGAAATAATAACCCCCAATAGGAAAAAAATTATTATATTCATATATCTAAACAACTGTAATAGACAGGTGCACTAAATTTAACGTGTGAAGCTTCTAGAACAAACTGTATGGCCTAACAAAATCTTATAGTTATACTAGGGTTTCCCCCTAATAGAAAAAAAAAATAACAATATTACTATATCTAAAGAACTGAAATAGGCAAGCACACTAAATTGAATGTAGAAAGCTCTTAGAACAAACTGTATGACCGTACAAAATCTTGGAGCTATACGAGGGGGAAAATGGATAACTCCCATACAAAAAAAAAATATATATATATATATATTTATCTTATATCTGCAGAACTACAATAGCGAGGCATGAATCAGGGTAACTATCAGAACTAACTATATGTTTCAACAAAATCTTGACGGTGTAGAACGGGAGAAATTAGTACCCCCACAAAAAAAAAAATATATAAAATATAAATTTTACTATATCTGCAGAATTTTTTTTATTGACTGGTGGTTTTTCCAAACTTTTCGGCCGCTGAAGGAGTCAAATTTATTATGCTTTGCATAGCATTCGATTTTTCTACGCAACCAGTTGTTTGTAACTTGATTTGTGCAGCATTTAATAAAACTGGTAACTCTGTAGACTCCTTTAAAATTTTAGATTTTTTAAATTTACTTTACAGGCTAGAGTGTTTAAAGGAAATTTCTTTTCGACCACGCTTTGCAACCTGAGCACACGGAAATCCAATTGATGTTTGCATCCAATTCTTATGTGTTTCAGTTAAAAATCGGTCTTTCATTTTGTAAGCTTTATTCCACTTAGTCTTAAACTGAAGAACGAATTTCCTAAATGTATTATTGAAAACTTGAGAGTTGGTGCTGGATACACCAGTGCGTTTATTTATTTCTTCCTTTAAATTAGTTATTTTTTCATCAAAGATTTCCCCATTAGATTTTTTTTTAAATAATTTTTTATTTTTAGAAAAACTTATTTTATATAATAGAAAAAAAAAGGAATCGAACACTTTCATGTCAAAAGCAAAACCTGTAGCCATAGTGCATAATCAGTTGGTCATCTTAAAAATTTTACCAATTGGGTATGTTTATGTTGGTTATTTTTTTTTTTTGTATTTGTTTTAGTTTGACAGTTAAAAGGACGTGTTAGCAATAACTTTATTAAATAACTGTGATAATTGCGAATATCAATTATTTATTACTATCTTATTGACAGTTCAATCAAATTATCAATTTAATGAAATTTCAATTTGTACAATTAGAGAACTGTCAAAATTTTTATAAATAGTATTGTTTGTGCTGTTGTTGCTTTGCAACATTTTATACACTTTTTGAGTGTGAGTATTAGAAGATTTTAAATTTAATTAAAATAGTCATTTTAAGTGTGCATACAAATAAATGATGATAGATAATAAAACATTTCATAATATAGAGTAGTTAAATTTATCGAATTTCAGAATTAAAAAAAAAAAATAAGACTTCAAAACAATTCAGTTGAATATAACATAAACATTTTAACAATAACTATAAAATAATTTTTTTTTCAGAAAATATTTCTAAATTGTACTTTATTTATTTTATTCATTTATTTGTACAAAGCCACATTAATAACTTTAACTAGAATCCACACGTGGATGGGCTTCATTCTCTGGACAATCGGATTGGAGTCAAAACAGAACCACTAGATTCTAGTTAAAAGCTACCACTCAAACCGGCCAACCAACCATACCTTAGTAGTCCAAACTGTACAATTGTGAAACAAGATTAACGTGAGTACCTACCTAATTGGCCTAATCTCACGGTGGTCTTACCACCGAGTGAAACTTAGGCGTAAACTAGCGCCCCCATTGTGTAGTATAACAATACTTTACGATTGCCACCAATCGCAATTTGTGTGTGATATAGTCACAATTAGTAGCAATTTATATAATATGACAAGCCTTATCCAAGGTAAACCTAGATCCACCTTATAACCTCTTGCTTAGGGGTTTGGAAACTATCCAAACTCCGTCTGTTGAGAGTGCAACAGCACACTTGATCGACCGTGCACCACAACTGCTTTAATCGATCTTAAACCACAACCACCACGTGTACCCCCGAAGGGGACCTCACCAATAACCGGTCACAGAGAGGATAGGCTCTCTGTGGGGCTACCGATTCCCGTGGTACCAGTCCTTTGGGCACTGGTCAGGCCTCGAAGAGGACCCGTGTTAAAACAACAGACCTTTTCTTCGAGATTCAGGCTCTAGGAACCCTAGCGTCTGGTGCCCCTATTTTCCCCGAGTGGACCGCGTCAAAGCATTTGCCATTACTGCAGTGACATTTGGAACCCCCGGGGGTAGTCAAAACTGTACATTTGTGATGTGAGATTTTGTAATAGGTGCACTTGTTATTTGATGATGTGTGTAGCTCTTTTACAATTAGAAGACCAACAATATCCGCTGAATGCTATAGAGAATCTTAAGAGAGCTGCAACTTTGAAAATGTCAAAAAGTGTCCAATAATGTCCAGGTAAACTGAAATATATATAACTTAGTCTCACTATGATTCGGCGAGAATTACGTCAATAATTTTTCATGTTTTTCCCGTAGATTTTAATTCAGCTGAATAATAATCGTTGTGTGGTCTAGGTAAGAAGTAGATGCATACATAGTAGCTGCTGTGTTGTGATGTCGGTGCAGTTGGTTCCATGGTATTCTGGCTGCCCAACCATTCCGAACAACCAGACAGCTGGACCTGCGTTGTTGTATAGATATGGCCTTTTCGTAATATCACGTAAGATCGCTGCCCATTCAATGAGTTAGTCGTCTTAGCAAATAGCGTGCGCTTCTACTGCTGCTAGGTTTCAAGGTTTTGGCGTAAAGCAACGAGGACAGTGTGGCCTGCGGTGATTGGTAGTCCGTTGTTGCCCACAGACAGCATTTTTATTAATGTTAATTAGAAGTCGTGAGTAGAGAAATCTTGTACTTTGTTAAGGTAGCCGTAATATATAGTATATATAACGTGACGTGTGATTTTCCTTGCTCAAGGGACAAAAACAGAAATTTATGTGGCAGAATGTGTTGGCATCGGTGAGAAAACATCGTCACAAAACATATCTCGAAAAAAATCAAGAAATAACGACAAATTATTCTGGATTAAAAATATTTTTAGAGATGAAAATAAATTAAACAAAAAGGAAAATAATTCAGAAAGATTTTAAGATAAACAATAAGTTATATGAATTTTAATTTTATTTGAACTATTTTTAAATGAATAAATTAATTATTTAGGCTTAAGTTCTTAATTATAAAGAGATAAAGAAAAAATTAGACACCAGCAGAATGGAATGTATTTTCTAAACAGCTACGTCCGTTATCAGCACTCTTCGTATCTATCTACTAGGTAGTTTCAATTGTTATTAATTTGCTATTTAAACAAACTTATCATAGAAATAGGATATGATAAGTTTTTTATATTATATTTCATAGGAGATAGAGCTTACGCGGCCTGGAAATGTCTCTTGCAATAAAGCCATATTCGCTCGAGTTGTGTGGCATGTTGAAACCGCATATTCTCCAAGTCGTATTCTTCAATAGCAGGCAAACAAGTCGGTTATCATATGACCATAACGCTCCGAATTGACGGTGACACACATTCGGTTCTTCGGCAACACTTTCACTTACAGCAGCGATACGAGCGAAACGATGATGCACAGGCCTTACAATATCTGTAAACGCTCCAGTCTCTTCAAATTTTTTTACAATTTTGCCAATTGCTTGTGTAGTTGGACGATTATGTAAACCATAATCTTCTCTTAAAGCACGAATCACCATTTTTGCAGTAGATTTTAATAATTATTAAAAAATTATAATTTTTATGCCTTGTGTGATAGTTAAGCGATCCATTTTCGACAATGTCAGACTTTCAACTGGAAAGGAAATTGGTTTAACAACTTAGTTTGACAGATGTTGAATTCCAGCCCTATACTTTTGAAACCACGAAATGGATAACCCTGTTTATTTTATTAATGACAACTTGTATTGATGATTTTTAAAAATTTTTTATTGATTTGTATATTTTAGTTAGAAAATTATTTTCATTTAGATAGAAAAGAACACAAAAATAGATATTTGAAAATCCCTTTGTTATTACTATTTTTATTCACCTATCAATAGAAGAATTACTCACCTCTGCTCCCCGCTGCATATTGCAATACTTTAGTCATGTGTTAATTGATTTTTTAATATTTTAATAACTTATTTTTTTAAGTTAAAACCACTTTAATATTTTATTCGAAGTTTATAAGCATAATTATTTTGAATAGACTATTTTTTAATTATTACGATTTTTACAAACTCAACATAGTCACTAGTCTTTGTTTATTTTTTCCAACAACTTTTCTCACTAATGATGATTATAGTAAATGTAAGCATTTTAATTAATAAATATACATGTAAAATATTCAAGTCTATAATCATAAAATTAAATTATTATTTTCTACTCACAAATTCATTTATCCATATACCCGCTTCTATTGTCCTTTAATAAGTATCATAAACAATAATGAGTTCCATATTAAAATCTTCATTTGTTGAATTTTCTACATTCCGTTGGTTCATCAATTCCATGAACAATATCATGCAGTATCGCTTTATTAATTTTTTTCCTTTAACGATTCATTCTCTGGCACATTCATTTATAGTTGTCCTTCAGTAAGTCCGTTCGGTAAATAATTAAAACATGGAAAATCGTGCAGCATTAAAATTTAATGTATGAGTGTGTATAAGTGTAAGTGAGATGGTGTATTGTTGAGTGCAAATGTATAGATGCTTATGTGCATTAATGAAAATCCTTTTCTATAATTAAGTGTTCATTAACTCAATATAAATTTTTTTATTATTATTTATATAGCAAGAATACAAAAAAAGCAACAACAATTTTATTACAGCAAAATATTTATTAATTAAATTTGTGCTTATAGTTTATTATGGATTTTTTTTTTTGTTTTAATAACTGTTTATTCCTCGGAAAAAAATTTTGATTTTGAAAACTAATATTGCATAGCGATACCTATGGTAAATCAGATATACATATTTGTTATGCGTGTTTAGGTGATTATTTCAATAAATTTTATTTATTACTTTCAATATGTTTTATACTCTTTACGTGAGGGTTGTAATATAGCATCTCATACTAAGCAATAATTTTAATTAAAAAAATTAAAATATTATATCTGTGGCAATAAGGAAAAAGTGCTTAAGTCTGATTTTTAAGTTTTGTGGAAAAGCAATTTTAAACTTAAAAATTAGTTTATCTTTAAATTTTACATATGGTAGTCAAAACATCTTATATCTACCAAAATTACGAGGGCCTTGCAATAAATAAGTTGTGAAAGAAGTTTTTATGATTTAGCAAAACATTGATTCTTTAAGCTTTTCTCCAAATGCAATTAGACATTGAAAAAAGATAAGCAGAAAGTCATTTCGCTATAACTTCCTGAAAAATTATACAAAATAATTGTAACTTTGCACATTAGTACCTTGGATTACGGAGATTACAAAGGTGCCAGTAACTAAAATCTTGCTTAATTCGACTCAGATATATTTAAGTTGAATGTTTATCCAGTAACGAATGCAATTAAGCAAATTTTATATTGATAAAAAAACTCCGATATATTATTTACTATTTTAATTATTCTCTCATAGCACAGTGATCCGAATGTTAAATCTAGAAGAAAGTCATAACTTGATATTGCAAAGCTGTACCGACATCAAACTTTACACGTTCATATATTTCATCAGTATAAACAATCATACACAAATGGGATAAATCTCTTAAAACCTATTAGTATTCCTTTTGTAATGACCGTCGATATGCAAAACTAAAGCTTTCGCATATTGTTGGCAGCATTTCATTTTTCAAACTCATACGTATGATTACATCTGCTCCCTGGTATATAAAAAATTCGAACATCCACAAAGACCTAAACATGCCATCAGTCAAAGCAGAAATAGCGAAACATGCAGTCACATATCTAAAGAGGATTGAATCTCATCCAAACCCCTTGGCCCGTAATTTGCTAAATCAACCTGGTTACATTCGACTAAAAAGAAGAGTTACTGCTTTTCTTGGCTGTACATGGGGATGACCAGCAAATGATTGCAAAATCCGTGAAACAAACATTATTTTCGTCTAGCACTGACTGGACTTAAAAAGAATATTTTATTTTAGACTTAAGATACGAGTAATTATTGTTAGTTCGAAGATATTGAAGATACAATAAATAATAAATATCAAAAAAATAGAGATAAGACAGAGTAGTAAAAGGCAGTTTTTCTCTCAACCTTTTACTTTGCTTCCTTCTCCGATATCGAATATCCATCCACAGATCCTTCATTACGAAATGTTGAAAGAATCGTGAGGTGGAATACCAATAGGTCCATGTAGTCAAGTTTTATTTGTAGCCTAGAACGTGCGCCTTTTTTTTAATGATATTGAAAGATATTAGGAGAAAGCGTCCACACTGTGCCTTATTATACACTTTTCATGAAAAAAATAGTTTTCCTGAGAGGTTAAAATATGATAAAAAAAAATATGATTGACATATATTCAGCTCTTAAGTAGGTTGCTTGTATTAGCCTTTACTCGTATACTCCTATCTTTATATATTATTTTTAAAATAATTTATTAATTATCAGTTTTTCATGACACATTGGTGGTAACCCCTATACAAACTGAACAATTATTATCTTTGCATTAGTAACCCTCATACTATGTACATAGTCTAACAAAACACAGACTGGATTCGGATGGAGGTACCTCCGTGGTACCTCCCATACAAAGTGAAAAATATTATCGCGTACCTAGATAACTACAATAGGTAGTGGTAGTGGGAGTGTACCTTGCATACAAATTAAAAGATTATTATCGTGTCTATGCGAGCATATAAGCTAAAAAATATTTATCGTGGGAATAACGTGTGTTTTCAAGTAAAAGCTTTTCCATAACTTTACTTCCAAGTGTTTATTGCATTTTTTTGTGGATGGGTGTAGTGAAACTCACCAGGTATAGATTTTTATACATGTCTCTGAAATGGCTTTAAATTTAATTTTAAATTATCCACACCAAATTTTAATACTTACGTATGTACTTTATATAAAGGTACCCATCCTTAGATAAAATTCTAAAATTTATATAAAATTCCAATATTATAAAAATTATTGTAAAGCTCTTTAAAAGACAGACAGGAAATAAGTTACCCGCGCAATATTGCTCAAAATATATTGCTTCTAAACATAAAAGATGCCTTAAGGTATACAGAACCTTTAAATCGGTAAAAAAAATCGACGTACTTTTAGTGCTTTTTCTCCACTTTCTTTTGGATATAAGATATTTTTGCGGAACAAAAGTATCCTATAATGGAATCAGGATACTTTCAATATTTTGTTAAAAACCACCCAGTAGTTTTTACGTGATGGGAGCATAGAGAGAAAGACAGACAGACAGACAGCAAATGAGTTACTGTTATATTATATGTATAGACTAGCTGTGCTCACATATGTTCTGTGCGTCCCGATAATATTTTGTTCAGTTTTGCTTTGAAAGTAATCCACACCAAATTTAAAGACTCTTATGTATTTACTTTATATAAAAGTATCCATCCCTAGATAAAATTCTTAATTTTTTTATAAAATTCTAAAAATTATTGTAAAGCTCTGTGAAAGGTGTTTAAAATATTTTAATAACAATGTAATTCCACAAAGTAAAAATACAATTCAAATACAAATTTTATTCAATTGGCTATTTGGCAGTAAGTAATTTATATTTTTGCATAATTTCAAAACAGCGCCATAGGGTGCGCAACAGTGTTTCAAATATGCCGCTTTTAGAAATAAAAGATGCCTTAAAGTAGGCAGTACATTTAAATCGGTAAAAAATCGGTGGTTTTTCGCTGCTTTTACTCTACTTTCTCTTGCAGAAAATAGTATTTTATTTATTTATTTATTTCTTTATTTAATATAATCGAAAAGCTTATTGGCCTAATTGATTATCCAGTTAATTTATGAGTATATCCTATATTGGAATCAGGATACTAGGTATCTCCCCACAAAATTTTGTTAAAATCCACCCAGTTAATTTTATGTGATGCGTATATAAAAAAAAGACAGACAGACAAACAGGCCGGTAATGATTAACTATTTTATTGTATGTATAGATAAAATAACGATTGAAAACAAACCAAGGCAATTTTTCTGCTCTTCTTAATACTTTTTTTCGAGACTCTGAAGCAATTTAAATTCTGTTGTTGTTTTTTTTTTGGAGACATATATCAATGTAAGGTATTTGCAATGACTTGAAATAATTAAGAATTTTGTGTTTGTTATTAATTTATGTTTAAATTTATGTAATCAGTGGAAATATAAATACTGAGATTCCTAACATGGCAATCGCACATAATATTTCACAAAAATAATGCACAGGTACCGAGTTGTTTCATTACCATCAGCAAAACCACTGAATGAGTTACTAAGTCTAAAGTCTAGTTTAAGTATCCTTTTAAGAGGATTCAAAAAGCGGTTGTTTATGCAAACAAATTCAAAAATGTATGATGCATTTAATATTTTAATAATAAAATATACTAATATCATCAGCATATGCAAAGATTTTTACACTTATGTTCAGGTTTTTTTAATAACTGATGTATATAAAAAACCTTAAATATTCCCTGTGTTGCACTATGTTCCACAGCTTACAAATTACTTGCTTTTCGTTAACTTGAATGAATTGTCTTCTGTCAGTTGAATAACTCTTAATGCTCATTGCCATCAATAATGCAGTGTTTTAACTGCTGCAACATTATTTTATCATAGCACCAACAAAATCAATATAATGAAATCTAAATTTGTGGAAAGATAAAAATGACAAAAACAGCATTGATGTTAAGGAATAATTTAAACTTTTCTCTTGAACCATTTATAGTATATGTATACTGCTCTTATTTAAGTTTATGACTTCACAATAAAATCCTTTACTTTTAAAAAATCCCTTAAACAGCTGCAAACAACAGTTTTAGCAAAAAACTCTTCGAATGCAAGGTGATGTGATATCCATGCTGTGAACTTAAAAGTGAATAAGATACTTATAGTGGAGATGCACTTGAAGTGAAGGTGTGTAAGAGAAATTCGAAGTTTAAATTCAAAAACAATTGGTCAATTGAAAATAATAATTTATAGCCAAAATTTTTAATTTTTGTTTATTGAATAACTTTATAAAACACATTCGTTTGTTTATTTAAATATAAATAGTATTACTAGCAAGCAAGTTTGTGAAGCAGTTGTAGTTTTTCGGAATTTTCTTGTTCCTAAATAGTTTTTGAATTTTAAAGTAAATATTGAGTGCCCACCTCTTCGTCAGCGACCTTGCAATTTTTTGTTCGATTTTGCTTTGAAAGCAATCCACACCAAAGACACGTACGTTTATTAGTGCCGCCTTAGGTTATGCTGCATATCGGTCTACGTATTTACTTTATAAAAAATAAAGTAAGCAAATCCGGTTTAGTTCAGTTCAGTTATGGTTTATGTATTTACTTTACTACTAAAATACTCGCGTTTTCACTGTTTTTATCCACTTTCTGAATGAAATAAAATATTTTAGCGGAAAAAAGTATCCTATATTGGAGTAAGGATGCTAAGGTACCTCCTCACAAAATTTTGTTAAAATTCATCGAGTAGTTTTAACTTGATGTGAACGCAGAAAAGCGGACAGACAGACGGATATGAGTACCTATTTTATTATATGTATAGATATACCCACATTTTATAATATTGAATTAAATAATAACTCCTGCGTTCCTTTAAATTAATTTAGTTGGTTAAATATATGATGTTTACAACTAAACCATCATACAAATTAGACAGCTGTGATAGCTAGACATCTTTTAAATTAATCAATTAATTTGTAAAAATAAAAAAATCCTTTAACTTTCATTCAAAATATCTGTGAATGTTAATAAATAGTTCGAGAAATAAATTTAAATCTTAAAATATTTAGAAAAATATTAGTAACTAAGTTAATTCAAATTTTGAGTGAAAATGATGTATTCCAAATTTTGAATGGCTTAAGATAGCTTAAAATCTCTAAAAAAAAATCTCGAATATGTGCTTGTAAATTAGGCCTTCATTACAATTTTTTGTCGAACGCTTGAGATACATTTGTGGAAACCATAACAATATATTCTCTCCTCAATAGTCTTTTTTTAATAAATTTACCAATCTCTGTGATGTTTAGTAGTGATGTGCTACTTAAGGGCTTTTCGCACGATAATGCAAGTATGAATACTTTTGAAGAAAATGCAACCCTGACATGATGAGTTGTTATTGGTTTTTTTGAAAAATTTCAAACGGCGATTTTATAGTTGAAAAATTACAATTACTTGTAATCTGTAATTGAAAATTTTTAATTACAAATTGGATATTTGAATTACATATTTGAATAACGTATTTGAATTTTAAATAAATAAACATTCTCTTCTCCCTCAGCCTTGTTTCTTTACATAAGGAATTTTATATTTATTTATTTATTTTGTTTTTAAAGGAAATCATTTTTTTTCCTCTTATTTTTTCATTTCAATTTATATATTTGTTTTAAAAAAACCAATGTGTTTTGTTATTGTTCCCTTATTTTTTAGTTACATGTCCACGCTTTGTTTTTTTTTTTATTTGGCTGAAGGCGCAATGTTGTGGTGAAAATTAAAATTATATTTTCTTTTGTTTTGTTAAATTTTATGCGACTGTAAATATTTTGTAGAATTTGTGCAAATTAAAGGGTCGTTTGTATAGAGATTCTCTCAGCAAAAGCATAAATTGATTTTTTTTTTGGGCACTTGAACATTTTCCAGCGGTAATTGTTTTTACATTTAGAGTCTATACGAATGTTCATTTTTATTTGCATAAATTTACATTACGAAGAATTAATATTTAATGATGTATTTAAATTTGTATGTTCGTGCTAAAGCAAGAGTTTATAAAGGTATTTGAAAATTAATGTACAAATAATTCTAGTCCTTATGCAGCTTTTAATTATTTTGGTTGTCGTTGCTGTACTATAGCAGACAGGCTAATGATGATATCGCGTTTGTAGCTTAAAAGCGTAACAACTCAAAATTCATAAATTTTCAAACCTTTTCCGTTATTGAGACTAAAGTAGTTATTCTAAAAACACAAAGAGGATCATAACGTTTTTTTATGGAAGAGAAGACAAATCAAAGAGAGATTTTTGCAGTAAGTAGATATGACCTCTGTCGTTTGGTTTTTTGCAAAAAGTGAGAAATTGAAAATTTTGAGTTGTTACGCTTTAGAGGAACAAGTGCGATATAAAATGAAGTTTTGTTATTCATTTATATGCAATATAAAGTTTCAAAAAAAGGAAATAATATCTTTAATTCTTATAAGAAAATGACCAATATAAAGTTGGCGTTGAATGCCTACAAAGCTAGCATTGATAGTTTTTGTAGATTAATTAATTATTGTAATAAATTCCATATAAATACGGGGGTGCTGTAGCTTAATTGGTTAGCATGTTGACTACTAAGCAATGGTCACGACTTCAAATCTCAGTAGTGGCAACATCTGATATGTATTAATTTTTCTTTATAATAATGCATATCACAGCGCCCTCCTTCGGCGGTATTACCACCAGAGGCGCTGCAATACTGTTATAAAAATAATCATAACGTGCAATTGCAGTGTTGCCAGAAACGCAGCTTTACTATCAAACTAACGATCTGTCTTATCTACTTCTATCTCTTTCCGAAGGAAGTAACACAGTTAATGTAGGCATTAATTGCCTGAGTGTTACTTCTCTTAAAAAAAAAAAAAAAATAGATCAATAAATAAATGAATAATTTTTTGTTCTAACCAAGTCCTCTCCTTAAATTCTTAATCTTCTGGTTACTTTAATTTAATTTTGTTGTATTTTTGTCGTAGAAATGTACAAGAAATCTTAATGGACACCTTGAAAACACTGTACACCTTCTATACATTGAAAACATTGCCTTCTTTCGGCATGTACATCTGATATTAATGTGTGGCTACGACTGTACTTGTTTACATCCTGTGTATATGCTTTAGCAAGCATACACATGCCATATTAGTGTTTTTTGTAACTTTTGAGCCAGAGACGTTAAAGTGTTATTGGGTATTTATTTATATTTATTACATACTGTGTAATTTTTTAAGTCATGGCAAAATAACCATATACGGACACCACTACCTCATAAAAGACCAAAAAAAAAAGACCCCTGTCTCCCAGTTTTGCCCAAAGTCCTCCAGGTTTTTTTTTATGGGCCCTCAAATATATTGGACCTCGATGTCATTTTTGCAGAAAAAAAATGATCATTTGCTCAAGCTCATATTTTGCAAACCGTTTGAAATTTTGATATACTCTCTGATGTAAAGTTGTAGCTCTTGTCATAAAGAACAAAAAAACTTTAAAAACTTCAATTTTTTACCTTTTTCCCTGTTCAGGTCCATAGGTTGCAAACCGTTCAAAACTCAAGGAAACAATCAACTACAAAAATGAACCTAAGATCTCAGTAAACAACTTTCTAGAACATATGAACTTCCTAGGAATGATTCTTAACACCGTTTAGGTAGCGCTTAGGTTTCACTTTTGCGGCTACCCAACATGTTTCATACGCGGATATGGTAAAAACCAATCATACTGCAGTACATAAAGCGACACCGACAACTAATTCTACTCCTAATTTGCAATCGCATCCTAAAGAACAAACACCATCTGGTAATTTTAATTGTCTCGAAGCAAGCATCGAGACATTAGTGCATTCGATAAACAGTTTTATGAGCTCTATGAGCAGCATGATGCAAGAAATGGTACGCATGCAATCTACTATGTTGCAGGCGTTACTTAACAAACCATGAACTGTTTAAAAATATGTTTCTGGAACGCAAACGGCTTGCGCCAACACAAAAATGAACTCGAGTACTTCCTTAAGGAGGAACAATTGATGTCATGCTGGTTTCAGAGACTCACTTAACAACAAATAGCTTTTTCAAAATAAATGGCTATATCTTATATGACACTAAAGACCCCCGTGGCAGAGCATGTGGTAGTTCAGCAATACTAATAAAGGCTCGAATCAAACATTATTTACTGTGTGATTTTTGTGAAGATTACCTACAAGCAAAAAACATCTGTATTGAAGAATTTCATCAAAACTTAGTTATTTCTTCAATTTATTCACCTCCTAGGTTTCAAATATCAGCGATTTCTTCAAATCACTAGGTCCCTGTTTCATAGCATCAGGCGACTACAACGCTAAACATACGTTTTGGGGATCACGCCTAATAACTCCAAAAGGTCGAGTTTTGTTTGCCACTATTTCAAAAATGCGTCTGAATGTGATATCGAGTGGACCACCCACCTATTGGCCTACTGATCGACAAAAAATACCGGATGTTATTGATTTTGGCGTGATTAAGGGTATTCCAAGAGAAACGATTAAAGCTGAAGCGTCACTTGAATTATCCTCAGATCATTCACCCACTATCGTCTATATATGGGACAAACAAAACATCATATCGCCAATGACTACCTCAAGCATTAATTGGTTGAAATATAGAAAGTATCTTAGTACTCATTGTTCGGAAAACATCCCGCTAAGAACACCTGAAGACGTAGAGCGGAGTCTTATTGATTTTGACCAAAACCTCAAATCAGCTGCCCAACATTCAACAATAACCCGACAATTAGCTAGATACAATCAAATTTACTCTGCAGATATCGAACGGCTCTTGGCTGAAAAAAGAAAAATTCGTAGAGAATGGAAATTATAGAGATCTCCTCAACTGAAAAGCAGACTTAAAGAATGCACGAACCGGCTAAGAGACATGCTGGAATCTCGAAGAGTAGCATCCCTGAAAAACTATTTGGGAGACCTAGACGCAACTCCTCAATCAGATTATTCGTTATGGCGTGCTTGTAGAAGCCTTAAAAGGCCAGTCTTACGTAAGCCTCCCTTGCGAACTTCAGCTGGAGGCTGGGCAAGGAGTGATACCGAAAAAGGAAATTTATTTTCTGCACATTTGAAAAAGGTTTTTACCCCAAATATATCGACTGATATAGTTGAGTTGCCAGTTCTCGAGGCTAGTGCTGCAGTACCGATAAGATTTGTAGTTGGTGATCTTGAAAAGGCAATAACGGATTTGAACACCAAAAAAGCAGCTGGCGTTGATAAAACCAGTAACAAGATGTTAATTGAGTTGCCCCGTGTAGCTCGCAGAATCGTTCTTTTTATTTTTAATGCTATTTTACGCTTTGAGTACTTTCCCCCAGATTGGAAGGTGTCCTTGGTTACCATGATTTCTAAACCAGGAAAAGACCACACAAAAATTGAATCATACAGACCTATAAGCCTTTTGTCAAATATGTCAAAGCTGTTTGAGAGGATGTTAATAACTAAGCTTAACCCTATTCTAAGCGACAAAGGATGTATTCGAAACCATCAATTCGGCTTCAGAAAAAAACATAGTACGATCAAACAAACTCACAGGTTAGTCAATGTTGTTAAGAAGACATTTGAAGAGAGAAAATACTGCTTTGCGCTTTTTATCGACGTTTCTCAAGCATTCGATAAGGTATGGCATGAAGGCCTAATATATAAGCTAAAACTTAATTTGCCCGTAAACCTATATAAGCTGCTAGATAGTTATTTAACCGAACGAAAATTTATTGTGAAAGAAGGAGATTTTTTTGAGCTCAGCCCAGCCAATCGAAGCCGGAGTTCCCCAAGGTAGTATATTGGGGCCCTTTTTATACTTATTGTATACTTCAGACATGCCAACTAGTAACCGAGTTCACTCATCGACATTTGCTGACGACACAGCTTTTTTGAGCATTCACGACAGACCCGAAGTAGCATCACGATATTTACAAGACCACATATCCAATTTAGAAAAATGGTTGAACAAATGGAGAATAAAAGTGAATGAACAAAAATGTACTCACATAACTTTCACACTGCGCAGAAAATCTTGCCCCCTATTCGGATAAATAACCAAACGATACCTCAGCTTTCAGATATCAAATATCTCGGCATACATCTTGACCGGCGCCTTACATGGAAACGGCACATAGAAACAAAGTTAACGCAAATGAAGTTGAAAGCAGTCCAACTAAACTGGCTAATTGGCAGAAATTCAACTCTAGCTTTTGACTGCAAACTTTTATTATACAAGTCAATTCTAAAACCAATATGGTGTTATGGCATTCAATTATGGGGCACTGCCTCAGCTTCCAATGTAGAAAAAATTCAAAGGCGCCAAAATAAGATTCTACGTATTATTACATCTGCTCCCTGGTATATAAAAAATTCGAACATCCATAAAGATCTAAACGTGCCATCAGTTAAAGCAGAAATAGCGAAACTTGCCATAAGGTATTTAAAGAAGCTTGAAACTCATCCGAATCCACTGGCCCGTAACATACTAACTGAACCTGGTTACATTCGACTAAGAAGGATGGACACTGCTTCTCTCATCCGTACATCAGAGGGATAACCCACAAATTACAGTAACCGTGAAACATACATTTTTTTGTCCAGCACTGGTTGGACTTAACAAGTATATTTTTAGACATAAGATATGAGTAATTATTGATAGTTCAATTAAATTGAAGATACAATAAATAAAAATTGCGAAAAAAAAAATTGTTTTTTCTACTTTGAGAAAAAAACTAACCAATATTAAATAAAAGTACAAACAACCAAAAACGGCAACGCTGTTTGCTTTTACTGCACACACACACACCTCGAATGTGCATACGTATATAAAGTTAATTCGATGCTTTTAATGTCTTCAATGTACACATTTAGATATAATGCACAGAAGTGGACACTCAAGAGTTATTTGTTTATAAAGTGAGTCATGCATACATTTTTTAATGTATGTTTTTTCGATGTCCATGGGGTAGCTTTGCGTGTATAGAGGATAAAATTTCTACACTAAATTAATCTCTGGTACGGTGCAATCAAAATGGGGTTTGATTGAGTTTTCAGCGATTAATCATACGCCCAGTTGACCCTTTAATTTTGTTTCCTGTTTTTCTCGTTCTGCTGGTTTATAAAAATCATTACAATAAAAGCATTGTTTAACATTGCTGCCATCGTTCGAAAATTTATGGAAAATTTTATTTTTACGAAAGTTGTAAATATCAAAATATTTTATATTAAATACATTTATATTAAAACGGTCAAACAGCAAATAAAGAGCATACAAATCATAATAATTTTTAGGGAAACAACCGCTGGGAATACATGTTCAAAGAAAAACATAAAAACAACAAAAAATGTAATAAGTTCGTCCTACTCGTATACAAATTTAATGTTTTTTGGTAATTTTTTTTTCAACACAATTCACTTTCATGGTGAAAAGAGGCTTGTGGGTAAATCTCCAAAATTGGAAACCTTCGGCATTCATATTTTTCAAATGTCACCAAATTTTTTTTTTTTTTATAATTCAACCTTATGCAGTAGTTAAATAATACAGTTCGTATTATTCGAGATTACTAAAAATAATTTATTTGAATAAATAAATATTCTGATGATTGAAGGTTAGACACATACATGCCAGACAAAATAAAGCTTCAATCACCGTACAGATTCATTATGCCTAATAATTCAAAAGACGTCTCCAATTCAAACAATAAGGTTGTAGTCATGTCTTCAATTGTAAGCTTATTGTATCAGGAATAAAAACTGTAATAACACTAGAGAACAGTTTTTTGACCAAACGCATTTGACACCTAATCTATATGTAAAATTGTCCGCTGAATCCAAATATGAAGTCAGAATGGTCAAAAGTAGAACAGTTTTCGAGATATTGCAAAATAACCGTTTTTTATGTTTTTAAAAAAGATGAAGGCACTTAAAATAAAATATTTTCAAAAATGTCCGTCGGTTCGGACATTTCTTTCTTTCCGATGAAAGACAATAAAATTACTAAAATAACCATCGGTTGTTTGTTAAGATCGGTCATGAAATGACAGAGTAATGGTGGAAAAAACTTCAGATTCATGAAAAATTTGTTAATTTTTAGCAATTTCGCCCTTTTCAATCATTTTTTTTTAAACCAAACAATTAAAAATTTGTATGTATTTTTACATAGCGTATTAGTATATTTAAGTGGAAATATTTTGCGTCCAACATGATCCAGATTGGTGCAGAAGTGACAAAGCTACAGAAGATTAAGTGAATTTAGCCACTTTTCGCTATTTTTAAATCAAGTACCCAAAGGAAAAACAAACATTTTAAATATTAAAAAATCGTAATTTTGCGAAAAAAAAAAATTAAGAAAGCGTGAAATTTGATAACAAGAACGAAATGCGTAAGGCAAAACGGGCATTTATTTGCAAGAACAATCCAAACAAGTTTTGCTATGCTTGTGGAGTGTACAGTTTTGCACAGCCGTCAAATTTTTCAAACCAATTGCAAAAAGCATTTCGGATGTATTTCAAAGTCAATACGGAAAACATATTGAAATCTTGGACCCCGAATACTTTGTGTAATTCATGCAAAACTCGTTTAACTATGTGGATGTCGGGTGCAGAGTGAGTATGCGTTTTTTAATTTTGTTCTTAGAAAATATGTCTTCAGAATCTTAAGCTAATTTACTATACTGTAGTCGGTATTTGCCATTTGATGTTCCCGCCATTTGGCATGAACCCAAAAACCACGAAATCGACTGTTATTTTTGCTTAGCCAATGTAAAGCAAAATGGACGTCATAAGTCTGTTGAATATGCAGATGTTAACTCCTTTATAAAACCAATTCCTCATATGCCTGAAGCTCAATATCCCCTTTGTCCAAAGCGGAAGCATGACTCCGATTCATATGATTCAAGTGACGACAGTGATTTAAATGAAAATAAAGAAACAGTAATGCCCCTCACATAAGCTGAACTCAATGACTGGGTTAGAGATTTGGAGTTACCGAAGAAAAAGGCAGAGTTGTTAGCATCAAGAATGAAAGAACGTGGCTTTGTGACACCTGACGTGAGAATTTCGCATTACAGGAGCCGACATGAAAGTTTTTCTAGTTACTTTTCGAAAAAAGATGGTATTTGCTATTGCCATGATATTAATGGCTTGTTCAGTCAATTCGGGGAGACACACAATCCAGACGATTGGCGGTTATTTATTGACAGCAGCAAGTTAAGCTTAAAAGCTGTTCTGTTACACAAAGGTAATAAAAAGCCTTCAGTTCCAGTGGCACATGCTGTAAAGGTAAAAGAATCTTATGAGTCCATATCTCAAATGCTCGATCTTGTAAATTATGAAGTCCATAACTGGAAAATCTGTGCCGATTTAAAAGTTGTTGCCATGGTGACTGGTTTGCAACAAGGGTACACAAAATATTGTTGTTTTTTGTGCAAATGGGATAGCCGAGCGCATCAGGAACACTATTCCCGAAAAGATTGGCCGGATAGAACAAATTTTACGCTTGGTCAAGACAATGTCAAATATAAAGCTCTCGTGAAAAAGGAAAACATTATTTTGCCACCGTTACATATAAAACTTGGCTTAATCAAAAATTTTGTAAAATCTTTGGTAAAAAGAGGAAACAGTGTCGCATTTAAATACCTGAAAACCGTTTTTCCCAACTTGTCAGATGCCAAAATTAAAGAAGGGATTTTTGTGGGACCACAAATTACAAAGCTACTCAAGGATTCAAAATTTGATTCGATTTTGTCTGAAGATGAGTTAAAGGCATGGAGATCATTTGGTTTGGCTGTATCAGGCTTTTTGGGCAATTTCAGGGATCCAAACTATGAAGACATCATTCGTGATTTGCTAAAAAACTATGAGAAAATTGGTACGGTTTTTAAATCGTTTTTTCATTGAAGAATTTTACTTAACACTCATTTTTATATCTTATTTAAAAAGGAGTTAATATGTCTTTAAAAATACACCTTCTGCATTCGCACTTAAATTTCTTCCCAAATAACCTCGGCGATGAAAGTGACGAACATGGTGAGCGTTTTCACCAACAAATACAACAAATGGAACGTCGGTACCAAGGGGTGTATGATGAGGTGATGCTGGGCGACTATTGTTGGTTCCTTGTGCGAGAGGCAGAAAATAATTACAATAGGCAAAGCAATTCAACAGTTCTAAGTCATTTTTAATATTTATTATTAATAATGCAATTTATACCTACATGCATTTTTTTAATTTTATAAAAATCTAAAAATAGGATAATTCAATTAATCTTCTATAACTCTGTGATTTTTGCACCGATCTGATTCTTATTGGACCCGTAATATTTGTATTGAAATAAATTAATCTCGTAAGTGATGAAACTAAAGAAAAAGTTATTGTTTGGTTTAAAAAAAAGAAGTTGAAAACAGCAAAATTTCAAAAAATCATTAAAATTTTCGTGAAGTTCAAGCTTTGGTCAACTGTAAAACTCTAAATTCTTAATCAATTTTTGCAAGCGTTCCGTGATTGTTTTGATAATTTTATTGTCTTTCAACGGCAAAAAAGACTTTCAAAATCCGCCAAGCTGTTTTGAAGGTACGTTCACTATAGTGACATAACCTTTTTAGAAAACGCAAAAAACGGTTATTACGCAATATCTCGAAAACTGTTCTACTTTTGACCATTTTGATTTCATATTCGGATTCAGTGAGCAATTTTACATACAGATCAAGTGTCAGATTCATTTGGTCACGACTTTGTTGAAATTTTGTGAAGTAGTGTAATTAAATGAAAAAGAATTATTAATATTGAATATTTTTTTTTTTTTTTAAGAACTTAATAAAAGGCAGAATTATGATAAAATGTTTAATTGTAACCCTAAGGAAGCAAAATCGCTATCAAAATAACAAAAATTCTTAACTTATAGTGGAAATAGGTTCCACAAGCGTCCTGTGTTACATATTTACACTAATTGTACCATTTTATTTTTCAAAATTGTAACGGCGAAAGTCGTTCAATCGTTTTCGTCTACAACCATTATTGTTTTTTAACATTTATTTTCTTTTATTTTTTTTTATTATCATTTGTTAACCTCAATATTATTTCTTAAGTTAAGACTTAATTATAAACGTAATTTAAATTAACGGTTGGGTAATTCAACGCCACCTATAAGTCAGCGACAAAAAACCATCAAAACAGTCAGCTGTTAAAACAGATGTAACATCACAGCTGAGATGGTTGTGAACCGATGTCAACAAACGATCGGTGATGTAGGTGTGTGTGAGAATGTGTGTGCACAAGCATGGGTATAAAAGGGCGAACATTTTGAAAAACTGGGCAGATTGCCAGCAGCTCGCCTGTAGGTAAGAAGTCTCTTGGAGGAATTTTATATTCCGCACTTACTTCTTATCTGCAGGACAATTGCAATTGGAGGAAGTACAAACACCACAGAAGTTTATCTTCTACCGGTGTTGGCTCGACCGTGTGACTAGTGCTGGTGTGGAATTTTATATTCCGGCCATATTATCTGACACGGCCTAGAACTCCCAACAGTCGCTGCCACTGCTAAGTATATTGTTTTACTTTTACCTTCGCTGCTGCCAGGTACCGCCACAGCCGCCTGTACCGTCGCTTGAACCTATACCGTTGCCGGTACCGCCGATGCCTACGCAGCCCTGTAGATTTGCAAGTTACCACAACTATACCGTGACCGTCGCAGCCCTGTACCATTGCCCGTTATCATCGCAGCCCTGTACCATTGCCAAGTACCGCTCCAGTTTCCGCCGCAGACCTATACCGTGACCGTCGCAGCCCTGTACCGCTGCAAGTTGACGTCGCAGCCCTGTATCACTGCCAGGTACCGCTGCTATTTGTAGCCCATACCGCTGCCAGTTGCAGCTCCGTAACGCTTCCCGAGCAGCCCGTACCCGGCACCGCTGCTAAGAGCCTCCGTCGTTTGGAATCGCTGCTGCCAAGATTCGCCGCCGCCTGGTCCGCCGCTGGCCATCGCCACTGCCGCATTGTACCACTGCCGCCGTCGTCTTGTACAGCTACAGACAGCAGCTGCACTGCCTGGTACGTACATTGGTCACTGCCACTGCCGCTCTGTACCACCACTAAGTGCCGTTGCCTATTGCCAACGCCACCAATTACATAACTGCCGCATGCCATCGCCCCTGTACCACATATATGGGCACTGCTGCACACATTCATCGCCAGCCTATCGAAGACCGCTAACCTGAATTACCACGATATTTGATCGACGACCGCAACTTGTCCAACGTTGTAGCATTTAAATTTAAAAGAGAATAAAACAGAACGTAAGATTTATAACGTTTAAGAAACCAGAGCGGTTTCATTTCTACATCCATAAGAGGAGGTAGGTAACAAAATATAATATAAACGACGATAAACGTGTCGTTACAAACTTCAAGAAAAAATGTTGACGGATAGGTAAACTGAGAAACTTGTCGTATCTCAGCAATATGGACCGGTTTCTATTCGTTTAAATTTTTGGTAATGCAAACGACGTTTTTATTACTGAAAACTACGGCCTATTTTCAAATGGGGACCATCGTCATCTTTTCCTCAGTATGAACAATTGTTGATGGCTTAATAAAGGCATGTAGTGAATAAGTGGTGGAAATTTTTAAGCATAATTTCACAAAGTGCTGATTTTTAAAAAAAAAAGTTCCGCTGTTTGCAAGCGTTGCTGGCTCGTATTGTTCTTTATGGTGATTTTCGAAACGTTCAAATACATTTCCGTTTAGAATTTGACAAATAGCAGTTTTTCCTGCTTTGTGGTCAGCTTGTTCAAGTTGAAGAAACCGGAATCTAAGATCTACAAAATATCCTTCAAGCCATTGTTTGAATAAAATCCAAAATAATTTTAAAACATTTATTGAGAATAAGGTACTCAAGAACTATAACCGCTTTGAGGACTATTGCAGTGCCCCCAAATTACTATTTACTTACTATTTGCAAAGATATTTTAAAAAGTGTACTTGAATGGACGATAGGTATATAGAAGTGAACACATGCTTAAGTAAGAGTATGCGTGTTCCCAGCAAAAAATACTGCTTCGCCGTATGCAAGTCAGGGCAGTGCAGATGTCCAATAATCATACAGTATAAAGTTCTTGATCGTCGTAACTTCTCGTGAATCTAAAATTGTTTATCTCTGCCTTACAGTTGTCCAGTTTAGTATACAGTACTGTAACACTTTATTCCATACAAAATTGCATTTATTTAGGTAACATTTATATGCTTACAATTCAGAGCTTTTGTATAGCAGCAAATTAATGTAAACTCGATTTTTTTACTGGGCTCGTACATTTACTCGTCTATAACTTCTTCTTTAATTCTTTTTTTTTCTTAACAAAATATTTAAGGATAAGGAATTTTATGTTTGTTTTTTTTAAGTTTATTTTTTATACTTGTTTTTTAGCGAACATAGTTTTCATTACTTTGCCTATTATGGTGTTTTGTTTCTTAAAAAATCCAATAGCTGCTTACAAGTAACCTACGCTAACTAACTACAAAGGTTGAGGCCTAAATATTTTATATGACTGATATCGAAAGAGGGTACTTTTTAAATCGATCAAAAATTTTAATTAAATGGAGTATACTATTTCTAAGTCACAGCCCAGTTGGCAAAGCTACTGTTATAAAAAAATGTTATAAGAATATAATTAAAAAAAAGCTATTTAATACGCTGCCTTTCTTAACCCCAGTTCTTATACGCGAGTACAAGTGTGTCCACTGACACTTTGGAGTAATGCACCTCCTAAATGGCTTACAATTTTCTATTGAAATCTCGTATCTAAGAAAATGGCAAAATTCTGCGTCAACTGACACCTCAATTACTATCCTCGGTCAAACCACTGAGGATCTATGAGCTTCTTAAGCCGAGATCCCCAAGAACCTATACCCAAGTACAGATGTGGCCACTTATGCAATTGTATTAATAAAATTATTAAAGGCTTTGTTTTTTTGTGGTAACGTAAATTTCCCTTATTTATTATTACTTATTTTATTTATTAAAACGTATTTATTTTTTGTCTTTATTATTGCAAGTTTTGCATACAAAGAAATTGCTCGAATGTTGCACACATATTGGCCGTTTACATTCAGAGCACATGTTACGAGAGCGTCTTCTGTGTTCGTCGTGAATATAACACAAATAGCAGCTCCAACTTGGAAATTTTTTCTTCGCTGATCCGCTGCTGCACTCGTTGAAGGTGTAGAGTCAACCTTTTCATTTAAGGCCGTGTTTATATAGCTCGCTATGCCAAGTTTCGTGTTAAAGTTACTCATTACCTGAACACTGACTGACCGGCTTTCAATGAATGGCATACATAGCACCTTGGCGAGCTGGCAAAGAAAACGTTTGTGTGTATGCTTACTATATGGGAAGTTTCTATTATATTCAAAGTATATGATATACGCTGACAATGCCATCAAATCAATAATATTAAAAAAGAGAGATGTATTTGGCAAGTATATTCTCGAAGTAGTTGGTCCATAACATCCACTCCTCCTTTTGTTTTATTGTAAAAATCAATGACTTCTTAATATATTAATATATTAAAGACCAACATTTTATTAACAAAAAAATTTGTTTGCTTAAAAGTTATAACGAAAGACACGAATAATTACTACTGGCCACACCTGTACTTAGGTATATGTCCACGTAATAAAAGTTAGGTATAAGGTCTAGGGTTAAGAAGAAATCTTACATAACTAATAAATATTTCATATAAAAATCGAAATTTAAATTCAAAACTATTTTATGGTTTGGTCACAAGTCGACTGATATTTTTATTTATTTCGAACTATTCTTACTTTGAACGCAAAAACTAAAGTTGTTTGAATTATTTATGTACTTACACATGAAATGAGTTTTAATCTCAATTTCATTAAAAACAAGAAAATATAAATGGGAATAAGATAAATGATTTTAAGAAATTTAAAGTTCAGTCTCTATAAATAATATCTCAAATGCGTAAATTATCAGTAAAGCACAAACCTTGTCATACTTAAACAAATACAAAGAAAGAAGTGAAATGATAAATTATGCAAATTTCTTGTGACAAAGGAAGTATTGTGTTTGCTTCAGTGGTTTTTGAAACCACAACGAAATAACCTTTGAGGGAAATGGCTAACTGAAAGCGATAAATAATTGACGTTTAGGTGTGTGGATGAAGAAATCAATAGTTGCTTACTTAAAAAATAAAATAAATAAATACTTATATAAAGAAATAAATTCTTAATTAAAGCTACTTGGTGTTCATATTCGCCTACCATAGTTTTTAAGTTTAAGTCATAAGTGAAAACAAATTAAGAAAACTTGGAAGGCCATGAGACTATAAGGCCTTATCACTGGCTTGAAGTACTCAGTTTTCGAGGATTAATTCAAAAACGAAATTAAAATATCGTCAAAACTGATTGCAGTAGCTTATAGCCAATAAAATTCTACATCACTAGCTGAAAAAATAAATATGTAAAGTGCTGTGGTGAGTTTGCAGTGAGATATCAAAATCAAAGTTTTTTAATTTTTTTTGGCAGAAAAACTGAAAATTTACTTTGTTAAAAATCTTATTTTTAACAAAGTTATTAAAAAAGTGACCAATTTAGCTATGGAACCATTAAGTTCAATTAGTTCCGCGAATATCATAGTAAAGTTTGTGTAACAAATTACACTTAAACAGTTTTAGTGATTTATATTAGAAGTCCAATAAAAAAATTTGAACTTTCATAGTTTAAGTGGACATATAGTTATTATTCCTGTACATTCGTCTCGAGATTTGTGGTTTATACTACAGAATAAATATATATCGAATATGTTGCAAAAATGTAGACTGCATTTTTGTGCATTTTAGAAGTTTTGCATTTGTTTGTTAAAAGTTGCGATTTACCAACAAAACATATGTGACCCGGCCTATGAAAAGGTGGCTTATGACTCAAAAAAAAAATGTTGAACTTTTTTTTGGTTTCGATAGTTTTTGAGACGCTCTTTCACGTGGTGAAAACTAGAAAGTCCTAACTTGCTTAGAAGTGTACTAAAAATGTAGAGAAAGAAGAAAACAAATGAAAGAAAAACAGAATTTTATTGAAAATCCAGAATCAAGATAAAAAATGGAATTGAAAATTTTAAAAACACACACATATACACACACGAACTTATCTCAATTATGCTCTTTTGCATTTTTTGGTTGCCTTTTGGGCATGACTGTTCATAATGCAAAAGAAAAACTACTAAGAAACTGACGAAATGTATTGTTTATCTTTAACAGCTAATTTTTCGAAATTTTGTTTTTGAGTCATAAGCCACCTTTTCATAGACCGGGTCACATATGGTCTGGCGATTGCTGCTGTTATTATTACTGTTTTTGTATATTAATTGTTGTTGTTCATGTTTTTAATAATATTCTTTATGTTGTTGTTGTTTTTTTAACAACCCTGAATATAACGTGAGTAGTCCATACACGCATGTAAATTATACTCCATAAGGGACTATGACTAGTCCAAAGGTAACCCAGGTGTATAGAGAAAATATGATCCATTTAACATTACGATGTTCCAGGGTTGGACCATATAATCCAGCTTTGCATTATATGAGAGTAGTTTCAAAACTACCCTATGTCAGTACAAGATGGAACACACTGCACTGTGTTTAAAAATAAACACAAAGGACCATGTTGTAGCTAGTCCATTTCAGTTACAATGGACCACGTAGCCCAATATTATCTGCAGGGAATATTCTTTATGTTTTTTGAAGTTATCGGTTAAAAAGGATATTTTTTTCTCTACGTATAGGACCAAGTTCAAACGTTGTTTTTTAGATAAAAAGCTAAACTTTTTAAAAGATGAAATGAAGAAACGCACTCACTGCTCAGAGTCTTGTATGTGCGATTTGAATGAACGAGTTATTGCGTCTTTTGTGACTTTAAATCTAGATGGAATAAAGTGCATAGAGTAGATTACACGATTTATCGCTGCGAATAGCAAGTGGCTGGAGTCCACTATTAGTTTTTCTCGTGCTCAGAGTGGAAAACGTGTTAGAAAAGAAATTTCTTTTACCGAGTCAAGTGAATCGAGTAAACAGTAAAGAACAATGCTTTTAAGGGACACCACAGCATCGCCAGTGTTAGGTTATGCCACACAAATTAAAGTAAGAACATTAGGGTACATACAAGAATCGAAAATGCTGCGAGGATTCACAAATGTGTTACTATCAAAAAATACACCTTCAGCAGCGAATTCGAAGCTACAACTAGCGTCTGAGAAAATGTCTAATGTAAAAGCATTGTCTGTTTTTGTAGAAGCTAATCTATCTCGACACCAATACAATATTATTAGACAGTCTGTACCTGAGAAGTTTCCCTCATACAGAAATATTCGAAATGAAAAACAAAATTGTTATCCATTGCCACGGCAATGGATGATACCTCCAGTTCCAAACATAAACAATTTGTGTGATTAAAATGATGATTATGATAATGAGGAAAATGATGATGATGATGATCACGAAAATAATTATTTTTAGGTTCTCATATGTTATCTATATTTTCTTACTTAAATTCCCTTATTTGTAATAAAACTGCACTGAAATATACTTAAAAATGTTTTGTTTTATCCAACTGTATTAGTATTAGGTGAAAGGTAATGGAAAAATATCCTAACAGAGCTTTCCTGAATTGATCCTCAAATACTATGTATTTTAACCCAGTGTGCGGCGATACAGGTGAGTGTATCGCCGATACTGACTTGATTCCGGGTGTTCCGATACTTCTTGTCTCGTGTCTTGGTTTGCATGTATACGATCTAAGTTTTGAAATAGGTGGACTGTTGTCGCTATAGAAACAAAAACTAAAACTTATAAGGTGTTCCGAAAGTGACTTGTTATTCAAGTATATGTCTTTATTTCTTGAACTGTAGGAGCAAACCATTATTTAATTTACATACAGTAATTAACTCTATGTTCGCTATATAAACAAGTATAAAAAAACTTTAAGAGTCAAAGGCTATGTCCTAAGTTTTGAACTATAACAGTTAGATTCTTAAAGTTTACACTTTGAACACTATAAGGAATTTTAAAAATTAAAGGGTGTTCCGTCAGTGAAATGATTTGCACGTATAAGACTTTATTTTAGAATTTTGACAGAAGATGCTTTGCCACGGCTTCCATAGCAATTACGGAATTTAAAGGGTTTTCCTACAGTGACATGATTTGCATGTATTTTGCGTTATATTTTGCATCGCAGTAGGTACACTCTAAAACATTGCTGAATATTTAGCATCACATCGTATCTAAATCTTTATTGAAAAAACTTATTGTATATTATAACGAATTTTTAGTTACTTGCAACAAAAATACATAATTTGTCTTATTTCAAGCAAAAAATGAAAATGCTATTTAAAGTGTTTATTTTTAAAGAAATTGTACTTAAAATCAGCCTCATATGTTTAAATAGCATCAAAATGTTTAATATTATCTGTCTAAAAACGACAGAAAATTGTTACAAAAAACTGTCATAGAAAGAAAAATTATTAAAAATAAAATTCTAGTATTTAAGTTATTTTATAAATAATAAAAATGCCTTGTTCTTTTCAGTTGGACCATAGGACCCTGCATAACCAGATCTATATATTGTAGTCTAAAAAATGTTTAAATAAATGTTATTAAACATACGTATATATTTCTTGCATTTTTATTTAGAAAAACTTTTTAAAATAAAAAAAAGAAAAAAATAACAATTTGTGTAAATTATTTAAACATATTGGCCCATAATCATAGTCAACAATAAAGTACACTTTAAGAAATAAAAAGTTTACTTTTGTTAAAACTAACAATTTTGTTAACTATAGACAAGTAAGAGTATACTTTTAACTCAAAAGCATGTTTTAAAATTAAAACAAGCTGAAGTTCTTTTTAACCAATTTAGCATCACTCTAAATCACACAGCTGATTGACGCATAAAACAAAAACTAAAAAAACAAACCTTGGCAACACTTGGCAACACTTGTTTTTTTTTCGATTCTCTTGCGAGAACAAAATTAACTTGTGTATGCTTTTCATCACACCTTACGTCTGCGTTCAGTGATGGCAAAAGACCATCCAATTGTAGAAGGACAGTAAGGAAAAATAAAAACGTGTTTGTTTTGTGGAAGCGTTAATATTCTGTAATATTATTCTATTAACATCATAATTCTCATTGTGTTTTGTAGAATTTTATTACTTATAGAGTATTTTTGGCTTCTCTAAAATTAGGAAAAAGGTTTCCTGATGATCTCGCCTGAGCAACCAGTGAAATACGCATAGGAACTAGCTCTTTTCCCCCAACAAAAAAATTGCATTTTTATTAAAAAACGTTAAGGGTAATTAGCATAATATTAAATAATTAAAAAAAAGTAATATTTAGAAAAATTGTTGATTGTGTCTTTTTATTTCATAAAAAAAGTGAAAAATGGAAAATATTTTACAAGATTTTGCAATACTTAAGGATTTGGAGGAGGTAAAGAAGCCCAAAATTTATAAGAGAAGGTATGAGCTCCAGTTTGCTCTCTTTCTCGTGGCTGCTTTTGCTCCTGCAAAAAACTCGTAATGTAATTAATTGTAACATAAAATATCAAATAATTGACTTACCTTTTCTTGTATTTCCATTTCCTTAATTTTAGTTATTGTTTTATTTAATTTTACAATATATATAAATAATAAAAAACAAAAAGTAAACAAATTTTTGCGGCCTTTTTACTATTTTTAACCGACTTCAAAAAAAGAAGGAGGTTATCAATTCGTCTGAATGTTGCTTTTTTATGTTTGTGCCCGCAGAACTCAGTCATTTCTGAACCGATTTTAAAAATTTTTCTTTATTAGAAAGGAAATGCTTACAGATTGGTCCCATTTTAAAGGAAGTTCAGAATTTTGAAAATTAAAGGGTGTCCCCATACAACATACGTGTTTTTTAAGTGTATTATGAACCGTAAAGGGCACCCTTTTAAAATTTTAAAAAACTGCTTATTTTAGCTGCCAATAATATAAATTAATAAAAAAATAAACTTAAAAATTAAAGGGTGTTAGTTATAATCAAAAATTAAATATTTATAATTAGAAGTTAAAGGGTGTCCCAATAGATGATGTATTTTGATGTATATTGCAAAACTCTTGAACCGTAACAGAGAGACGGTTGAAATTTACAAAGAACCTGTATATCTAAGTCCTTTATAACATCAAGTATATAATTTAAATTTGGAAACTAAAGGGTGTCCCCATAACTGATATAATTTTATCTTTTGAACCGTTACAGACAAACACTTGAAAATTAGACAGAATCTCTACTACTATGTCCCGTATAATAACATTTATAAATATTTAAAATTTTAAAGGGTGTCTCAATAATTGATGTGAATTGATGCATAAGGCCAAACTTTTGAACCGTTTTAGACAGACATTTGAAATTTACAAAGAATCTGTCCTTTAAAATAAGTGTTTAATTTAAAATTGTACATTAAAGGGTGTCCCCTAGGTGATATTGTTTAACCTATATGGCCATATCTTTGGCACCGTTACTTTTTATTACTGTGTCAGTAATAATAAGTGTAAAAAAAATAAAGGGTGTCCTCATATCTGACATATATGGCTTTATCTGCTTAACCGTTATGGATAGACATTTGAATGTACAGAACGTATATTACTATGTCGGTTAGAGCAACAAGTATAAAAGTATTTGATTTGAGTACTATTTCTTACAGATTACTTCCTTTTAAATTAAATATTTTTCTTATAGTTGACCTGTTTTTAGTTAGCAAATATAGTTTTATTTTATTTTGGCTCAAGGTCTAAAATTAATAAAAAACGTCCTTCCTTTTGTTTAATGAAGATCAATTTTTATTAATAATTGGTATATTTATTTTCAAAAAATTCCAATATTTCGACTAACATCGTTAGTCATCATCAGGGATCTGATAAAATAAAAGAAAAAATACTAAGTACACAAATTTTAAATTTTTAGTTTAGAATTGATGCACATATATTTGTTTTGTAGTCGGTTTTTTTTGCAAGAATTATTTTCTTTTTTGTTTAGAGATGCCATCTGCTTGTATTTTATTTTACATTGTATGAAAACAGTTCTTGCGTTTTAAGGTTGGTTTAAGTTAAAATATGCTTTAATTTTGACTTTAAAGCAGTTCATTAATTTAAAGCTGTTTCCAAAAAGAACCGACTTTAGTATTTGACTATGATTATGGGCCATTTTGTTTAAAATTTAACAAAAGGTTTAAAAGTATCTATCTATTTTATGTCGAAAATATGCGGTAAGGTGTTGCTTACTATTATTGACCTAAATTTCAACAAAAGTGTTTTAAAGTGTAGGCATTTAAAATTTAATGGAAAATATATTAGCATAGCCGCTATAACAACAATTACTCGAATAGAAAATGCAAAGCTCCAGCAACTGAATCAACCTTCCATTTGTCCAACTAAACAGAAAAAAATTTTTATTAATATTATTGATATTATTATTAAAAAAATATTTTTGCCACTAGAAATTTACCCTTCTATGACGATTTCGCTGAGTGCTTAATTTAGCTCATCAGGAAACCTTTAATTTGGTAAGCCTAAGATACTTTTATTGTTAAAAATGTCCTTAACAAAATGAGAACTAAGTTATAGAAAATATTTTACTCCGCAGTTTTTAATTCCTTTTTTTTCAAAAGATCTATAACATTTATATAATTTCTTTGAAAAAAAAAAAATATCTTTCTTAGGCATGTGTTTTTTATTTTCAAACGCTGTATTCGAAAATTTTCGTTTTTTGTACTTTAATTTCGATTTATGAAACCATAAACAATGATATAAAAGCTTTTAACTTGTCATTCACTCAATAATTTTTAACTTCACGAATGCCGTTGTATTTGTAAAAGTTAATGTTTATAAGCAGTATACGTATAACGATATATATTTATTTCATTAATCCTTTAGCTGTATATTACATAATAAATTGAAAAATATGTCATGAACTGTAAGCTCAAATAGTACCACAATCCGAAGCAAATGGTAAAAGCAAATATTTAGCTTATAAAGGAGTGTAATTCCTAGTATTTTGTAATGCCTGTGTCTGTTCCCCTTAATGTTACACATACAAATGTGGTTGTAGTATTAATATTATTTTACACATCTATGTATCTGTTTGCTTACTGGCTTAGATAAAACGACAAAAATTTTTTAATTTATTGGAAATTTTCTTTTAACTTTTCCATAAAATTATACTTTGGAATGTTATAATTTGGATTTCTTTCGGTTTGAAATTGTACCACTTTTTTTAGTTTATTTTAAGTTTTTAAACCCTTTGGTTCTTTTTTTTTCTTTTTCACTTGAAATAAATTCGCTTTTCGATTATATCCTTGACTGTATTATTTGTATTGAAATTTACTGCAGTTTTAGGTGACCTTTGTAACTCAACTAACATAAATTAGAGATTTTTTATATGAAATGATGCATGATATAGGAAAAGGTAAACGAATAAAAATAAAAAATGAAAACTAGTGCTACTTTAGGAATTATTTTTGGAATCTTTTATATCATTTGTATCAATGATATGGAATTATTTTGAAATAAAAAAGTAAATTTTCCTAAAGACGTTGGATCACCATAAGATGAAAGGAGCTTTGTTCATAGTATCTGTACTGGGGTTCGAATTTGTGTAAAATGTTGAGCAACACTGGGTCTCATGCATAAAACGTGAGCTTGAGCTCGGACTCGATTTTTTGAGTAAAATGTGCTTGTCGTATACATAATAAAATTTGAAGTATTTGCTTCTACTCACAGCTCAGGTTTGATCTCGTCGTGCTCAGTTTGAAGTAAGTGAGATGAGCTTGAGCTCATTTTCATATGCATAAAAACAAGCTTTTACTTTCTTTTGTGAGCTCTTGCTCAAATTTTGTTGAGCCTGCCTTATAATTGACTCGCGTACACTAAAAAGGAATCATAGCTGAATATTTTGTGTCACAAAGAAATACAAAATGTTATCAACAGCGTAAAACAAAATTAGCAAGTGAGGATCAAAAATTACACAGGTTTGTATTCTTAATTATTAATTTGAAGAATACAAGCATGGTTCAGTTCATGACACACGCATCTTACGAAACAGCGAGGTCTGCAGAATAATGCAAAATGCAACGAACGATGCATTACTTCTAGGGGATGAGGGCTATGGAATATGCCCATGGCTAATGACACCATTCCGAAACCCAACAACTGACAGAAAAAACATTCAACAAAGTGTTTACAAGAGAACGTGTCATTATAGAACGGTGTTTTGGGCAATTGAAGCAAAGATTTTCGATACTTCAATACAAAATTCGGGTATCGACAGAGTTATCACCCCACGTAATAGCCAGTTGTTTCATTTTGAATAACATAGCTAAATTTAAAAAAAAAAATTATATCCTTATCAATGACGATTACAACAATACTGATATATGGCAATTAGGAAACGATATCGAACAACAAACAGCAAGAAATTCTGATTCTACTTCACTTTCACTTGACGGCATGTTTGCTCTTCCATAAAAATTAGACATTGCTCAAGTATTTGCAATTGGTTTGAACTCATTTTTATGCATACAAAATTGAGCAAAAGCTGTTGCTGTTTTATTGAACTCGACTTACGAGCAATTGTTCACCTGCCTCAACTCAGCGCTTTTACTCGTTTTTATGCATGAGGCCCATTGTTTTTTTCTCACTTGGAAAATTATATTGTTACGAAAGAAGAATTTATTCATTATAAGCTCTGAACAACAATACTCTCGAACAACAACAACAACATTAATGGTTTAATTTCTTACAATGTTGGAAGAAAGAAACGCCTCATACAAACATTCGCATTTACGCATATACACACACAGATTAAATAAACACTCTTCTGTTAAATACATAGCACATACATATATACAAGCATAAACAAATAAATAGCCACACATACAGGTATAAAGAAATAAATAGCCACTCATTCAGGTATAAAGAAATAAAAAACCACACAAACAGAAAACAAGAGCAATAATAATCGAACCTGCCAGACCTGTCTGGAATAGAACATTCTGGTGCTTTTAAAACACCTATATAAGTGAATCGTGCTGGCGAGTAGTATGGCAGTATTAATTTAAAAGTCCAAGAGTTGAGTTGTCGAATTTTAAGTGTTTAACAGTTTGCTGTATTTTTGAACAGTGGTGTTAAATAAATAAAGTGACTTACAGTAAAAGTAATAACAGAATGTATTTATTTTGCAATTAAAAGAACCCAACGTAAAGTAAAAACGTAACAATATATTTAAAATGTGGCGTCCATCATAAAAATTGGAAGGATTTTAAGTTTTTACTTTTTTGAATGTCTCGATAGACTGATTGGTAGTGCACAAATAAATGAGTCTGGGGATAAGGGTTCGAGAGAACTGTGCAAATAGAATTGTCTTAAAAAACGAAAATAACAAAATAAGTTAGCAGCTGCTGTTATTTTTACAGCATTCATAATATTTCACCAGACACATTTCAAATGTTTTCCTACAGAATAAAACGAACTTAAGCTTGACTACATACTTCATATGTATGTAAAATAAAATAGTCCTAGTAATAAAATTTCAAAATTAAAAATCGCAGACCACCACGCATTCATGTTTGATATTAGATTATTGTTAACGAATGTTGGAAAGAAAACAAATAAACAAAAAGTAGCTTTCATTGCTAACCGAAGGTTGGCTAAAGCAACAACAAATATAAGGTGGTAAATATTAAGGTAAAAATATTAAAAACAAGAGGGATGCTCTAGGTAGTGGTAGACTTCGTTCCCACCAACTGACAATAGATGATTGAATGCGATTTTTTTCTTTATTCCTTTATCTGAGTTTGGTTGTTTAAATAGATGATGTTTACAACTTAACACTACCCATAGTTGATAGATACGAAGAGTGCAGATGACGGACGTAGCTGCCTAGAAAATGTGCATTCCACTCTCCTGGTGTCTAAAAATTAAATTTTTGCAATTTTTCTTCAATATTATAAGCTAATTTGTAATTTAAATTATTCTTTATTAGAGCAAATAGAAGGAACTCAAGCTTGACTACAAATTCCATTGTATGTAAAAAAAAATTTATTTGCTTTGATCAAGCAGCTCCTGAAAAAATAAATGATAGAATGAATATACATATGTACATATCATCAATATATACCTATAATATAAATATTCTGAAATCATTAGATTATAAAAAGTTTTAAATGTAATAAATTTACAAATAAATGTTTACGCCAGCAGCTGCATGTATTTTATTTAAATTTTTTGTTTTAATAAATATTCTACTAAGTATTACATTCATTTATGGATTTACGAATTGGTTGGTCTATTTCCAAGCGGTTATAACATTTATGTTAATGTATGAGAACATTTTCGTTAAAATTTCCATTGTTTTTTTTTCATTTTTCATTTTACTGTTTGCTGATGTTATTTCGTTCAAAATAAAATACATCTGTGCACCATATGCATTTTTGTTGAAGGCTTATGTAAAAATTATTATATGAGTGTGTGTTTGTTTTACATCCTATAATTGAGTACGTCATAAATTTGTTTACAAAAAAGGTTATGTAAAAATAAATTCACATGCATAAATATTGTTGTTGTGAATTTCAGGAGAATAAATAAATTCTACAAATAACCGACAACGATTAAAAATACCTACAATTGCAAAAGAAAAAAAAACATCAATAAAACTGATATCAGCACCAACAAAATTATAATTTTTTGAGCTAAAAATTTTTTTTGAATACGGTTTTTGCTACTTGCGGGAAAAATTCCATTTATTATAAATTTATTTTTATACTATTTTTACGTCATATTTTGTTATATGGTTTATAACTTTAAAGCTGGTAGATTTGAGAAGAAATAAGAAAATAATGTTAATTCTGTCCACATATCGGGTGGTCCAAATAAAACTATGTTTCAAAATCATATATTGTTATTTTGATACTGACATATTTTTTTTTATTCGACACATTTACTGACTCAGCGAATAGAAACTTATTTTCAGAGTGAGTGCTGTGTTGCCTTAATTCTGCGTGAAACATCTTCCGCGAGTATGTGCAAAAAGTTCGTAAAGCGAACTTGCTAGTCGACAACACACTGCCTCCTTATCGTTCAGAAATGTGACTGATGTGACTGATAATATGACACTCAATTCAAAAGATTCGACTCGAAAAACCCGCAAGTCATTTCAGAGAAGACATTTCATCCAGAGAGAGTGATAGTGAGGATTTTGAAGAGTGATAATCATTGGCCCATTATATTAGAAGATGCTGATGCAACTCGGAGAGCTATATAGCCATTATTAAGGATTTTAGATGGTCATAAATAGAAGATATTAACTCTGATAACCTTTGGTCATACAACACCATGTCAGATAGCTTATCAAACACTCGATCTATCACGCATTAGGTTCGGTAACCGTGTATTTAGCCGTCCTGGCAAGCTCAGTCGGTGGCTCTGAATTAGCGATTTCATCCGCTAAAACTTTTTCTTTGGAGTTCCGTTATCGTATCTGCATATCATGCACACTCTTAAGACAAATATCGACCGAGACATTTATGAGAACCAGAAAGAGACAGAAACAGAAACCGTCAACAAAACACTTGGAAAATCGGACTAACAAGGTAAGCTACTGTAAAGACAGCAAGTCACATAAATGAAATCGTGTTTGATAAATAATGGCAACATTTGTTATCTATACATATAATGAAACAGTAATTAATTTTCTGTCTATCTGTCTTTCTATCTACGTTCGCATCACGTAAAAACTACTGGATGGATTTTAGCAAAATTTTGTGAGGAGTTACCTTAGTATCCTGATTCCAATATAGGATACTTTTTTCCAAGAGAAAGTGGAGGAAAAGCCGAGGAAGTACGCCGTTTTTTTACCGATTTAAAGGTACTGCGTATTGTAAGGCATATTTTATTTTTTTATTTTGTAAGCGGTATATTTTAAACACGGTTGCGCACTAGATGGTGCTGTTGTTTAATAATATAAATTACTTACTGCTAAATAGCCAATTGAATAAAATTTGTATTTGATTTGTGTTTCTACTTTGTGGAATTACATTTTTATAAAAATATTTTAAACATCTTTTAAAGAGCTTTGCAATAATTTTTAGAATTTTAGAATTTTATATAAATTTTAGAATTTTATCCAGGGAAGGTACGTAATACGTAAGAATCTTAAAATTTGGTGTAGATAGTATTGACGTTAGAAACGTGATTGCAACAAGACGTTTCACCAAAAGCTATAGCCTATTAATGAATTTTTTTTTTTTTTGATTCTAGGCATTTATTTTTTCGTTTCAGTAACCAGCATTGGCTCCATAGATCATGAAATTTTACATTATTTTATATTGCATTAATTTATATTGCACATAGTATGTATAATTTTTCAATGCTATTGCAACAAGCCTGTAACCACCTTTGCATTGAAACAGGAAATTACACACTACATCATCTAAACTATGCCACATTTCTGTAAAATGTTCATGGAATATTCCGACAAAATATTTTGGATATGCCAACAAAGCTGAAAAACTCATTTATCTTATATGCTGCCCTGACGTAACCTTGCCCGTTTATTAATTTATTTATGACTTCATAAATAAATTATCAAAGGGAGGAGAGTTTTTTTAACTTAAGCCTAGTGTTCGTTTTAAGAAACTCTTCCTTACCAAAAAAAAAAAATATATGAATATATATATCGTAAGCTAATATGCAAAAAGGCGTAACTAACAAAAAATTTTAAGTCTTATTTTTAATTGATTAAACTACATATTCTGACAAAATTTTACACTTCTGTGTTGAAAGATGACAGTTTTATAAACAAAGAACATAGGGACGTATAGTATAGCATTTTATAAGGTGTTTTGCTTCTCCTTTAAAATTTTATTTTTGCTTGTTACGCCTTTTTGCATCTTAGCTAACGATTTATATAAAATTAAAATCTAATGTTGAAATAAGCTATTATACCATATTTCAAACTATAAGTGACAGCAGTAGTGTTAAAATAAATGCAAATATGATACTTTCGCATATAAAAATAAACACAAATAGATACTCTATTCTTCTGAACTTATATGCATATTTATGCATGTAAGTTCATACACAAAAAATGATGCAAGAATCAGAAAAAATAAAGCATAAATATTATTTTTATTGTTGACAATACCACGTAAAATATTGTTTACGTGAGTTTAAATTCTGCTATTTTTTCCATCATATTACAGAGAATAAACTATAACCTCCTTTTATAATGGTCTGAAATAATTCGCTTAAATAAAATATATGTTTATTTTTCTTACGAATTGTGCATTCAACAAACAATTACGTGTGTATTAAAATAAATCCAAAAAAGAATTAACTAAAGGGTGGTTGTTAATATAATAAACTTGTGACAACTTAGATTTTTGAGTAAGCAAACAATGGAATACTACATTTAAAAATAACCCGTTGAAATTGTAAACCATTTTACATAAAAATAAGAAAAATGTCACAATTTGCCAAGTGTAAATTTTGTACTAAATGTGTTCGGAATATGGATCAAACCCCATCAAGACGTGCTTATGGCTGAGAGTGAGCCACAATAGATTTCATAGCACAAGTAGCTTTTTCATTTCAAAAATTTCATATAAAAGACGGTGTATCTACCTAGCGGGAATCAATAAGAAACGAGATATACAAAGAATATATAACATTCTGCTCTCAGTATCCATTAGTCATAACACGGAGCATGTCCTAGGAAAGTAATGCATTATTTCAATATATCCTGCGAACGAATTTAAGAATTCATTATTTTTAAAGCATAACAAAATGTATGCGTTTTTATTTATTTCATTTATTATTTAAACTAATAGAAAAACAATTTGAATTATTAAAAACCTAAGTAATTTCAATATTAAAATTAAGCAAAAATATTTCTATTTCCAAATAATTTAATAATGTATATTTATATAATTTTTCTTGCTGCATTTTTGATTTTTATTAGTATGAGTTATAACATGAACTGTGTTTTAAATATAAAAGTTCATATAAAAAGGCCGCATGAAAACGCCGTGCAGCAACGCATCTTTTTTAACAAAATATAGGGGAAAAACACGAACAATAATAATCAATGTGCAATTTTTGTATCCGATTAAATTATCTTCTCTATTCGAAGGGAATAAATTATTTTTCTTTCTATATCTATGTATATATATATCCTTACATATAATAAAATAGTAACTAATTTTCGTCTGTCTGTCTGCTCTTCATTTGTGTTCGCATCACTTAAAAATTACTACATGGATTTAAACAAAATTCTGTAAGGAGGTACCTTAGTATCCTGATTCCAATATAGGATACCTTGCCAAGAGAAAGTGGAGAGAAAATAGTGAAAAAACGCAATTTCCAGTTAAAAGGTACTGAAATTTTCGGTTTTAAACTTCGGTATAAAACTATGAACTACGGTTGGACACCTTTTATTTTTGAAAGTGGAATAACTTATTACTTGCTCAACATTAGGCGCCAATTGAATAAAATTTGTATTTGGTTTGTATTTTTACTTTGTTTTGAATTATATTGTTATTAAAATATTTTAAACACCTTTTACAGATCTTTACAATAATTTTTAGAATTATATATAAATTTTGGATTTTATCTAAGGCTGGGTACCTTTATCTAAAGAAAATATGTATCTGGATGAAACAAAACTTTGTGAAGGGGTACTGTAGCATCCTGATTCCAATACAGGATACTTTTTCTGCAAAGATACTTTATTGCCGAGAGATAATAAGGAGAAAAAGCAGTAAAAGTACGCCTACCTTTTTTTTACCGATTTAAAAGTACGGCATTCTTTATTTTAAACACGGGATATGTTAAAAACGGTTGCGCACCAGATGGCGCTGTTTTAAAATAATATCAAAATATTAATTACTTACTTCTATTTGATTTGTATTTTTACTTTGTGGAATTACATAGTTATTAAAATAATTTAAACACCTGTTACATAGCTTAACCACAATTTTTAGAATTTTAGATTTTTTTTTTATAAATTTTGGAATTTTATTCAGGGATGGCTACCTTTATATAAAGTAAATAAACATAAAAGTAAGTAAATACTGAAGCGCTTTAAAAGTAATTTGGTGTTAAATACAAAGCTAAATCGAGCAAAATGTTGTCAGCACGCCCACGACGCGGAGGGCACAGCTAGTACGTAATAAATTCTTTTTTCCCACTGGGAGTTCGCCAAATTTCCATGGTTGCATGGCCAAAATAAAACATACAAGTCCATTGTTTAAACCAATGCATTTCACAAGGATTCTATGCTATGCTCTATGCACTTGTATTCTTTACTGCATTCGACAATGCATTTTGTTATTACCAGGGCGTAGCTAAAAACTAAGAAAGTTATAAAAAATATGGATTCTGATTTCAGAATATTTTTTGTATTTATTATAATAACAACTACCTGTGCATAGCGTCCTTGTAATATTTTGTTCGATTTTGCTTTTATAGCAACACACTTCAAAGACCCTAACTTTTTTAGTGCTTTAGTTATGGTTTAGGTATTTAATTTTTATATAAGACCCTTTGTCTTATCCCTACAACAATAACTGCGTACTTTCAGTGGTTTTTTCTCCACTTTCTGTTGAAAATAAAATATTTTTGCGGAAAAAGTATAATATATTAGAATCAAGATAGTAAGGAACCTCCTCACAAAATTTTATTAAAATCCATCCAGTATTTTTTTCGTGATGAGAACACAGAGAGAAAGACAGACAGACAGGAAATTAGTTATTGTTTTATCATATGTATAGACTAAATAGACTCGACTTTTAATGCTATATCTTATTATGTTATTTTTAAGTCCAGTTTTTCGCAAAAAAAAAGAAAAAATATCACACAAACACAAACTAGTTCAAATTTCGACGGTTACTGAATTTCATGTCAAGCACAAGTAATATTTGCATTTGAGTTTAAAGCAAAAACTAACTTTTGTCATCGCTCCCATATGTAAATAGAATTAAAAAAATTATACATTTTTTCGGTACCTTTAACAAAGAAAACAAAACCCCAGTTCAATTGTTACAAATTGTTATTGTGAGGTTGACAGTTAAACAACGCAACTACAGTCAACATCGCCATCGCCATCAGCTAAAAAGATACAAAAGGAAGTCTGAAAAAAATGGTTCATATGTATGAGCAAATTTAATTTGTATATACATATGTATGTACATATATATTTTATGTAATGTCTTATTATTCTTGTCTTTGTACTTTGGTTATTATTTAGTTTTTAAATGTCCTTCTTTTATGTTTTAGATTCTTTTATTTTTTAATCTAATTTTAATATATTCCTCATTTTATACAGAAATAGCCCTTTGAGTTGAACATGGTGCTACTTTCACTCTGTTGTTTCTTTTAGAAAACTTTCAAATGTTTTTTTTTTTTATTTTTTATTTAAATTTGTCTAATTCACTCATTGAATTTGTTGTGTTTTCTTTTGTGCATTTTTATATTTTCGTTTTAAAATTTGTTCTTCCATTTTATTAAAATGTCAGTGAATTCGTTAAGTCATAATGTTCATGAATATTCATATTGTCATTTTTATTGAAACAATAATAAATTTCAGTTTTATTTTCTGTTTTATTTTCTATTTCTAATTTTTTTTTTGTTCTGTTTCAACCCACGGCTTATGCAGATTTTTATATACGAGATATGGTCCAAAATGAAGTATAAGTGGAAAAATAGGGATAGATATTTTAAGATCTCATTGTCTGATTTTGGGAAACAATTACAGTACTAAGGTGAAACGTAAATTTTTTTTTAATTTTGTTGGAGGAGAAACTTAAAATTGAAACAAACAAACAAACCAACATAATGTGTCTTTTTTCCAAAATGATAAAGCTGACAAACATAATATAATCAGCAGAAAAGTGGAGTGGTTGAGAATTCATTGACTAAGATTTCAAAAAATATCATCAATTTTCAATTTGTTATAAATATTCTAACAATTCTAATAAGCAGTGAAAGTGCTGCATACTTTATGACATATTTTATTTCTGAAAGCAGAATATTTTAAGCAATGTTGTGCAACAGATGGCGCTACTTTAAAATAATGAGTAACTCATATCCTGTCTCTCTTTTACAGAACTTTGCAATAATTTGTAGAATTTTATATAAATTTTAGACTTTTATCCAGGGATGTGTACCGTTATATAAAGTAAACAGGTGAGTCTTAAAATTTCGCGTGGATTACTTTCAAAGCAAAATCGAACAAAATATTGTCAGGACGCACAAAAAAAAGCGTGTGTGGGCACAGCTAGTTATATATATTTTTATATAGATTTCAACATGGCATTTTGGAACATAGGATTTGTTTATTTATCATATTTAGAATTTATACCATATACCATAGAAACCCTTAGTACTCCACCTTGAGGGAAACAATATTGGTGTGCACATGTCTCAAACGCTGGGGTATGAAAAGTTAAAGCAAACTTTTCCAAAATTGTTTATAAATTGTGGAAAAAAATTAACAGTATTAGGTAAAACATATGTAAATTTTAAAAATTTCTAGAGGCTTTATCTCAAAGATTTTTATAAAACTTTTTTTAAATATAAGAAAAAAATTTGTTAAAAAATTTGTTTTTTTCACGATTGATATCAAATTAAAGCGTATGAAATCCCCTTTAAAATGAGCTACTATTCAACTTCCTACGCCTTATAGAACTGGAATATTTAATCCTCGAGCGCATATGGAAAAAAGGGACATTTTCCGACTTTTATAAATATATAGCTGAAAAACTATCAGAGATTCAATTTTTTAAAAATTATATTTGGATTCAGAGAGTCAAGGAATATAAATAATAGAAGTTTCAATCAAATCTGAAGTAGTCATTTTGAGTGCCTTGTTGATTTGACGTGGAATTACCCATTAAGCTTTTACTTAAAGAGCGCTATCTTTAAGCTCGCCTCAGTCGACGAAAGTAGGCATCGAGATATTTACAGGACCAAGTATTTCGTTAAGAGCTTTGGTTAAAAAATGGAGAATATAAATTAGGGAACGAAATTTCGTTCCTATTTTAATAACCAACTAAAGGAAACCTTAATACTCGGAGTTGAAATAACTTGAAAAAGATCTTGATCCACGCTTAAGTTTGTAAAGTCACGTAGAACCAGTGACAATAAATTGGCACAACTTTCAACCACAAAAAAAAATCAAAATACCTCTCTACGAAATATTAGAGTTACTTCCTTGTATATAAAAAACATCTGCAAATATCTAAACAAACATTAGTTAAATCAGAAATAACGAGACATGGAGCAACGTTTTCTATGAAGCTACAAAATCAAAGAAATCCGCTGCTCCATAACATCCTAAATGGTCGTGGTTACATTAGACTAAGATGGAGATATATTGCAACACATGACCGAACATCAAAAAGATTACCGAAAACCTTGAAATATACAATTTATTGTCTGGCTGAACATAGCAAACATATTAAAATTTTTTTTTATATATGTGCTTTATTATTTTAGGCCCTGAAGCCTGGTACTCTGTGCAGTTTTTCATGCGGAATACTGTCAAACTACATACATAAAAAATTTGTATGACGAAATCATGACAAAATGTTGCAAAAGTAGTGCTCTGTTTTTACTGTGGAAAAACATTGAAATGTTTCTGGCAAAATTGTATCAAAACTGTGAAATGATGCAGATGGGCATTATTTCATGTAGAATTTTGTTGTAAAATTTTTTGCGGAAAATTTTTTAAAACAATGTGGTATATTTAAAAGCAATTAAATAGTTAAATCCTTCCAAGTCGCGAGATAGCTACCACATCTTAAATCTCAAATTTTCCTTGTGAAAAAAAAGTTGTTCAACATTTTCCACAAATTCGAACAGAGTATTAGTCTTAAGATAAGAATTCTTATTGTTAGTTAGTATATATTTAAAGCTGAAAGTCCATATCACGCGTTCTACGCGTACGCGCTTTGTATACTTTTCATACTTTATACGCGTTCTATACTTTTCAAACTTCAAATTACATGCAACGCTTTTTATGCGCCAAGTTTTTATTTTGAGCAGCTGTGGTGTAAATGAATTAAAAACAATTTTTGCTATAATAGAGACTGAAATAGGAATTTTAAAATACTTTTTGGAATTCATATGCACATAGTATTTGGTGCAAAAATCATTAATTAGCTTCTGAATTACAGCTGTTTAATAAATTGATTTAATTAAATAAATATAACAGAGATGAGAATAAGTACGTAAAAGTAATCGACAACTAAAATGAAAATTTTTTTTATGAAAGAATTGCTGTAAAAATTTATTTAAATGAATTTTATACATTAAAATATTTGTAATCTTTATTACAAAATGCTTTTGTTTTAAGAAAAAAACCTTTTTAATACCAAAATACATAAAAAAGTAATCAATGACACAAACAAATTTATCGATAGCATTGTGAATAACACATAATTTACCATCCTTGGCTATGAAAACAGCTGACATTTTTTCATGGCGCTAGCGTAGAGAAGTAGAAAGTAAACCTACTTCATGCGTTCTATGCGTCTTAAGCATTCTATGCGATGTGCTTGGAACTTGTCTAATAAAATTACACTGATCTTACTTTTTTGACAGACGCGTGTAAAGCATGTGCGCGTAGAACGCGTGGTATGGACTTTCAGCTTAAGAATCAATAAATAAAATACATAAAAATTCCTATACTTTCTATGAAGTAACTTGCATACCTGCTGTATGAGAATGACTAATTTATTCCATAAATAGTATGGTTCTACCTTACTGTGCGGTATTTCACTAACGAAAACTATTAAAATACTAGAAATTGAATTTTATTATTTTTATAACTGTTAATAGCTTGTTTTTATTAAATTATTTTCAGTTTTATTGGCAATGTATTTTTAAAATATAAAGTCGGATTTCGGTTTCGTTTTAAATTGTGTTTCATTGCCAACAAAATAAATCAATTGTAAAATAAAAAAGCAAAAATTGCATTAACTTTTACTGTTACATTTCTTTAACTGTTAACAGATTTCGGAACTCAAAATACATTTCTTGGCAGTATGTGGGTTGTGCAGTGACAGAATAAATGGCTTAGCCGTCACAAAATGCAAATTTTATTATAATTATTTTTAGTGTGTATTAAATCGTTTATTTCTTTGTCAACAAATTCATTAGCATAATGCCAAAAAAAAGTTGTGTAAAAAAGGAGGGAAAATATATTTAGTTGCAGAAAAGAAAACTAAAGTCAGGAAATTGTCGGGTACCCAAACTTAATTTAAGAATTAGTTGTATTAATAAAATCTTTTTAAATTTTGTTTTTTTAAAGACGTATAGTTACAAAAACTGAAAAGGAATTTTATTTTTATAGTCAAACATATAAAAACTTTTTATTTTAAAAGTAATTCAGTAGCTCTCAAAACTTCTTCAAATATATCACTTAAACTTCATACTGGTAAACATGAGGTGCAACTAAGTTGATTTGCAAGAGTTTAGATCGGATATATGTATGTATGGAATATATCATAACATTTTTATTAATTTGTTTTAAAAATTTTAAGATTAGCTCAGGTTAAACGGGCCGCCTGTACAAGCCGAAATCACTCAGAGGCCATTGTGGTGCCCCTACGACCATCTGCCTTTACTTTTCCCTATAGAATTTCAGCAACTGGAGCTATTCGCAAAACATAGCAGGCTTCTCAATGTCACATCCCTGAGACAGTCCCGGTCTCTCGCCATCAAGGTTCTTTTTGGTGGCTACGCTGGCAACAAAAATCTAAACAGTCGTTGCCTCCGTTCTAAGCTAAGTTACACAATTCTCCTTGACGCTACCAATATAGCATATATTTCTGAGTGACACACGGTACAGGTGTCGGGAAGCCTGAGTGAAGATCCTCAGAGAAAATTCCTGATCTAGTTTCCGTATCTGCCTTTAAGCCATCCGTAACAATTGAAACCGCACTGATTTATTTAAAATTATGGAATTGACCTGTCACTTATCCCTGGTCGGTATTTTTTCAATAAAAGATCTGTCGAAGTCCATAACAGGGCTTAGATAATCAGTCTGGTACTTACTACCAACATGACGTAAAATGGTGTCATGTCAAACATTGTCTCTAAACTGGCCTTATGAGTTCACCTCATTAAACTAACCTTTGAACCTTATCTAGGTGAGAGAATTGCACTTTGGTGTCCACCACTTTACACCATACAAGTGCTCCATAGGTGAGGATGGGCATAATCACCGCTCCATAGATCCAATGTGCCATGTATGGTTTCCAAAGGTTATTTTGCACGCAAATAACACCCTTATAACCTCATCCTGTTCTCAGCAATACGTTTCCACTAGAGCTTTGATTTCAGGATTAGGCTAAGGTATTTAGCCTCCCTTGACAATTCCACAGCATTTCAGCCTATTTTTGGTAGCCTAAACTCTGGAATTTTATATCTTCTGGTGAAGAGAATAAGTTCGGTCTTTTCACTTAAGTTAAATTTGGATCTAATATTTAGTTTGCACTTTAGTTGATGTCTTAGAAAATTATTTCTACCCAGATAATTCCAAGGAACATTTTTTATATCACTTTTTTTTAAATATATCATCATCTTTGAACTACGTCTGAAGCGATCATATCTAATTATCTTTATCTAATTATCTTTAAGCCTGATAACTTATTAATTTAATTAAATAGAAATAAATAAGATCTCATGAACTAATTGAATCCGAAAGTGAACAAATATATTTTTAAGTATGTGTTCACTTACATTCTGTTGAATTACAAGAAAAAAACTTAATACAATGTAACCGGATGTACAAATATTCATCTTATAATTTTGGTTAAATACCACAATCTTGTTAGACTATGCTACTACCACCCACCACACCGGTATACTGCTTTTTCTTTGTTGCATTTTTTATTGTTGTTTTTACTTAAAAAATTTACAGACGATGATTTTCTAGGTAAAAAAAAAATTCAACTAAAATCATTAGCATTGGAAGCAACAATAACCGGAGTTTTAACACAGGAACTCGCTAACTGGCAGAGTCAAGGAAAGATACCAAAACAAATCGTGTTCCATGCTTAACAAGGTATTCGTGTTAAGATTTTTGTCTTTTATATTTTTGTTTTCTTCATAATTAGCGAAATTGTTTTAAGCTTCAGGAAAACAAAAGATGTTAAGTACTTGGTACAAAAACCTGTTTAAGATTTATCTATTTTTAATATGTTTGTTACAAAAACTAAGAACAGGAAAATATTAATAAAACGTTAAAGAAAGGTGAGGGGAAAAATAAAGCTGTTTTAAAGTAGAATACAGAGTGAGATAATTTTAAATAAATAAAACTGTTTTATAGAAAAGTAAGTAGTTAAAAAGTGGAAAAATATAAAAGTTTTAATAAATATTTAATTATTTTTATTTTTAAGCTTTAGGTCGTTAATTATTTTTATTTTCCAAGCACTTTTTTTCAAAAGAATCAACATGCATCCAATATACAATAGTGTGTAAAATTTTTATTTATTATAAAATCATATTAAAATATACATATATTTCGATATTGACAACTTCTACAGAACTTATTATATGGAAGATTACTGGCATGGACACCAATGACGCAGTGCCGTGTTAGCTCAGCTGCTAACACGGCAGATTCTCAGCAGTCTAGCAGTCTTCTTGCAATCATACTGAGACCCTTGAAACCTCGAGATAATACCAGACCATCTGATCTACGCGTCACCCAGTAGTTCCTGCTGAAGTTGGTTTTTCAGCAATTTAGCGCTACGATGAATAGTTGATCTATCTTTTGATCCCTGAGGCAGGTACCAGACCTAGTAAGTTCGTCTCCTGTATACCCTGGCACTTAAAGGTTGGAATGTATTGCCATTTCATTTAGAGGTGTCTGTCATTCACCAACCAAGCCGGATGTTGTGAAGACAATCGATAATGAGTTTATCGGGGCTTTGCTGCCTGAGCAGCCCTAAGGATAAAGACTTTTCCACCAAATCCTGTATCCGTTTTAAAACTTTAAATATGTCTTGATTATTGTCGAGTTGACCGACATTGACACTCCAAATCTTCTTACTGGTATGGGAGAGTTGGAACAGTAATTAATATTAGCAATAGTTGTCTCTCAAAATGGTCGCATGGTGGAAGTTCAGCGCTCTTCATACCCAGGTTGTAAGCCTTTTTATGAATTCATGGCCATTAAGTAGGCGGGGAGCCAGTATAACCTAGTGAAAAAGCCTTCGACTGAATATTGCGAATAGTGTCCGTCTCATCAAAGCTGAGGTGCACATTATTTTGTAAACTATCATACAGTATGTCAGTTTGCCCAGATCATCATTCTATACACTATTATTGGCTTTATCGCCATGCTAAAAAGCCAGTAGGCATTTCTGGCAATAATACCCAAGTTTTTTCCTATGGCCTTTTCACAAATATAAAGTGCTATTGAAGCCTTATCGGGCGTAAGAAGCCTTATCGGGCCTAAGACATGAGACTTTGGAATATAGGATAAAGCCTTTATAAATCGCCGTATCGGATAGCTTGAGCTCCACTCTGTTTAGATGTGGTAGCAAAAAAGTGAATATGTTGTTTCTTCTAGTGAACTCAACAAGATCCATTTTCTGAGCATTAACGCTTAGACGTCGAACGTGCACTAATTTGTCTTAGCGATAAATGTAGATGTTGTGACAGAGTTTCCAAGTATTTTCCTGATATTGCCATAAGTATTGTTACTTTAAGTATTCTTAATAACAATATTATTATTGAAGGGACAATGCAGACAAAGAGCAATTGGGAATTGTGTTGAATTAAAGATGTGTTTAGTGGATCAATTTAAGGGTTTTCAGTGAAAGACTATTGTTATACTCCACTATAGGAGATTGACACTTATGTATACTATTGAATTTAATTTATAGTACCAGAAGAATTTCATTAACAAAAAAAATTATAATGAAGAAATGCTCTACTTACAGGGAAATGCTCTAATTACAAGGAATACCTTTGCCTGCATTGATTTTTAATTGTTTGAGTCTATATATATAAAGCATAAAATGTGTTTGTTTGTCGGAAAGCTATAGCTGCCTTTATCAGTGAAACCATCTTTCCGAAATTTTCACAATTTTTTATTAGGAAACTTATTTCTTTTTTGTTATTTGACGTGGGCGTGGCACCTTTCATACAAAGTAAATATTTATCATCGTGTGGCTTGATAAGAGTAATTTTGCACCCATAACCTCTATATTAACATACATATTTTTCAGAAAGATAGACTGATAGGAATGGTGGGCGTGGTACGTCACACACATAGTAAACAAATATTATCCTCTATCTAGAGAACTGAATTAGGTGGCACCTTAGAATTTCGCACCAGTAACCAACCACCATATTACCGTACATCAGTCAAGCTAAACACAGGCTGAACTGGAATAGTGGGTGTGGTACTTCCCATACAAAGTGAAAAATTATTATCGTGTTTTTGGCAAACTACAATAGATAGAGCCTTGAAGGTTTGCACGAGTAACGCCTATGCTAATGCGCATAGTTCACAAAAATACAGAATTAATTGGGTACCTCCCACACAAAGTGAAAAATTATTATCCTGCATCTAGCGAGCTAAAATAGGTAGCACCTTGGAATTTCGTATTAGTAACTATCATATTAACGTACCAAGAATTTGAATAGTGGGCGTATTTGTATTTTGACTTAAATCCACAAAAATTCTATTTATTTTAAATATTTATTTATTGCAAAGAATATATTTTCAAATATTTTTTTAATGGTCATTTATAAATATCCTTATAACCAAAATTTATTTTTACCTCACTGATTGCAGGGATCATCCAAAAATAAGTGAATTTTCCAAAATAAAAAATTTACGGAATGAAGGCATACAAGTGCTACAAAACGTTATAAATATAACTGGTTGGAAAAAAAAACAAAAAATAAATAATTTAAAAAGTTTTTTTCTTCATAGACCCTGGTAATATTTTTTCGTGTTGTGAAGTGTGTACATGTGTGAAGTAAATGGTATAGAGGACATAACTGGTGGAAAAATTATACCAAAAATATATTTTTTTACTTATTTATTTATTCACATTTTGCTTTTAAACTTTCATTCACCTGCATTTAACAAACTAATGAAATATATTTGCGATTATTCAGCAGAAATTTTATGTGTTTTGCTCAGTATGTGTTTCGTAAAGTGCAGCGATGAAATAAATTAATTTTTTTTTGGCATATTCAGAATTCTAACGACCTTTCAAAGGCCATTTAAAAAGTGAATCCATAACAAAAAAAATTATAATAAAATAAAAATAATAGAATTTAGCTCAATTTTGTATTTTTGCTGCATAATATGAATATTTTTTAAACTGAAAGTTTTAATCATTGCATTGATAAACACAACAGTTGTTGCTGCCTGCATAAACTTTAGAACAAATTAAAGACTATAACGAAAGATGAAGGCGGCGAATGTAAAAAAAATCCATGCTTTTCAAAGATTAAAAATATGTCGCAAAAATTGTCGCAACTGTGTAATCCAAAGCAAAAATTAACAAGACAATCAGAGGGTACGAAAATAAGTGTTGTTAACTACTAAAATCAATTAGGAATTTCGCACAATTAATCATTTTACTGTGGGCTCCGTGCCCTTCGTTTGTGAATCGAATTCGCACTTAACCTAATTTTGATTAAATGTCACAAGAACAATTTTTATCATAGCAAATGGTTTAAAAAGAAAAATTAATTTTAAAATAGAACTTAAAATTATTTAATCTGTAAGAAATATGGTCGCTCCATTTCTAGGTACTTTTTTAAATAACCTTTTTTTGAAATATCACGTGTGAGTCGTGTCATGTTATTTTTGTTTATTATTGTTTGACATTTCATAATGGAAAGACTTACGCCTGAATCGCTCCGCTCTATGGGCTCTTGAAAAGGTCCAAGAAGATCCGACGTTTTTGAGGCAAATTTTGTTTAGCAAATTTTGTTTCTGGCTCAATGGGTATGTAAACAAACAATTGCCACATTTAGAATGAAGAGCAATCTGAAGAGATTAAAGAGCTGCCACTTCATCCACAAAAAAAACACGGTAAAATTATCGGTTCAGATTTCTTTAAGAATGATGCCGGTGCGAACGTAACCGTCAATGGCGACCGTTATCGTGCCATGCTAACCGATCTCGGCGACATTTGGTTTCAGCAAGACGATGCCACTTCCCACACATCGCATCACCCAATGGATTTATTGAGAGAATATTTCGGTAATCACATAGTTTCACGTTTTGGGCTGGTCGATTGGCCACCAAGATCGTGGATATCACCGTTAGACTTTTTTCTGTGGGGATATGTAAAGTCTAAATTGTATGCGGACAAACCCGCTTCGATTCAGGCGTGTCATTCACCTGTTACCAGTCGAAATGCTCGAACTTGTCATCGAAAATTAGACTCAACGGATGGACCATCTGCGACGTAGCAACGGCCAATATTTGATAGACTTCTTTAAAAAAGTAGGGAACCTCAAAATGAATCACCCCTTATAAATGCTATGCTTATAATTCGGCAGATAACTAAAAGTAAAATTGAGAAAATTGTTTATAAGAGGCTGCCCGACTAGTAGACAACAGCAGCTAAGTTCTGAATGTAAATGTTATAGATAACACGCGGTTTAAATTATGTATAAAAAATCTTATTAAATAAACTAAAAAGTCAGGAAAAGTATAGCAGATTATCTTTATATAATTCCTTAATAATTATTTATATAATTCTTCATTTTGATACTGATTGAACATCTAAATATATGTATATTTGTAATAAAACTATCGGAGTCAAAATAAATTGTTTGCTTTTAAATATATATTTGAATGACAAATAAAAAATATTCCAGATACCAAAATATGCGTTTGTTTTCATGATAGCATTTTCGTTTGACACAAATACCCTATCGCCCAAGTTTAGCAACAGAAAATAATCGCAAGGGGATAAGTCTGGGGATTGTGCTAGATGGGCTCAATTAATGGATTTTTGCTTAAAATTAATAGAATCGTTCCAAAAGCTCTAAATAATAATTGCTGTAGGCAATGCAAATAATCGATGTAGGCAATGCAAATGAGATGGCGAGCATGCCCTTGATCATTATGTCTGACAGACCCAAATAAGCCTTCTTTAATATAAGTCTTCAGAAGAACCATTTTGTTTTGATTGTTCTTTAGTCCTTACACCATAGTGATGGACCCACATTTACGAATAGTTAAAAAACCTTTTTTAAACTACGAGATAAACTCTAAATAGTTTAGATACAGACCAGTATTAACACTGAAGAAAACTACATTAAAAAACAAGACGACTACGGCGAACATATAGTGAAAGTGACGTTTATGTCATCACAATGGAAGTGTCCAAAAAAGCTACTATAAAAATAAATATTTCGTTTCAAACACTTTTACATAAATAGTTTAAAGTTATTCAAGTGATCAGCTTTCTTATATAACAAAAAAAAAGTATTAAACCACACGTACTTATTCAGACAAAAAACATTTGTTTCTACGTATGTAAACTCTTGTATCTTGATTGTAAATACAAAACGCAATAAAATTTATAAAATAAATAAGCATTAGTGTTTGTTGCTGTTGTACTGAAACCTTTGTATTCAGTTTTTTGAGAAAAACTTAATAGCAACAGTAACATTTTTGCCACAATCAAATAATACAAGAGGTAGATGTGTATACGAGTATTTACACAACAATAACCGAGCTACTTCCACAAAACTAAGTAATAACAACAGAGCAAATCTTTAATCAGGAGCCGCAAAACTAAAGATTTGTAAAACTCTATTCTAATGCTTATTTATAGTTAAATTTCCATTTCTTCTTACCTCCATTATTACACCAATATAAAATCACATACCCAGATACAAAAGAACAAAAATATATACATAAGCATATGCATGCGTTCTTACTTAATATAAACATGCTGTTTTGTTGTATATATAAGGGGTAGGGTTTAATTTAAGAAGATATATAAGTTCCTTTAACTACCATTGGAGCATAGAAAGATTACACAGAAACAATAAAAATAAATTTTTCGAATAAAAATTTATTCTAATAAAAACAGTTCGATTATTAGAATAAAAATTATTCGATGCTCCGAATAAAAATTATTCGATGCTCCAAATTAAAATTATTAGATTATTCGAAAAAAATTATTCGGTTATTTTAGTAACATATTTGTTTTTTCCATTTTTTTTTTAACCAAAAAAAAAAAAAAATCGAATATAGTTTGACGACCAATCGTTCAATCGTACAATATTTATACTTACTTTGGGGAAAAGGAAAATACTTAGACATTCAACAGTCAAACTTGACATAGCAGCAATAATTGACATTAGATAGAAGTGGACACTTGCATAGTGGATGAACTTTTAAGAATATAATTCTTGCAAAAAAACCGACTTGAAAACAGACAAACTTAAAATCATGTTTCTTTAAAACGGTAACTATTGCGACACCCTGTAAACTCCGAATTCAAATTTTATACTAGTTATAGCGGTCGTAGCAATACAGGTTCATTGTAAATTTCAACCGCCTGTCTGTAACGGTTTAAAAGTTTGGTTATATACATCAAATTATATAAACTATTGCGACACCCTGTAATTTAGAATTTTAAATATTTATATTTAATTTAACAGATATAGTAATGAACATTCTGTCTAATTGTTAAGTGTTTATCAATAACTGTTTAAAAGATAGGGTCATATACATCACATGACGTCATCTATTAGGACACCCTTTAAATTCAAATTTTAATATAAATACTTTTTAAAGAGGACTTTGTCATACAGATTCTTTTTAAATTTTAACTTTGTGTCCATATACATCAAATTACATCAGCTATTAGGACACCCTTTAATTTCCAATTTTAAATATTTATACTTATTGTTAAACCAGACATAGTAGTGAACATTCTGTCTATTTTTCAAGTGTTTGTCTATAACGGTTTCAAAGATGAGGACATAATAGTCAAATTACATCAATAATAGGGACACCCTTTAATTTATAGATCCAAAATTTATACTTGTTGTAATAGCGGACTAAGAATTATAGGTTCTTTGTAAATTTCAACTGTCTATCTATAACAGTTGAAAAGTTTGGCCATATATATTAATTTTACATTAACTATTGGGACACCCTTTAATTTCCAAATTCATATTTTACACTTGTTATTTTAGCGGACTTAGCAATACAAGTTCATTGTAAATTTCAACTGTCTGTCTATAACGGTTCAAAAGTTTGGCCATATATATATCAAAATAAACCAACTAATGGGACACCCTTTAATTTCGGTTCAAAATATAGGAGAATAAAGGTGAAATTACGTCACATATGGGGTCACCCTTTAATTTTTAATTTAATTTTTTAATTACTTTTTGTTATTGGGAGCTATAGTGATACGCACACAAACATACAAAAAAAAGCACACACAGACGAATTGATAACCTCCTTCTTTTTTTGAAGTCGGTTAAAAAGACACACTGACTATGAATAAGTCTTCTTAAATAACAGTGATAACGAAAATTTATCCAAATGCAATGCTAACAACATTATCGTTTTTTTTTTTTTTTTTGTTTTTGTAAACATGAAAGTAATTTCAACAATTAAGCGTGGTGTTGACATTTTAAACAGTAGAGAAAAACATAAAAAAAAACTGTTTTAACCTTCGCTTTCATGGTATCTACCTAGGTATATAATTTTATTGTCAGTTCAGATCGCAATAGCCGACCATTAAGGAATGTTAAGGATAGAGGGTGTATATTAGCTTTAAAGTTTTTTAAATAGCCGTGGTTTCCACATTAATAAGTAACACTTTTAATCAATCGGAAGTTTAGTCAATCAAACAAGATCACAACATTTTCACTTTAGCATACTTAGTATACGTAAAGAAATCGTAAAAAACATTGAAGTAGGGATTTCGACGGATTTACATGATTTGAGGTCTCCTGAATCCATTGCGGCTATTTTCGCGATAATGTCTGTGGGTAATTTGTGTATGCCACTATTTTTGTGGAGTTTGTACAGGTCATACACTTGTGAACGTTCTCAAGGTCATACCGTATGATATATTATAAATGAGATAATGAGATGTGGAGATAAAGAGCTGTATAAATTTCGGTCATAATCGGGAGGGAGCAAGGGGTAGTTTCCTTACTCCTAAATTTTGTGAACGCTATACAGGTCATACCGTATGACATATCAAAATGAAATTCAGTCTGTGCATTTAGTATATGGAGATAAAAGCTCTATTAATTTTGCACATAATCGGGAAGGGGCAAGAGGTAGTTTACTTACACCACAAACCGAAAATAATTAATTTTTGATTCGAGTATACTTAACTGATATTCTTTATGTAATATATCCATAAAAATATCTGTTTCCATTGGGTATAGTAAAGTTCCAGATTTTACAGTGACTTTATATTATAACTTCGCTCATTTAACAACAAATTTTGCAATGAAAAATGATTTTGTTAAAACAAACCCGAGATAATATATTTTAAATAAACAAAATCCTTAAAATTTCAAGAACAATAAATCATATCTATGTGTATACATTTTTCCACAAATTTAAAATAGTCGGACAGAGGTAAACTGATTATATGAGTTTCTTGAAATAAAAAAATCTCAGTTGCCACAGTTTACAAAACTGCCGTTGCGCAAATGTAAGTATTGTTTTGAATTTATGAAATATTATAATATGTAGTTTAAAAAAATCATTTTTAATAAACAAGAGTTAAAATATTAAAATTGAAATCATCTTCAACCTTAAAGCTAAGCAATTTTAACCACTGTATCTTAACAGTTTTGATTGATTTCGAGTGTTAATGTTGAAAATGTCACGTCATCGTCTTGACATTTTCATTGTATTTTTATCTCTTCCCACTCCTTATGTTTTATTTTCTTATTTTTTTATTTCTTGATAAAATAAGACTTGCAAAGAAATATCCGACAAAAAAGAAAATCAGATGGAAAAAGTTGGCCTCTGCATGATATTAATACTCGTGTATCAGTGCATTCGTAAAAGAATTTAAGAAGATGACTTTAAAAAGAAAAGAAAAGGCAATAATAGGTTTTTACTTTTCTATACGAATACGTGCAGAGATTAAACAAAAAGTAACAACATCATAAAGTACAGCGGAAGTATTAAAATAAAAAGGCACTTTCTGTTAAATGAGCTGCCAGTAAAGATGAAAGTATATTCGGACATTTACTTAAGGGTTTTTCGGGTCCTCAAAGGTAGTTGATTGAGTTGCATGCAAATAACGTAAATAATATATTTTTTGTAAACTAAATCTATATTTCTGAACCTGGTGTGTGATTACTTGTATTTATAGGACACCTCGATAGATTGACAGGTCTTGCAATTGTCTATCTGTGCGGGGTTGCAGTTTTAAATACAAAGAAAGACTATAGGTGTTTTAAGCAAGTTTCGCAAATAGCGTTACCTTAAAACAAGTAAGAGTGCCATATTCTGCCATACCTAATCTTATATACCACTCACCATAGTAGCGTTTAATATTCCCTTTACTTTATTATGTTTCTCAATTTAACAATAATATACATTCGGTTTTTACTTTTATGATTTAAAACTTCATTATGACAAATATAATATAAAAATATAATTTTTATTGTACAAATTTTATCAAAAATTCTTTTTCAACAATTTTTTGGAAGTTTTATCGAACATTTTTTGTAAAAATTATATGTAAAAATTTTAATGAAAATTTTTTGTAAAAATTTTAAGGAAAATTTTTTGTAAAAATTTTAATGAAAATTTTTTGTAAAAATATTAATGAAAATTTTTTGTAAAAATATTATCGAAAATTTTTTGTAAAGATATTATCGAAAAGTTATTTTTAAAAATCTTATCGAAAATTTTTTGAAAAATCTTATCGAATATTTTTTGTAAAAATTTTATCGAAAGTTTTTTTTTTTAATTTTATCCAAAAGGTTTTTTTTTAATTTTATCGAAAATTTTATCGACAATTTTTTGCAAAAATTTTATCGAAATTTTTTTTGCCAAAGTTTTATCAAAAGTTTTTTGCCAAAATTTTATCGAAAAATTTTTGTAAATGTTTTAATGAAACTTGTTTGTAAAAATTTTATCGAAAAGTTTTATTAAAAATTTTATAGAAAATTTTTTGTAAAAATTTTATAGAAAATTTTTTGTAAGATCTTATCGAAAAAGTTTTTTGTAAATTTTTTTGTAAAAGTAAGAATCTTTCTGCAATCTATAATACGATAGAATGATCAGACTAAAAAAAGCCTATTGAATGCTCCTGGTTCTCAGTGGGCACCCTTCTATAAAACCTTTTAATAAAAAACAAATCAGAAAATACTTCCAACTTAAAAACCTACTGCAGTCATGAATGGAAAAGACTGATGTTGCTGACATGCATTTCCAAGTTTTTTAATATAATTTACTGCTGTAATTTAAATAAAGTACTTTTATACTTTTGCGTCTAATTAAAAATATTATGTAGAAAACAGACCACTAACTTTATGGGTCTTATTTGATCCCTTCGTTCCCTTCTGATATTTGACTTGAACTTACGACTACTACTTTCATTGAGTCTCTTGCTATCACTGACGACTGATACATGTCGACATTATTACTGTGGTAATTGCTAACAGACCTTAGCTTTAGGTCTCCACAAAATGTACATTTAATATGTGATGTCCATAGTCCAAAGCCTTTCATTTTGCTAGTCAGCTGGACAACCACACAAGATGTGCTGTGTCAACTTAACCTTTTTCCAGGCACAGTCTACAAGTATTTTCTTACCTCGATTTTTAACTTGGCCTGATAACACTGGTTTCCATGATATGGCACCAGTTTTAGACACCTAGATAATATCTTAGCATCTTCTTGGTCTGCCTGCCACAGTCTTTGCAGGGAATCGAATATAAATAACGTTTGTTATCTAATAATGCATATAAATAACATTTATTCGATTTTTTTCTAATTTATATTTAAATATTGTTTTTCAAAATTTTAAAAATCTTTTTCATATCATTACAAAAACAAAACAAATAAGAAATGTCGGAAAAGTAGTTTCTGTACGTACTACATTTCAAAGTAGTGTTTTTATTTGTATATTTGATTGTCATTTTAATGCAATTGTTCGACTAATAACTTACTTAGCAGTGTAAAGAAGTAAAAGCTAAACCATTGAAATTAGATACGTACTATAGTCTATTGAAAGTTCGTAAGTTGGGTGCGTTGTAGTAAACCCTCGAGGATTTTTAAATTTCTTTACGCATTTAACATTAAGTCTGTGATTGAGGTTGGCCAATATTACTTCCTGCAGGGCTGCAGCTACCACAAAAACTATTTCTGTGTATAATCTGCTGCATTGTGGGACACCATTCTTGCTTTACTTTACTATATTCTTATATAGAATAAAAATATATTTTATTGTTCTTCCTTTCGGTTCTTTTCAGTATTCATATTGTTATTTGTGTTCAAATTGTTTCCTTTTAGTTTATTTTCATTTATTTATTTTTTGTTTAATTGGAAAAGTTTTCAACTAACAATAAGAAATATGTTGGATATTGTTTGTCTTTCTAGTTTTCATGTTAAATATTTTCTAATATAAATGTAAAATAGTTTAACTATAAACCGATCATTATTTTATAGATTTAATTTGAAATAAGGTTTAAAAGTAACGAAATCTAGAAAATAAACTTCACTTAAGTAATAACCAGGAAAGATTTTCTAGATTTTTTTTAAACAATTTTAAAGTTTAAATGAGCATTCCTGACCACACCCTGACGTATGATGGATATTGTTTTTAATATTACGCATACGTATTACAGCCATTTGTCGCTTTTGTGTAACCGACTAATAGCAACACAGGGCGACAAAATAAGTTTATCTGTTCCGTGTTTTTTTTGAAGTTAAGATACATGAAATGACAGAGTTAATTTTTTTCTGAATGCTGTACTTATAGCTGCCTCTAAGAACTATAACCCCAAAATAAGTTTACATAGAAAGCCCTTTTATTGCGTGTGTTCTTGGTGATTTTATGTGGATTGAATTTTGGTAATAAATTTGCTAATATATATGTGGGGAAAAATTCTTAACAAAATATGAGTTTTTTTAAACAGACAGCTGTGTATAATAATAAAATTCCCAGGCATAAAAGAAGACCTTTTTTAAAATCTAACTTTTTAAAGAGTATGAAAACTATAATATACGTACCTTTATTTTTTGTTAATAAAAGCGTCGCTTTTAATCACAGAAGTGTAAAATTTTGTAAAGACATGTAGTTTAATAACATTCATAATAATCAATCCAAAACACGCATTTGAATATTTTGTTAGTTACGCCTTTTTGCATTTTAGCTAACCATATAGTTTTACAAACCATCATCAAAAATTACTATTACCAAGATTATATCGAGGCCTATGTAAAAATATGTGAAATATAGTATTTGTAAACAATTTTATAAATAATTCACGCCCGAAAATAAGAACGAGTTTAAATCTCTATAAGTAAAAATATGTTATCTGTTACTTTATCGCTTTGTCATTTGATTTCTCTTTTCCTAATTATAATTAAATGCAATTTACAAAATTACAACGTGTAAACGTGACTACAACAGATGTCTTCTCATTTCCTGCTATTGTGCAAAAGTTGTTGTTTATATAGTTTAAATTCGAAAAGAACTATGACGTATCTGTATGTGGTAGCTTAAAGTAACGCTAAATAGATAAATAAATAACTCATTGTTAAAGTACACGAGTTAAGTTTTCATATGCATGTTAATGCAAGCACTTGTGTGGCACAGGCAAACTACATTTTCCAACATTAATTAGTACAATACAACAATCTTATTTAAAAGGAAGAAAAAATGCATAATAAGACATAGTATTTATGTGTCGCAATACATGAAACAAACAACACAAACAAATCTTTAACATCGTACATGTTTCAATTTTTTAAAGTTCGTACACTTTCCGCACCCTAAGGCGTATGAGCGATTTTTCATTAGGTATTACAGCTCTCAAGAACGTGCTATTAAGTATAACGCTGTCGTTTTTAATGAATTCCTTATTTTACTTATTTAAATTTGTAAGTATGATAAAAAGGTTACTTTATTGTGTTGAAAAAAGTCCTAAATGGTAAAAGTTATATTAAGGAACTCTCGCACAAAAATTAAAGGAACTTAATTTTTTTTTTTACTTTTTTGCATGCAACATGTTATTAAGTGGATAATTTTATAATAAATTATACTTTTAGGAATAAATATTTTCTAACTTATTGTAACATTTTATTATTCTCTAAAATTAGGTGATTAGTAAGAATTTTTTACTTGAATTTAACTTAAAAAATATTTAAAAAAAAGTTAAAAAAAATTGGAATAAATTGGATTACACCTCCTCACCGTGGCAACCGGTGACAGTCTCCTAGTTAACGGTTGCATCTTTTAGTAGGCATGCTAAATTTAGTTTGCGGGAAGTTCTTTTCTGTTATAAAAAAGTTTACGGTAGAACAGCGTACTCCATGTATACGTGGCATTGGGAAATTTGTTTGCAGGTGAACATTATTTCTTTATCAGTGGGAATTTTATGGATTCTAATTTGGTTAAAAAAACGCGCCTGCGAGAATCCGACAGGCATGGACATGCAAGCATAGCAAGATGTAGAGAGAAAAGAATCTGAAGTCGTTCTGGTTTTATCGGTAAATAATAAAATTCGAAAAAGATGAAAGTGTTAGTCTCTAAAGCCACTTCTAAGGCAAAATCTGCACAAAAGGAAGACCAGAAAAGTTATAGGATGCATTCGCAGTATCTTAAACTCGATAAATACTTAAGTGGTTTAAAGTTAGCTGACTACATCAGGTTAAGAAAGTGAGACAATTTGAGGTTAGCAGCGCAAAAGTGATGTAACCACTAAATATTTAATTAGAACAGAATTGTGATGTTAAATTTGGTAAATATTTTTTTTTTAATTTTTGTTAAATTCGTTCTATTGAAGAAATCTCTTCAATGTGACTAAATTGTTCATTATTTTATAGGGTATAGTTTTTACAAAAAATAAGTTAAATTAACTAAAATTATTAGTTAATTTTTTATTAAATTTGTTTTTTTATCTTTAGAAGATAAATCTGAAAATAAAACTGCATAATATTAGTGCCTCATTACCTTTATTCCTGCTTTGAGATAAATAAACGAATAAGGCTTTCAGTTCCTGGGGCGGGCATTTTATATTATATTATGGTTTTCTTGTTTTCTCCATGAAACTATATCTTTTTCAAATCAATAATAGTGTAAAATCTATTAAAATTGTATTCAATTTATTTTAATTTGCACAACACACCGAAATTAACCACAAACATGATTTATTTATTGCTACAAATTAAAAAAATATATATAAATTGAAAAAATTTTCTATTTTATGTCTCATCTCAAATAATTTTTCTTAATTTAAATTTATCGAAATTTTTTCTATTTTACAGTTTTATTTTCATTTTTATATATTGAATTTTCTTCAAAAATTAAATAAAAAACTTAGCAGAATAAAGGAAAATTAACTTCTTTGAGGAACGTATATTTAACAAATTTTATGGCTTGATTTTTTTTTAATGTTTTACTACTTTTTTGACTAAATTTTTGTTAATTAAAGAGAGTTTTATTTAAAATTTCTATAAGTTTTTGGAAGTTTTATTGAAATATATTTTTAACAAAAGAAATTCTGTCGGTTTGAATAAAATTATTTTATATGAATAAGTTATGTATAGAATTAAATAAAAATTAAATTGTTTTAAATATTACTGTCGTTAGGGATTAACAAATTTTTTCCGTTTATATAAAGTACGAAATTTGGTTAAGTGAAGTACAAGATTACTTCTATAAGTCTGCTTTTTAGAGTATAGTTTTGAGAAAACAAATGTCTCATATTTTTTTATAGTGAAAAAATATTGCTTACAGTAGATAAAACAGCAATTTATAAATTAAGAAAATTATTTTAAAGACTATTTTTACTTAAAATACTTAAACATTTTAATTTGTACCAAATAATTCATTAAGGAACCGATGAAATCTTATTTTTGAATTGCAATAAAAAAAAAAAAACAATATAGTTTAACTACTTAAGTAGACTCAAGAATAACTCATAGATTTGAATATGCAAGTTACATATTTTCCAATTTACAAGGGTCCCACAAAAAATTTTTCTCGGAATGAAAACAAATTTATAAATACAGGCTTTATGGTTTTCAATGCTTTTAAAAAGACATACACAAATTATTTTAAAAATCACACGGCTCAGTGTTTGCCAATATTTCTTATATACATATGTGTTTTTATTCATTTATTTATTTACTAGCTGTGCCCGCCACGTCGTTGGTATCCTGGCAATATTCTGCTCGATTTGGCATTGAAAGTGTACCACACCAATTTTAAGACTCTTACTTCTGTAGAGTATCACCTATAAAAAAAAAATGCAATTAAACTAAGAAGAAACTAACAATAACAGAATTTTATAGCCGCAATCATGTCGTAGTAGTCTTACCAAATTTTAAAAATTAACGCTGAATAACAAAAATAATATACGCTTATAATTGCACAACTATATATGTGTTTCACAAGATTACCAAATTATACAACACGTACGCGACTTAAAAATACTATTACGTTTTATTTATTCAACAATGAGACTTTCAAAATTAAACATGCAAATAATTATTTTTATTTAAAGACACTATTGAACTTTGTAAAAAAAAAACTGTTATTGATACTGTTTGACACCTAACTTATCTACAAATCACCGTTCACGTACAGGCTATTGGGTAGTAAGTAATTCATATTTTGTCAGCGCCATCTGTGTTTAAAGTAAAAAAATTAAAGGTGACGAGCCATACTAAGCAGTTAAAACGATCTGTGTTTTAAAATATACAACTTTCAAAAATTAAAGGTGCCGTACTAAACAGTATTTTTATACCGGAAAGCATAAAGTATAAAGCATAGCGGAAAGCAGAAATAATATTTTTTTGCGGAAAAAAAGCATCCTATATTGAGACCAGGATACTCAGGTACCTTCTCCAAAATTTTGTTAAAATCCATTCATTAAAACAGAAAGAACGACAGACGGAAATAAGTTACTATTTTATTATATGTATAGATATAGATATACAGTTAAATTAATATGAAATTTACATTCAAAATAAAAGCATTTAAAATATAAGTACATAAATATATAAAATTTTGCATCTGAAATGTTGATCAAAACTGTTGTAAAAATATAAATACGAATAAAATGCCAAAAGAGCAAGTCTTATTGAGTAAATTGTGGGAAATTGATAAAAACTGTTTCATTTGTAAACCATTTTCTGTTGATACAGTATAATAAAAAGTAAAACGTTTCTGTGTGTTTTTTTTTTGATATATATGGATGGATTTATTTCAGAGAATTTTTCTCGTCATGGTTGTGATTTTTTTATTTTCAATATACAAAATATTTGTGTAATACCTTGAAATGGCCAGGAAACCACTTATGTCTACTGGGAATTACCAATTAAATAAATAACCACATGGTATGGAATGATATTCATAAAATTATACATACAAACACAGTTGCACAAATACATAAATGGGTACATCAGAATGTTTATTTGCTCGAGAAATTAAAACGAAAAAAAAAAACTTTTATATGTCAGAAAAAATTGAGATATTATAAGTAAAATTATGCCTGCTTGTAAAAGCAGCAACTTAAGCGTTCTCATACAAATTACTTGAGTTTCAAAATAAAATAAGAGCTCTCAGTTAGTGCATAGAAATATTTTAATTAAAATGTATAAAGGCAGTAAGTAATATTTAGTATTTTTTAATATAAAATTAAAACTATTATTGAAAGTAATTTTCCAAGCTAACATTTTTTATAAAATACTATTTTTTAGTTTTTTTTTTTTTTTGCATGAGTAAGTTTCCAAAAATATCCGCATAGTATATGTCAGCACATTTAGGAAAGACTCGTTATATATTGAGGTATTTGTTAATTGCTATGCTATTGCATCTCATGTTTTTATGGACAGGTTCCGCCAAAAGTAAGAGGAGCCAACACTATAGAAGTCGATTATACCAATCGTCATGTAGATTGTATTGATACAAAAATTAGCAAAACTGAAATCGTTGTGATAATAATAAACAAAAAAATTTTATTAGAGAAAATATCTCCGCACTACTTGCTAGAAGGCATGATTGATTGACGTTGAGCTGAGAAAGACTACAAAAATTTCAAGATGGAAGGATATCCTTTTAGTGGAGTAATTGATGAAGCACGATAATAACAACGGCACCTCGTCACTGCTGCTTGACCTACACCGAAGAAAACGATGAAGTTTTAGTTGCTGGTTTCGGTCGTAAAGATCATGGCGTCGGTGATGTTCCCGGCATGCGATTTAAGGTTGCTAAATTTGCTAACGTTTCGCTATTGGCTATGAATAAGAAAAATAAGGAACGTTTAAGATCGTAAGAAGCTTGTGTTTTATTCCATGTATAGGGTGTTTTTTATAGAGGTATAGAACTTTAAGTTGGCATTACTTTTCAAGATGGCGACCGATTTAACCGCTGTCAAGTGATTTATTCTCAGTTTGGTTTGACAATTTATCATAAATAGACTCACGTCTGAACAACGCTTGCACATAGTGTCCAAAACGAGATTACCGTTGTTCCAGATTTTCATAAGCGAATTGTGTTTAGCGATGAAGCGCACTTCTGGTTGAATGGCTACGTCAACAAACAAAACTGCCGCATTTGGAGTGAATGTAATCCTCAAGTGTATGTCGAAACACCCCTACATCCAGAAAAGCTGACTGTTTGGTTTCAACAAGACGGCGCAACATCTCACACAGCTCGTGTCACAATAGATTTATTGAAAGACACATTTGGTGACCGCCTAATTTCACGTTTTGGACCTGTGAATTGGCCTCCAAAATCTTGTGATTTAACACCGCTAGACTACTTTCTGTGGGGCTATGTAAAGACATTGGTCTATGCGGATAAGCCACAATCGCTTGACCATTTGGAAGTCAACATTCGCCGTGTTATTGCCGATATACGGCCACAAATGTTGGAAAAAGTCATCGAAAATTAGACGTCCAGATTGGACTACATCCGCGCCAGCCGTGGCGGTCATATGCCAGAAATCATATTTAAAATGTAATGCCAAGATTATCTTTCGGATAAATAAAATTCATGTCAATCGAATAATCCATCGTTGTTTTATTGCAACGTAAAGTTCTATACCTCTATAAAAAACACCCTTTACATATAAAATAAAGAAGATTTTTTTTTTGTTTTTCTCCTCTACACACATACATTTGTATGTATCTCTCCAAATAAAATAAAAATTGTTCTCGTATAACATTTTATAGTTTTAAACCATACTATGATCGTATTACTTAACCATAATATTGTAATTTTTAATAATAATATGATTTGACAAAAGCCATATAATTTAACCATAATACGTTGCTCTTAGATTATGGTTGCCTCAAGCATATTTTTTCTTTGTGTGAATAAATAAAATAATTTTTATTATAAATATTATTGTTTGATTTGTTATTGATTTCAAATCGGTATTTCCTAAATCAATCTAATTTTTGGATTATACAAAGGACTATTTGAGCTTAAATTAAAATATGAATTCTTTAAAGAAGAGTATTTCTGGATTGATTCAATACCTTTTGTGCTTGGATTAAACTTATAGTAGGCTCTCATCAAGCTCGAATTTATACTTAATTTACGCTGGGGATTTTTAAAATAAGAATTCATCGGTTTAAAAAAGGCATAAGAAGATCTAAAATTAATTAAGATCTAAAATTAATTGGTGAATTCGTTCTTGAGGCCAGCATTTTGTACTTAATTTAATAAAATCCTTTACTTTACTTACTTTTAATACCGCTTCGGATTGATTTGAGTACGGATTAGTCAATCGGTTTTCTGACTGCAATATAACTCTAAAATCTTTAATCAACACAAATGATTTTTGGTCACTTTCTTATAATAATAGCGGGGTAGTGTAACATTTTCAAGACAAAATTTATAAGTAAGTAAAAATATTTTTTAACAAGTTCTAATACTTCATTTTTACTATAAAATTTAACTAAAAATAAAATCTCTTTTAAATCCTCCATAACTTTTTTATATTGGTCGACTTTTGTTTTATAGCAAAACTTAAATACTTAACTAAAGTCCCGCCTACTAACCTAATCGAAAAAAATATAGCGTCAAAATTCTAATCCAATTAAAAATTTGGGGTTTTACCGCCTTGTCATGCAAGAGAAAAGCATATTCCTAATTGTATACTATTATACTTCGGCCGGATGTAGTACAAGATGTCCGCTGAGGAAATAAGGCTGATCGATTTCGAGGTACTTTTTTCAAAAGCCATTTTTTTACAGATCACGTATGAGTTCTGTCATGCTGTCATACTATTTTTGTTTAGTATTGTTTGGCATTTCATAATGGAAAGACTTGAGCCTGAATCGCTTCGCTCTATGGGCTCTTGAAAAGTTCCAAGAAGATCCGACGTTTTCGAGCCAAATTTTGTTTAGCGCCAAATTTTCTAGCTCAATGGGTATGTAAACAAACAAGATTGCCCCATTTTGGACGAAGAGCAACCTAAAGAGATTCAAAAGCTGCCACTTCATCCAGAAAAAACAACGGTTTGGTGTAGTTTATGGAGCGATTTCTTTAAAAATGATGCTAGTGCAAACGTAACCATCAATGGTGAACGTTATCGTGCTATGATAACCGACTATTTGATGACTGAAATTGAAGCTAGTGATCTCGGCGACATTTGGTTTCAGCTAGACGTCGCCACTTCCCACATATCGCATCAATCAATGGATTTATTGAGAGAAAATTTTGGTGAGCACATAATTTAACGTTTCGGGCTGGTCGATTGGCCACCAAGATCGTGTGACTCAACAGATGGACCATCTGTGACGTAGCAGCGGCCAATATTTGATAGACGTAATCTTCAAAAAATAAATGCCAAAAAATGTTCTTTCAAATGATAATAAATAATTCTCCATTAAATTTGAATTTTTTTTTTTCTTTCAAAAAGTAGGGAGCCTCGAAATGGATCACCCCTTATTATCTTTTAATTGATCATATAATATCATATGTATATTAAACAATTTCTTAAATATTTTTTTGAGAACTGTCCACTTAGTGAGTAATATTTACGGACTGATATGAAAATTTGCTCATTATAATAATGAACTGGCAGCAGTTGCAAAATTCAACATTAAAGGAAATATCGATAGGCCCCATAAATTTCACAATATCAAAACTAGACCAGTTGCTAATTTTATTTTTAATTTAATTACAAAAACCGACAGTTTTGGTTACCTACCATTTCATTTGCAACACAATGTTCAACGATGTTTCGGATTCCTCCGGTTTACAGTAGTGGAGAAAAAAGTCTATCTTAAAAAAATGTGTTAAATATAAAAGAGCTCACTTTGTTAGTCTTTTGCAGTTGGTGTTGTTTTTTATTTTATTTTTTTTTGTATATTTATTAGCTTAATCAGCAACATTATCTTCATCATGGAGCTTTTTTCCTTTATAATGTTTTTTTTTCTTTCAATTTCCTTTTTAGTCATTACAAATACCAAATGATGTCAATTCCTGTTTTCGTTAAATCTTTTTTATTTTTTCTTAACAGAATTATCTTTTAAAATTCAAACTCATAGTTTACGCTGACATTTATTTCCGCTGGTAAATTACTAAAAGCAATTTCAATTTCTTCATTATATTTTCTTTTCTTTTCTTTTATCTGTCCTTAGTCTAACTTGCTGACCATGATGGTATTGTTTTTGTTCTTGATTTTTACCACGACACGACTATGTATTGTGCGTGTGTATAGGTTTGTGTATAAAAAGATCTTTAATTTTGCAGCAGCTTTACTCTATCATGTATTGTTTAAAATACGTGACACGTTTTATCTTAATGATGAACTGGTATAAGCAAACTATCTTTAAAAAGACAGATTCAAAAGATATTTGATGTTAGATTATAAAATGACAAATGTATTGTAAGCATGTGTATATGTGTGTTATTTTGTGAGGGTTATTTTTTATTGATATTTTAAACTTCTTACTTCTACTTTCATTTTGTGCCGTATAGTATATAAGAACATGTTTTGTATATACGCTTCCTTTATAAATCTTTTTGTAATTTATAAATCAAAAACCATATTTACTTTGAATTACTTAATCGATAATGTGTAGCCTTTACCGTTGACATCATATTTTGAGTTTTTTTTTTAATAATATGATTTGCAAATGTTAATTAAAAGGTTAATTGGCAAAGGTTAATCAAAATTAATGTTGGGTTTTGAAATTATTACGTTGCAATAGCGACTGACGTAATTAGAGAATAATTTTTTTTTTTAAGTTTTCGTAAGTGCCTTATATTTAGCCAAGGTTCGTAGGGCTAAATATCCGGCCAACATCTGTATTAATATGCGTGTATGTGGTATGTTTAGTTAGTGAGTTAGTTTCTGTTGTGTCTTACCTTTTGTTTTGTGTTGCCGCCATCAACCTAATGAAAAGGTTGGAAACTCCAGAGGCGACTAACCGTAGACATAACGTAAATTAAAAACTCAACTTCATGCTGTCATCAAATACTTATTTTTGAAAGTTATAACATCTAAAGAAATAATAATTAGTCAATGCTGTCTTCTCTAGAAGCTACGTGTAGCCTCCACGCATTTGATATGGACATACCAATCATATACAAAAACAAAACCCACCATCATTTTTTTCCATGTATACCAATTCTATATAAAGAAATCGATTGGTTCATCTTATCAACTTCGCACATGCCTTTATTATATTATTGAAACAGGTATGGAATATTCATGTCAGTCTTTTGCTTTTTTTCTGAGTTCCACCTTCTGATGATTCCTACCGGATACAAAGGAGTCGTAGTTTGCTGCCATTGTGCAAATACTATTATCCTTCCAATGCACCGTAAAGTAACTTCTCTCTGCTGTTTTCCTATCTAAAAATTTATCACTCAAATCTCAAAATAATTCATTGTTTTTATTTTATTTACCGATAATGTTCATAGTTAAAACACTTAGCAACAAACCATTGACACCGCATTCGCATTGCTACACGTATAAATCTAATACAAAAACAATTCGATGAATGTTTTCGTTGCCTGTTTGCAGAATTTAAAAATTTAGTACACTTATGCCCATTGTACCAAAATTGGCACATCAAGATGTTAAATGGTATAAAACCATAAAAAATTAAATTTTTCATATTGGAAACATTTATAAATGTTTTTTTAAACATTGAATTTATTTAACAAATATGTAATTATTAAGGTGATATTCATTTTGGATAAAAAATATTTTCTGAAAACCATATCCACCTCCACAGGTAATATTGTGGTAAAATTTAAGAAAATTTTCTCGCAAAATTACGTAAGGCAATAAAAACTTTAGATGTTATATATAATGTTTGAACCATCAGCTAATAAAGGGTGTTTTTTATAGAGGTATAGAACTTTAAGTTGGCATTACTTTTCAAGATGGCGGCCGATTTAACAGCTGTCAAGTCATTTATTATTACTAACCATGATTACTAACTTTTTCATTCCTGAATTGAATAACCATGATGTCCAGGAGATGTTTCAACAAGACGGCGCAACATGTCACACAGCTCGTGCTACAATAGATTTATTGAAAGACACGTTTCGTGACCGCCTAATTTCACGTTTTGGATCTGTGAATTGGCCTCCAAGATTTTGTGATTTAACACCGATATACTACTTTCTGTGGGGATATGTAAAGTCATTGGTCTATGCGGATAAGCCACAAACGATTGACCATTTGGAAGACAACATTCGCCGTGTTATTGCCGATATACGGCCACAAAAATTGGAAAAAGTCATCGAAAATTGGATTCCAGATTGGACTACATCCGCGCCAGCCGTGGCAGTCATATGCCAGAAATCATATTTAAAATGTAATGCCACAAGATTATCTTTCGGATAAATAAAATTCATGTCAATCGAATAATCCATCGTTCTTTTATTATTTTTAATTTAAAGTTTTATACCTCTATAAAAAGCACCCTTTACATAGTACAAAAAAATCACGAATAATGTCAACAGCTTTGTCGTATGCCCGAAATAATGAAGTGTAACAAAATTGGCACGGCGGTCACTAATGCGTTAAGATCTCCTCACTCAAAAATAATAAATTTTCCTAAAATTTGTATAACCTTTTTTTATTTTTAAGATGAATATTCAAGTAGACAGTATAGATAGGGGGTTAAAAAATATACCTCAGCCTAATTCTCTAGCGTGTAATACCACTTCTTTCTGTGATTGTATTTTGTTTTGTTTTATTTTATTTTATTTTATTTTTATATTATAATATTTTATTTTATTTTATTTTATTTTATTTTATTTTATTTTATTTTATTTTATTTTATTTTGTTTTATTTGTATTTGCTTTTATTACATATTGTGCTGCATTGAAATTGTTTAGTTGATTTTCTTTTTTTGTATGTAATTTTATTTTAATTTATGTATTTATTTGAATTGTGCTAACAATAAATTTATTATTTTGTTACATTTATTTGGTTAAATGACATTTAAACTACTAAATTGCTGCTGTGCAAAACAATAAAAATATTTTATTATCTAAACTAAATATATAAACTAAATTAACAATGTAACATACATACACAAGCAATTACTTTTATCACAAAAAGAGAGACTTAATATTTTTAAAACCGAACAAAATTTAATGCCGGAAAAGGAAACTTTTCAACACATACATATGTGTCTGTTTTCCATTCATGTAGCATTAAGTTTTACCTTTATTGTGGTTTACACTAGGGGATATTTTCAAATTTCATGCTATTACCTTGATTTTAATACACTTTTTTCATTGGTTTTGCATGTTAACACTCTGAATTTTGCAATAGATATTAAGTTTGTAGGTGCATCAGCGTTATTGCATATACTGTTATATTGTGAAAACCCTTATCGATCTTCTTCTATGCGAAGCATGTATAGTCTTGTATATCGCTATATAAAGTTAAGTAGTCATTTGTGAAATATGATTATGACCGTTAGGAAAACTTTCCATGGTAGTTTCACTATTTGGCCTTCAAATATAAAACAGAAAACTAAAAAAAAGCTCAAATAACACAAACATCATTGGGTAACCTTTAGTAACATATATACATATATGTTCAGCTATGTATGTAACTTTATATGTTGTGAAAAAATTTCAGTTAATTTTGCTACTTGTTGTGCTTTTTTACTACACCTGAAAGCACTTAATACCACTTACGAAGCATAGATGCTTGAAGTATCGTTGCACACGATATTGTTTATTTTTTCTATTTATTAAAGGTATTCGTTCATTTATTCAGTCTATTACTCATTGTTACTTCTAACATGTACTTCATCAGTACTAGTGAAATTAATTACATTGAGTTCTGTAAATAATTAATTGAATTTGATTTTTTTTAACTTCAGGGTTAGAATATTGTGAAATCATGACCTACATTTAAATATGCGAGTAGAAGACTTTATTTTTATACCCTTCAGCACAGGTGGAAAGGGTATGTATAAGTTTGTCATGCCGTATGTAATTTCTACAATATTAATTTCCGACCTTATAAAGTATATATATATTCTGGATACTTATAAATAGAGAACTTGTTTTGTGGAACAAGATTAACGTGAGTACCTGCCTACTCGGCCTAACCTCACGGTGGTCTTACCACCGAGTGAAACTTAGACGTAGACTAGCGCCCCCATTGTGTAGTATAACAACACTTTACGATTACCACCAATCGCTTTTTGTGTGTGATACAGTCACAATGAGTAGCAATTTATATAATATGGTAAGCCTTTCCAAGGCAAGCCTAGATCCACATTATAACCTCTTGCTTAGGGGTTTGGAGACTATCCAAACTCCGTCTGTTGAGAGTGCAACAGCACACTTGATCGACCTTGCACCTTACCTACTTAATCGATCTTAAACCACAACCACCACGTGTACCCCCGAAGGGGACCTCACCAATAACCGGTCACAGAGAGGATAGGCTCTCTGTGGGGCCACCGATTCCCGTGGTACCAGTCCTTTCGGCACTGGTCGGGCCTCGAAGAGGACCCGTGTTATAAAACAACAGACCTTTTCTTCCAGATTTAGGCTCTAGGAACCCTAGCGTCTGGTGCCCCTATTTTTCCCGAGTGAACCGCGTCAAAGCATTTGCCATATTCCTGCAGTGACAATTGGAACTTGTTTTAACGATGTCTGTCTGTCTGTGTTCATGTTGAAATCAACGTTACCAAGGCACCCGAAGAGATACAGAAAATTTAAGCACACCAATCGCTATTGAAATTCAGCAGCATCAGACCACTCACTTGGAGGCAGCGGGCAAAACACCATGCCTACCTATATTTTTTAACATTTTTTCAGGTTGGTTTTATTTTTTTCGGTTGTAATGATTCTCTTTTGCTTTTTTTGTTAAAAAGATATTAGACTGCGACCAGCAAAAAAAAAATTCAAAAATTTTCAAAAAGTTTTTAAAAAAAATTTTAAAAAAGTTTTGAAAAAATATTTAAAAAAATTTAAAAAACATGGTCAAAACATATTTGTATAGAAAATTTTTCGAAAAAAATACCATAAAAATTTTTTGAAAAAAATTTCCATAAAATTTTTCGAAAAAAATATCTTAACAATTTTCGAAAAAAAATATCCATAACAATTTACGAAAAAAAAAATATTTTTACAAACGATTTTCGAAATGTTTAAAAAAATTTGTAAATTTATATGAAAATGATAACACATAACATATTTTTAACACTTATTATGAAAGTTTTTTTTAAATGCGTTTGATTCCAATTCAGCTAGATGCATTAAACACATATACAACAACAGGATACCGACTACAAACTGACAAAAATTGGTGCCGAGGTGGTGGTTTCAATGTGGTACCATTAGTAGAGAGCGCACTATGGTTTTTGATTGGTAGCTTCACTTTCAAGTTGTGAGTATAATCAATGCTTTTTAGAATTGTTTTCTTGAAACTTCGCTCTGACGAGGGTAGGGTATGTATGGCGCAAATCTGTGCAGCTACATGAGCCCCATCCCGTTGTAATGACAGAAAGATTGCGGGGTGGTGGATCCAGTGTAGTTCCAGTGTTGATAGTGCGCTATCAGTACGTCCATTTAAATATATACCTAAATTTTTATGCATAAATAAAATCAGATTCGGCACGGCCGAGTATAGCACTCTAACTTTCTTTTTTTCTTTGTAATGGAAGTGAAATTTTTGAGGGCTTTACATCTATGGGGCATATGAATTTTTATTGGTTTAATTTAAAATTTTACTTCTTAAACAAAGGAATGTGTTATAATTATATGTATAATAAATCAAATGTATATATGCATATATTTGATTTATTATGCATATTTTTAAAACAGACTCTTCATACAAATTTATTTCCAAAATACATTTTAAGTAAGTTTTTTTATTATGTATGTAGGCGTTATAATTTGGAACTAGGCAATTTAAGATATTCATTTAGTAGTAAATTAAAATTAAAATGTATGTACCAAAATGTGTTTAAGGACATATATGTTTAATTTAAAAGATTCCTTATATCGCTTAAAATATATTGAAATATACTTTTAGTTAATTAGCTTGAGAACGGGCTCTTTTATTGTCAGGTTATATCGTTGTTTTGCTACTGTTACAATACAACAAATGTCTCGTCAGTACATTTCACAACTATAGTTGCCATTGTTTATCTTTTTTCGAATTTGGTAAAAGTGTTTGCTATTTTCAGCTCCCTACTATTCCTATTTGCATGAACTAGCAACAGCCTTTAGCATCTACATAACAAATATTTATGGTCCTTCGAGCCGGAGTATGTGACATTGTTTTGGAATTTTATAATCAAAAAATTATTTTATATTATTTTCTTTATGGAAATTATACCTAACCGTCGAGATTTATGGTAGTAACTGTGTAGATGGTAAAAACTGATACAAACCTTCTACTCTTCAAAAAAAAATTTTTTTTGTGTTTAATTATTTATTGTATCTTCAATATATTTGAACTAACACTAATTACTCATATCTTAAGTCTAAAATAAAATAAAAAAATATGCTATTCAAAAAATTTATATTTAATTACGCATAAGGGTTTTTTTTTCATATTTTATTTATGGAATCTTCAAATATATTTTTGAACTAACAATAATTACTCATATCTTAAGCCTAAAATACAAATAAATATACTTGTTATGTCCAGCCAGTGCTAGACAAAAAAGATGTATGTTTCACGGTTGCTTCTATCATTTGCGGATCATCCCTCTAATGTTCAGATGAGAGAAGAAATGTCCCTCCTCCTTAGACGAATGTAACAACTTTCATTTAGCATGTTGGAGGCCAGCGGATTTGGATGTGTTTCAATTTACTGTAAATACGTAACTGCATATTTTGCTATTTCTGCTTTAACTGATGGCACGTTTAGATCTTGGATGTTCGAGTTTCTTATGTACCAGGGAGCAACTGTGATCATCCGTAGAATCTCGTTTTGGCGCCTTTGGACTTTTTCTCTATTGCTAGCTGAGGCAGTGCCCCATAATTGAATGCCATAGCACTAAATTGGTTTTAAAATTGACTTGTACAATAAAAGTTTGCAATCTAAAGCTAGAGTAGATAAGCCAGTTTATTTGGACTACCTTTAGCTTCATTTGTGTTAACTTTCATTCTATGTGGCGTTTCCAAGTAAGGCGCCGGTCAAGATGTATGCCGAGATATTTCACGTCTGAGAGCTGAGGTATCATTTGGCTATTTATGTGAATAGGGGGCTCGATTCCCTACGCAGTGCAAAAGTTAAGTGAGTACATTTTTGTCCATTGACCTTAATTTTCCATTTCTTCAACCACTTTTCTAAAATTAATATGTGGTCTTGTAAACATCGTGATGCTGCTTTGGGACTTTCGTGAATGCTTAAAAAAGCTGTGTCGTCAGCAAATGTCGATGTGTTGACTCGGTCCCTAGTTGGCATATCTGAAGTATACAACAAGTATAAAATCGGCCCCAATATACTACCCTGGGGAACTCCGGCTTCAATTGGCCCTGGTGAGCTTAAAAAATTGCCTTCTTTAACAATGAATTTCCTATTAGTTAAATAACTATCTAACAACTTATATAAATTTGCGGGCAAATACAGTTTTAACTTATATTTTAGGCCATCGTGCCATACCTTATCTAATGCTTGGGAAACGTCGATAAAAAGCGCAGAGCAGTATTTTTTTCTTCAAAGGTCTTCTCGATTACGTTATCTAACCTGTGAGTTTGTTGGATTGTACTATGTTTTTTCTGAAGCCAAATTGATGGTTCGGAATACATCCTTTGTCGCTTAGAATGGGGTTCAGCTTATTTATTAACATCCTCTCAAACAGCTTTTACATATTTAATAAAAGACTTATAGGTCTGTATGATTCAACTTTTGTGTGGTCTTTTCCTGGTTTAGGAATCATAGTTATTAACGAAACCTTCCAACCTGAAAAGGAAAGTACTAAAGGCGTAAAATGGCGTTAAAAATAAAAAGAATAATTTTTCGAGCTGTATGGGGCAACTCAAATAACATCTTGTTGCTGGTTTTATCAAAGCCAGGGGGGCTTTCTTGGTTTTTAAATCTGTTATTACCCTTTCAATGTCACTAAAATGAAATCTTAAGGGTACTGCAGCAAGATACGTTAATGTATGTTTCGCTACGTCCTCTTTGACTGATGAAATATTTAGATCTTTGTGGGTGTTCGAGTTTTTTATATAACAGGGAGCAACTCTAAGCATACGTAGAATCTTATTTTGGCTCTTTTGAATTCTATCTACATTGCTAGCTGAGGCAGTGCCGCATAATTGAATCCCATGATTCAAGTCCAAATATAGACTTGTGTACTGCTTTTTTCTAACCAATAATTTAATTTTATCGTTAGCTATTAGTTTATCATTTACACATTTACACATAACAGGTAGGCAGACCTTTTAGCCTTTTTTGGATTAATCTTTTTGTGTCAGAAATTATTGCCACCACAAAATTATTTATCCAAGTGTACGCTAATTTTATTTGAATAATTTGTTTTTGTAATCCCTAGGTGATGTTCGAGCTGTCATCAAACGCTTGAATTCTATTCCATTCTAGGCTTTCACACTGATAACCACAAAAATTATCTGCGTTATCATTTGTCTGTGCGTTTATTCTTTCGTGTTTTTACTATTATACCATCTTTTTGATTATTACATTTTAATTCGTTAGTTCCTTTATAGAAATTCCTATTGCTTTACATTTATATAAAAATTATTGAAGTACAATACTGTTTTTAAAGCTTCCAAGGGACTGACGCTAAGAGACTTAGAATAAGAGATTGTTTTTGTGATATAATGTCTTGCGACCAAATCCAATGGCGCTAGAAGTGATAAATTAAAAAGTTTTGCTTCATTTCTAACAACAACTTTTTGTACTATAGAAACAAATATGTGCTGTGCATTTAAGCGAAAGTTTTGAAAATTTGTTTAACAGTTTTTAACCTCTAGAGACTGTGTTCATATGTGTATTTTTCATTTACTTTTAGAACAATATTTTTTGTGTGTACACGATTTCGGTATTGTAAAAAAATTGTATAAAGCACATACAAAATAAAAATATAAAAACCAGTAACATATTTTATTTATATTTTTGCTGCGTTTTTTTATTTTTACTTTTATTATTTTTATTTTTGCGAATATTGTTAAATTTTTTTTAATATCCCCTTAACAATAAATAAAGAGTAAATATTTTTGATTGTAAGTCTACAGGTAACTAGTCATCACATATGTATCTATATGGGGAGTATAATACTGGAAAATATTACCTTACAGAAATCATACCAATCTCGGGTACAATAAGTCTGGAAAATATTTAATTTACATTTGGTTTTTAATGTTTTTTTTTATTATAGGCCTATTTGTAATGCTTTGACGGGTAGTCTTTTGTGTGTATATACTAAACTACTTTTAAACTTAAACTACTTTTTTAACTATATTAAATTTCTTATGAATTATTAAAAAGGGTGTAATAAAATTTACGAGGTCTGTTTAAAGAGAGTAAAGACAAATTTAGAATTATCGCGGGCTGTGTTCATTCGATTATTGAAATTTTTTTTATGTTGGTACACATGTGTTAGTCATATGTTGGCATTATCAACCAATTTGGATTAGGTTAGTCACGTTTGTGTGTGTTCTTCGATTTTTGATTATTTTCCCGCAGAGAATCCACAAGGCTTCGAGTGTTTATATATATTGAGAATAAATTAATTTAATTTTGATAAAATAAATAAATAAAAAATGCAAATCAAATATTTATTAACATATAACTAAGGGACTGTTTTCTATAAGGTTTTGACATTATATACGAGCATAGTCGAGCAAAAAACTAGGTGGATTGCAATTGGCACACAAAGTAACAAATTATTGTTGCGAACCTAAGGAACTATAGCGGGAAATGCTACCCAACTGCTAGTGCTTTATAAATAAAACTTTCTTTCTAACTGAAAATTTTTCACAATAAAAAACGAATTGAATTCTAATAAAAAATTTGGAATTTTGTAAAAGGAAACTTTCCCTTTTAGTTTCAATCTTAAGGAAATAAGAGAACGAATATTAATTTAAGTGTGCCAAAGGCAGGCTGCAAATTATTGAGTGTGAATATCGAACGATAAACAACTAGCCAACCATTATCTGCATTGCTAAAATGGAGTCTCTTTTAATGCATAAAATATTAATAAAATAATAAAAATAAAATTTTACTACGTCTTGTTTGTGGTGGGCGTTTGTTTATTTCCAGCTCGTTTATTTAAATTCTTATTTCATAGCTTCTTGTGTATCATAAAATTTATGAATATTTTAAATTGAAAGCCGTAAGGAATAATAACAATTTATGTCTCAATTTATATAAATTTAAGATTTATTCTTCCTGAATGTGTATAAATATTTCTTGTTGTTTTAATAAAAAAAATTGTCTTTATTTAACAAAGGATTTCAACAATAGATAAATAAAGAAATTAAACTTTAAATAAAAAAATAAAATTTGTAATTGTATAAAACAAATTTTAATTTTGTTTAAAAATTTGCACACAAGTAAATACAAAATCGGGAACTTAAGGGCATTATCGACATTAATTTTAGGATAACAATACCAAATTGGTTCTCAGTATGCCTACACTTAAGACCAATAAGAAAATCCGCGTTGGATTTGTTGACCGTTTAAGGCATTGGGGAAAAATATTCAATCAAATAATGATAATGTATAAAGTTCTACAAACAATTACTTTGTTTGCTGTATTTATGATCAACAGAGATATATTTGTCTCTATAGGATGGCTACATTTTACACAGTAGTAATTCCAACGTGGGAAGAATAACTGTACAGGATCGAATTAAATTTTGTCTTAAAAACGAACATTTTATTTCATAAACTTAGGCAGGTATCCGTACATTCATTTAATTTTTAAATTTCCTCTCTTTTCCGTTAATACTTGTGGACTCCTGAATATATGCTTAATAAAGAAGTAGCGACATTTTGAATTGTAATTAATTAAATATTAAACAAACAAGTAAGAGTGCTATATTCGGCCATGCCGAATCTTATATACTCTTTACCATAGTTTACCATAATTTAAACTTCAATATTACAAATATAATATAAATTGTATGAATTTAATTTTATTTAAACTATTTTTAAGTGAATTAATTAATTATTTGGGCTTAAGTTCTTTAATATAATATAAAGATATAGAATTTTTTAAAAATAAAAATTTTATCGAAAATTTTTAGTAAAAATTTTATCGAATTTTTTTTTAATTTTATCGAACATTTTCTGTTAAAAGTTTCTCGAAAATATTATGTAAAAATTTTTTTAATTTTTTTTCTATAAATTTTTTCTAAAAATTTTATCGAATATTTTATGTAAAAATTTAATTGTAATTTTTATTTTAAATTTATTGGAATATATTTTTAAAAATTTTATCGAAACTTTTGTATAAAAATTTAATCGAATTTTTTGTAACACTTTTATGAAAATTTTTTGTAAAAAATATTTTTTCATTTCCTCATATTGAATGAAAAATTTATGAAAAATATAGGTCGTCACAGATTTTTGTCCGTTTTTCGATTAGACAGACGCTGTTTTAAGAAGATACAGCAAAAATAAGATTTTCATATAAAAACTAGATTTTTTATGAAAAATATCGTTTAGACGCTGTTTTAAGAAGATACAGCAAAAATAAGATTTTCATATAAAAAATTGATTTTTTATGAAAAATATAGGTCGTCACAGATTTTTGTCCTCTTTTCGATTAAGCGCTGTTTTAAGAAGATACATCAAAAATAAGATTTTCATATAAAAAAATAGATTTTTTATGAAAAATATAGGTCATCACAGATTTTTGTCTTTTTTTCGATTAGACGTTGTTTTAAGAAGATACATCAAAAATAAGATTTTCATATAAAAAATTGATTTTTTATGAAAAATATAGGTCGTCACTGATTTTTGTCCTTTTTTCGATTAGACGCTGTTTTAAGAAGATTCAGCAAAAATAAGATTTTCATATAAAAAATAGATTTTTTATGAAAAATATAGGTCGGCACAGATTAAGATAAGATTTTCATATAAAAAGATAGATTTTGTATGAAAAATATAGGTCGTCTCAGATTTTTGTCCTTTTATCGATTAGACGCTGTTTTAAGAAGATACAGCAAAAATCAAAATTCAAAAATAAATTAATTGGACAAGGAAATTGCAATAGCAATAAGAGCAATTCAATAATTTGTATGGTTTAATTAAAGCTTAAAAAATTATCAAATATAATATACAAAATTTACTTTACATTTACATAATTTGTTTATTTTATTTTTGTAGAACAAAGTTTTATCAATGTTAAGTGTGTTGTGCATATAGACAGATAATAAATGCAAAACCAGTGATACAAATAGTGAATTATATACAATTCCAATACATATTAAGCATACACACACTTACACACACAATACAGTTTTACCTTAAATTTTTTTTTTGGTGGACTTTATGTTGTGATTAGTTCAAGACCAATACTAAAGCATATGAATATTAGTGTATCCATTTGTTCTAGTTTTGATTTTAATAGATTTTGCAATTTAAATTTTGGTCGAATAATCGATTAAGGTTGTATATTTAAATAATCTGTAACCAGTGAGAAAAGACAAACATGCAAAATTGATTAATAATTTATTTTATTATTGACAACTTGTAGACGATTATCAAAATTATTTTACTGCTTTGTTTATTTGTATACAACAAATTTTGAGCATAAATATATGAAACGATTCGACAGCATTTCGTTAATATAAAATATGAATTAGGTTCCCCAGTAGGTAGTATGATAGTCTATCAGTATCGGGGAAATTGAACCCATCCAGGTTCAATTTCCAAAAAGTTTTTCACTGTCATTTTTTTAATCGAAATTAAAATTTTTCTTACTCGAACAATTAATCGACTTAAAATTCTACGATTAATCGAGGGATTATAGATCGAGTGGATACTCCAATGAATATTCATTTTATGTTTCTTAGTAATTATTGTTTTTTACCTCCGTTGTCCATAATTCCTCTGTATATGTCAGCCTTCGGTCTTCTGTCTTATGCCAGCCAGTCATGGACGTTCCTACAATATATGCTACCGTTTCAGCTTGCTCCAATCATTCCCTAATCTTGCTGCTAATTAAAAATGGCCGTTTCATGCTTAGCAACCCAGCTTTAGGTACTCTTTTTTGCATTTTTATTCTAAGAGTTTCAAGAAACAATTAGTTTGTTTACGATAGTGTAAATTTCTGCTGTAAGATATTGCGTCTCTGCACCTTCGTGGGCATTTGACTAACTTCAAATACCTTTTCTACTGACATTAACATAGAAATTAACCTCATCTATCTAGGAGTGTGATATTGTTTGGTTCTAGAAAATAAAGAAGCGCAGGATTCAGTAGCATGCCGGAAAGTCTCTTTTAAAACTGGAGATTTATTTCATCTCGTCTTTAAAATCCGCATAATTTACAAGTTTTTTGTTTGACATGCCTTAATTTCCTGTCCACTATTATCTATCACAACAATTTTTTATCACAACACGTTTTCGAAACTTAATTTAAATTTTAATTATTCCTGGAATTTTCATTGAGAATATTTAGGTATTTCCTTTAACTTTTATGTTCCATCTAAATAAAATTAGTTAATATTATATAGGAATAAATTGAGACTATTATTCATTTACTGACTGACTGACTCCCACTCTTTTGGCAATTATTTGGTTGCGTGTTAGCACTTAACCATACCGCATGAGGTTACGTTTTGTGCATACTTAAATAATGAAAATTATTATCTACGTTAATGTATTGAGTATGCATTTGGATTATGTTGTTATTGCTGTTCATTATGGTATTAGTAGCTCCAACGGCTGTTGTTGTTGTTGGTTACTAAAGGTATTTAAACAATTCTCCTGATAATAAACCTGTGTAGGTATTTTTGGTTTTATTTCATTATGCGGAAGTTTAAGTTTACGACTCTATCGATTAGAATTTTGATGTGGTTTAATATTAATAAGACATTAAAGAATGCCTTAGGAATTCCATAAGCCACCCTTGGTTAAGTATTTTTTTTTTTATTTCAATCAGAAATTGAGTTCATGTGGATAAAAATTACATGTAATGTTATTGAAAAATTACAATTACTTGTAATTTGTAATTGGAAATTTTTAATTACAAATTTAATGTCATTGTAATTGAAAAAAACAAATTACAATTACATGCAATGAAAAATCTTAAGGGATATAATAGAATTTTATTTAATTGAAAGTAGTGATTATTGCCTAATTACAATCACTTGTAATTTGTAACTGAAAATTTCTAATTACAATTACATGTAATGCGTAATTAAAAAAATTTAATTACAAATTACAAGTAGTTGTAATTGACTTTAGTCTTTAAATTAAATTACAATTACATGTAATGTGTAATTGACAATATGCAATTACAAATTAGCTGTAATTTTAATTGTAATTGAAATGTATCTGAAACTCCGCATGTCTCATTTTTTTTTTAAGATTTCAATCCCAATTTACACGATTTCGGAGTAATGTAAATATGCAAGTCGATTTTGAGTAGATTTTGTTAAATCCTAAATCTACTTTCTATACAGTAGATTTAAATTTGTATTGGGAAGCCTAGAGAAAAAAATGGATTTTGTTTTTGAATTTATAATTTAGATCATATAATCGTTAAATTTAAAAATCATTTTTCTGATAGGAACTTCTTTCTTTTTGTCACTTTATATATGTATTATATTGGTATTAAATAGGTATCAATTGTGTGTTACAATTTTGTACTTAGGCAGTAAAATAACCTCTGCGTCTACTCGTATTTTCTCTTACCTCTTTACTCTTTTCAATGTTAAATCTTTTCTTGTGCTTAAAATGTTAAATTTTTACTTTTTACTTTGCTCTTTTGTAGGTTTTCGTTTACTTTTTGAACCAAAAAAAAATAACAAATTGAAATCGTTAAAAATGGAAATTGATATTGCTTCAGTGTAAACTGTGATTTTTTCTGCAATTTTTTTAAGCATATGCGCTCTATATACATTTATATACATTTCTATTTAAATACATTTTTTATATGGCTTTTCCTTGTGTCTACATTACATACAAGTTATGTGAATAAACTTGACTAATTTTCAACTCATGGTAACCACTTGGAGTTAACATTTTTGATAAATACGTTAAGTCAATAAGTACGACTGTATAAATCTATAAAAAACAAAATCTGTTTTAGTTTCGGGACGCAAAAACAATTCACCGGTCTTAGTGAAATCTGTTTCAGTGCAGAGAAAACGAGCCACCAGGCAGTCAACAGAGGCCCAAGGTTAACATTTGATGACTAGATACAACAACTCACATTTGGAGCAATGAAAAACGTGTTCCAAAAATATGAAGATAAGCAGGACAGTGTGAGGAGCCCTGTTTTGACTATCCTCAAATAATATGATAATGTAGGAATACAGTGACACATGATGCTTTCGTAGATCTACTTAATGGCACTAACATCAAATTATGGTTTTTTTGAGCTTTATAGTGATCTTACGTTAGGGACCTTGTTTAGACCAGTGTTCTTTGGTTCACAATGGTTCTATAGGACAATTGTGTCGGATAAATTATATTCCACCAACTACTCACTAATAACCTTACTAAACCTCACATAGGTCACTGGCTTTAATTTGGATTAATAAAGAGGTCGCATAGTCTACCAAATTTTCTAAATTTGATCTAAATTATTTCTGGTTGTTAAATTATAGTTCTTGAACTTCTTTTTCAACACAAATTTCGTATAATTCTTTACATTCGGCAGAGGTTGACGGTGGCCCACTCTAATATAATATAATAAACTGTGTTGGACTTTTACATACAAAATGCACTGCCGTCCTAACCTCTGCCAAGCTAAGTTTCCCAAAGATTATCTACCACCAATTTCATCTCAGTCAGATCGTATTTAATGTTGTCAAAACCTGATGTTGTCTGTATCATTATCAGCGAAGGGTACCAAGATATAAATTTGCTAAATTTGTGCTCTCTTCGCAACTCGAGTAGAATTTAAGCTTTAATTCAAATAGATATCTCCTGAACCTTAGGTTTTACTCAATTTCCCCCTCATCGTATAGATTTTATTGGTTATTGGCCTAAATTGGATAATATGTACAAGATTCATTTTTAGTAGATGTCTAATGAAGTGAAAAACAAAGTTTTTCCTCACACTTTAAGAAAAAGGATTGAATTTTATGTTTCGCAACTTTTTCTTGCAAGTGTAGTTGTTACTAAAGCAACACAACATGGGCATGGCAACATGTTTAATTTTTTAATTTAAATTCTGTATATCTTAAATAATTTAAGCAAATCCAAAATCATGTTTAAACTTTTATATATTATAAATCTTCCCTCAAATATATTCAGTAGAACAACATCAAGAACACAGTGCTACAAATAAAAACTTTTAAAAATATACCCGAATTGTTCAGTATAGCTTCGATTCTACTACACCAAAGGGTAGTAAACCCTTATACTCAGATTGACGAATTTGGTGACAAATTTTTATTTATGTGCCTTAAAAGATTCTGAAAATAAGAGGGCCTTTCAAAACAGGTGTCATCAGTTTTTGTGTAATATCTCATTTATATTCATTTATATTATACATTTTTCAGCATAACTTACAGGAAGTCTTAAATTTTTACTAACAATATATGGAAAAATTGTAGCCACTATAAAACTCAACAACTCTTATGAACATACCATTACATTCTGAATATAACTAGGCACCTTAAGTAGCACTTTCTACCTTAACTAACCTATACAGTTCCTGCACTTGAACCTTGTTTGTTGTTGTTTTTCAAATAAAACTCTCAGTAAATTTAAGTTTTAAGGCCTTGACAGATTGTCAAGTCCTTTTATTATTTTTTTCACTGTTACACTGTGTAATTTTAATTAAAGAAAATTGTTTAATCTCAACATTTTAATAGAAATGATAATTTAATTTCACTTATATGTTTAATGTGTAAAAACTCTATTAATAGATTCTAAAGATTTAAAATTCCCCACCATTATCCTTTTTCATACACTGCCAAATAAGCAAAATTGATGTGTGTGTGTGTGAAATCGTATGGATGTAGTATAAGTATGTTTTTGTGTATAAGTATGGACATTTATTTATTTGTGTTTACTTTAAATGAACACAGTCATATACGTTCTATCAGCAATTTTCCGAGTAGAAAGTTGTTTAGTCTATAGCGATGAAAGAGTTCAGTATATTAGCTTGTTCTGTTAATTTAACAAATGACAATCGTTTTTCATTTTCTTCTACAAGCACTAAACATTATGTCAAGTTGATTTTGGAAAATAATATAAAAAGTTTTTAAAGAAATATTTTATTTTTTAAAAGGAGTAACTAGGGCGTAGAAGAATGTAATTGAACTATTTTTGTACTGGTTACACTGCTCGCTATACTTTAACACATATTCATTTTTAAGTATTCACACACGTGGTTTTTATTTCTACATACACTTATACGAGTATGTCAACTGTCAGGGCGTTCAAAAGCTAACACTCTGTTATAAAAGAAACCGTCACTTTTTTGTGTTTAAATATATAACAACGAGTATTAAATAAAACGAATTCACTATTTTAAATCAAAAACACACAATCTAAATACAGAAATTAAGAGAATGTTTTGCAAGATTATAATTTCGACCACACTACGGAAAAAAGCATAATGATATTTTTAGAAGCATGAACAAATTTTTTTATTTATCTTAAAATTAAATTGTTCACGTCAACGAAAAGTTCCACTTACAGTCAAACCTAAATATTAAAGGATTAAATCTGGCCTTCGACGTTTGGCCGACGGAAAATTCGATGTTTCTTGATTCTTTTTTCTGTAACAAAATTATTGCTTCTATTCTAGACATTTTATTATATTTTTATTATTGAATTTTAATTTAAACACAATTTTCATTATTCTTTATTCAATTTGCATGAATAGCTTACTTTATTTTAAACAACTGTTCAATAATGGGAACAAAAATTCCACATGAAATTCAGGATTGCAATTTTAATGAACCTTTTATGCGAACAAAAATTTCACTTTCTATTTACGGGATGATTAAATAAATATTATATACAAAAATTAAATTTAAGTGTTTTATTAAAGAAATTTTCTTTTCTGTCCATTATTGGCCAATAACATCTTATAATTGTTTCAACTAAAATTGTTGAAGGAAAAGCTTCTGAAATGATAACAATCGGTGAAAATCTTCAAAAATGCAATTGAAATCTAAATACGATCCACTACAACTTCATATACCTTTCACCACAGGTGATAAGGGTATATATAAGTTTTTCATTATGTGTGTAATTTCTATAATTTTAATTTCCGACCCCATAAGGTATATATAATCTTAATCCTTATACATAGACAGGCGATGTCTGTTTTTCCGTCTGTCCGTGTTGAAGTTTAAATGTCATTTTCCAAGGCGCCACACGAGGTGCAGAAAATTTAAACCGATTGGTGGGCATAGTTTCGAAAACTTTCGGATTGCAATTAAGTAACATCAGAACTTCTCATTTAAGGGTGCGGGCAAAAAACCAAGCCCACTTATATTTTTTCACGTTGTTTTCATTTTCTTTCGATTTAATGATTCCATTTTGCCTTTTTTTTTTGTTAACTAAATATTAGACCGCGACACGTAGATCACCGGGAGGATCAATAACACCCAGAGAGGGGGTTTGTTATTAGGTTGGTTTGTTTTTAGATTGGTAGTATTTTTCTGCTTTGATTTGTATTAAAGACCTTTCTAGAAAACAATACACATAGAGGTAGCAGTTAAAAGACAATTTTTTTAAAGATTTTTTTTGCTTTAGTCTGAACATTCTAACTCAATTTAGATTGCAGGAAGGTCGTAAATTAAAAAAAAAATATCAATAAAATATTAAAAAAAAAATTAAAAAAATTTTAAATATTTAAAACAAATATTTTTTAAAAAATATTTACAAAAAAATTGGCAAAAGACTTTAAAAAAGATATGTTGACAGAAAATTTTTCGAATAGAATTTTTAACAATTTTTCCAAAAAAATTTCGATAAAATTTTACAAAACTTAAAAAAAAAGTTTTAAAAAAATTTTTACAAGAAATTTTCAAAATATTAAAAAAAATCAATATTTCTAGGAAAGTGATAATTATGGGTGTAACATAACATATTTTTAATATTAATAATATATGTACATACAAATATATAATAAGTTATTATTTGTTAAATCTAGATGCATTAAACACATAGACAACATTAGGATACCGACTACAAACTGTCAAAAATAAAATACACATTTTTTTAGGTAGATGAACGATTATTTTGAAGCCAGAAAAGCTACACGACCACCCTTATGGCTGTTATCAACTTAGGCTAATTTATATTTTTGTACGCGACAATTTTATTTTATTCAATAGAAGAAATTGCCACAAAATTATAAATTAGAAACAAAAAGTTTTGGAGGAAATATTTGTTATTTTTTGAAAATGTTATTTAATTTTATAAAAGCAAAATTGTCAGTATTTACGATGTAGCTGTCGTCTTCAATTTAATTAAGTAGCAGTGAAAATTGTAGCCAACGGAATTTGTTTTGTGAAAAAATTCAAATAACTTTCTTATCCGTTATTGTTTTTGGTTGCAATTTTGACTAGCTATCGCATTGTATATTCCCCACCATCAGTTCAAGTTAAACATATTTTAAGTGAGCATAGGATGTGTACTTTTTTACCAACCCGGTGTATGAGACCCTTCGTCACCCTGCATGTAAGTAAAATAATTAATCAAGGATTTTACATATAGACGATGTGCCTGGGCCATTGTGTCCTTCGAAAATGGGCAAAAAAACTGAAAAATCAAATGCTTTAGCCTAAATGTTTGTGTCTTGAAAACGTAGTACCTTATAGCAGCAACTATTTACCCTAAGAAATTAAGTTTTTAAGATATATTTTGTTGTTATTTTTAGTTCTGAAGGATACAAATATTTGTTTATTTTTTAAAAGTTCCGTATGTCGAACGATTAAAAACGTTATTTTTTTATATTATAAGTGGTTTTTTATTTTTTTTTCTTATTTTTAAAAAATTTATTACTAAAAACATTATTATTTTTAATGCTCTCATTAAATATTTTTGTGAATTTGAATTTATTGTAGAAATAAAAGAATTTAAATTTGTGGGTTAATATAAAAGATCGAATACAAACTATAAGTATTTTCCCTGAAAAGCAGTGTAATAAAATATTATAATAAAAACTATTTTTTTTTACGGCAACCGTTGTAGGCGTTAATATGGAGACCATTTTCATTCTTATTTTTAAAGCCTTTAAAATTGATTTTATTAGAAGACCTTTTAACAATCTTGCTAAGGAAATGCTTTTCAAAGGAAGACATTTTAGAAAGCGAATTATTACTAGCAATGCAGCTAGGAGTCCTGGTGCCTACTAAAGAAGAAATAAAGGGTCCTTGTAGAAGGCCTTCATACTCCATCTTTCAACCAATGGGTCACTAATAAATAAATATTGAGTAACTTTTTGCAAACTATTGCATAATATGCCCAGTTAGATATTGTATAAGCTTTTTCACCATTATTCAAATAGTAATTTATTGGATTTTTCTTCATTTTTAGCAAATATTGTCATGAAAGTTAAATAAAAGTAATGGAATATTGTAGTTATTGATAAACTTGCGATATTGTTTTTTTTTGTGGTTATTTTGTTTCTTTTACCGCATCTAAATAACTAAATAGAAATATTATTTATGAATATTTTTCATTTTAGGCAAAATTTATTTATAAAATATTCTATTTTTTTAAAAATATAAAATCCAAATAATATTTACTTACTAGTATCAATAAATATATATTTATATTTCTTTTTATTTTTTCTAAATTTTATTAACTTTTATCTCAAAGCATAATTTATTCTAAAACTATAATTTGATTGGCTTTATTAAAAATTTTTTTTAGCAAAACAAAAAATAAACTAACTTAAAATGAAAAAAATAGAAACTAATCAAAATGCATAACAAACAGTTTCATAACTGATTTCTGGCCGTTGTAAGGTTTACTTATTTTTATTTACATTTAGGAAAATTTTTAATAAACTTTGGTTTAGTTTCAATATTTTACGATTTTAATTTAATTTTGGAATTAAAATGATTATACGTTGTTTGTTTTCATATCTGCTTTCTTTAAAAGTTTCTAGTTCAATTGAATTTTTGCTTTTATCCTCTTTTCGATACATTTATATAATTCCATGTTTTGGATTGTGATTGTTTTTAAACTTGTTTACCTACAGTCATCAATATTACCCAGTAAAGAAAGTAAGAAAATTCGTTAATTCTATTTATGTTTTCTTACTTTTTATTGTATGTATTTGAAACAAGTACCTCTTGTCTCTTCAATTTCTATTAAATATAAAGCAGTTATTTGAAAAAAAAGTACAAAGCATCTAAATAGCCCTAATAAATATTGCTTCTTTCTTTCACACAAACAAACAGAAAAAAACATTACAAAAATCAAATAAAACGTCATTTTATTTCAGTTTTTTATTGCCTTTTGAAAAATTGTAACGAAGACAAAATACAACAAAAATTAATTTGAAAACCCCCAACCATTCAATCAAGTGAGGCTGTGATAACATTTATACATTTTATATTATCTTTCTTTTTATTATTTTGTAAAAGCACTGTTCTTTTGAAATCCGGACGCATTACTTCTTTAAATAAAAAAATATTTATATGTATATTTTTCGTTTTGAGCGGTGCGCTCTTCTAAATCCATCGAAAAAAAAATACAATAAACTGTTTTGGTTTATTTGCAAGGTACGACGCCCACTGTTCCATCCAATCTGTTTTTTGCTAGACTATGCGTATTAACACGATAATAAGTTTTAACTTTGTGTGAGATGTACCACTCTCCCTCTCATAATCCCGACTGTATTTTGCTAAACGCTCCACATTAGTATAAAGGTTACTTGTGCAAATATTCAAGACTCTACATATTGTAAATGTCTAGGTACACAATAAGAATTTTAATCCCATGTGTTTCGTTTAACTATGTATATTAATAAAATAGTTACTAGTACAAAGTTTCAAAGATCTACTTATTATAGTTCTCAGGCTACTTAAAAAAATAGGTGGAAAAGTGGGCGTGGTAAATTTTTCTTTCCCTAAAAACCTAAGTTGGGTTATGATCAACATTTAAAATCAAAAAAAAAAATCGCCAAATCGGTGCAGCCATTCTTAAGTGATGCGATTAACAACGAACGACATTTGATTTTATTTGTATAGATAGTTTTTTTTGTGTTATATCGGGTTAAATTTTAAGGGCCGATATTGAACCACACCTAAACGTCAAGTTTCATGCCTCAGCGTTATCGAAACTTTGAAGCATCGGATGGAGGTTTGCCGCCGAGGTCGTGACGTCCATTTTGCCTATATTTTGTTCCTTACATAATTGAGCCAATATTATCAAAATAAAAAGAAATGACATTAATTTCCTAAATATATTCTGTGATAATAACCATCGGCCTTTAAAATGTAACCACCCATTAGATATAATTTATTTCTTTAATCGATTTTTGTTTCTTTGAAAAGTTTTTCTAAATAAAGCATCTTTGGAAAGATGCAATAAAGTTTCATTCTCTTACGGTAAGTTTTTATAAAGTTTTCTAGTGTTGTTACCACCACGTCCATGACCATTTTCAAAAATTTATTATAAAACATTGCAAATGCTTGAGTGATTTATTAAATTTGGTTGAATAAATTTCAGTTATACCCCCACCCGCAGCCATAAGGCAAAGTTCGATCAACTTAAATTCAATATTTTTTTTTTTTCAATTCAAGCATAATTTGCACTTCATCAACAATAATAGATTGCTTCTATAAACTTTATATTTGAGATGCTAAAAATTTACTTTTAAATTCTCGGTCTACTGCTTTGAAATTATAGTTAATTTAATAAGACCTCTTTCCCAGTGCTTAATAAATGCTTTTGGCAAATATTTCATTACACGAATATCGTTTTGATTATCTGAAAGCAAAAGCCGGCTTAAATTAATGAACCAAAGGCAGTGGTATTGGTCTTTTGCTACTAAACTGTTAGTTACTTTGGTTTCTTTGGTTTAAAAAACTGTAAAAAAGGTATAAAACACTGTGAATATTTAGTCTGGTAAGAGAGAAACAGTCATAAAAAATAATTTTAAAATCAAAAAAGGGGACCAAGGACTTTCATTGATAGTATATGTTTGGCTGACTAGCTTAAGGGGGACGCTAGTGTTGGCATCGAATTAACACCAAAGTAATCTTTTTTTGGTTTAAGCTTCATTGCGCTTCAATTACACATTTCGAATGATTTTAAGCAGAATAAAAATAATAAAATGAAAAAAGTTACTTTACTGCATTTCTTCTTTTAGTATTAAACAAAAAAGGTAACACAATATATAAGCCAGTAAGTTGCTTTAAGAATACAATTAAAAAAAAAAAAATGATGATGATGAAAGTTCGGTGATTTTGTCGACACAGCATGTTTCTTGGATATCGCATATTCATAAATACTTTTCAATATTTTATGTGCCTCACCATAAACCATACCACAGTTTTTGGCGTCATTAGTCTGTGGAACTTTCTAAAATATAATAATTAATATTTAGTTGCATTTAAGGTGTAAACTAGTTTCATATCGACACAGGATATAATTCAATAGAGATCAAGCTTAAACTACCTATTCCCTAAGTTCCAAACGTGAATTTGTTAGGCCAAATCAAAGTTTTTGGAACGAAGAAAAAGCGGCAAATTTAAACATTAAGGAGATAATGATGGGTGTGTTAGCAATTCTTAGGCCACTTCATGGATTTTTGCCATAATTATTATTCCGTGATTGCGGCTACCATAGTGCTGATAGATTGTTCGTATTCAAATATTCATGCTAAAATGAGGATGTCGTCTTATCAACAGACTTGACCTAAAATTTGTATTTTTTTGTATTCGTTAATACGATCACAACGAAAGTCAATAATTTTAACTATTTAAGTAGATGGATCAATGTCCCCATAATATTAAACAAGATTCTTTAGTTTTTTTTAGCGATTTTTCTACATAAAAAATATCTCTAATCGGTACACCAAATTCATTTTTTTCATTTCTTTGAAGTTTGATGGCCAAAGTATTCGAATAATCTATACATATAATAAAATAGAAACTTATTTCCGTCTGTCTGTCTATCTGCTTTGCATTTGTGTTCGCATCTCGTAAAAACTACAGAATGGATTTTAACAAAATTTTGTAAGGAGGTACCTTGGCATCCTTTTTCCAATATAGAATACTTTTTTTCCGCAAAATATCTCCAGGAGAAAGTGGAGAAAAAGCAAAAAAAAGGCACTTTCCGGTTTAAAGGTACTGAAGTTTTCGGTTTAAAACTGGGATATTTTAAACACTATTGCGTAACATTTGGCGCCAATTAAATAAAACTTCTATATGATTTGTATTTTTATTTTGTGAAATTACAACGTTATTAAAATATTTGTAAAAGACAAAACTTTAAAATAATTTTTAGAATTTTTTTATAAATTTTAAAATTTTATCCAAGGATAGGTACCTTTTTATATAAGGTAAATACATAAACCATAACTGAAAGCACTATAAAACTAAGAGCCTTACATTTGGTGTGGAATACTTCCAAAATCGAACAAAATATTGTCATAACGCCAACGACGAGTCGACCGCAGCTAGTATATAATATGTGACAGGAACAGTGTTGCATCCCCTTGATTGTTACCCCACTGAAAAAAAATTTAACAGTATTAACAACACAGAGTCAAAATTGTCGAATAGAATCAAAAAGATTTTCTCTATGAAAAGTTTTTAGGCTAAGGGGTATTCAAGCAGAAAAAAGAGAATTTTTTTCGGGGACATTCCTTATTAGTTTCATGTGGTAAATCTTTTTAGTTTTATCCAGAAGGGAATTCCATTAAATCAATAAGAAAACTTATTATTACTGTTGTCATACCTTTCGGTGAAGACCGTCGTCACTCGCTGTTGTTTTGGTACGTTTGGCGAGCGCTTTCGATGTAAAGACATCATTTTCAAGCCGTGTTTAAAATGGTTTAAAATAGTACCATTTTAAACTCGAAAGCGCTCGCCAAACGTACCAAAACAACAGCCAGTGACGACGGTCTTCACCGAAAGGTATGACAACAGTATTTTATTTACTGGCGGAACAAATCCAATCAATTTAATACCAAACTTATTATTCACAATTTTTTACTTATTTTTGGAACAAAAAAAAAAAAAAAAAAAAAATAAACAATCCATAGAGAAAAACTTTTTGATTCTATTAGGATTTCTTCTGAATTGTATAAAAAAGGATTTCTTATTAATTTCATTGGGCTACCTAATTTCGTTCGTAAAAAGGTTTTTCTGATTGATTTCATTAGGTGCCTTTATTTATATTATTTTAATTTTCTTAATAAGGATATCTTCTTGATTATATTGGTTTTCTTGTTATTTCGTTTCGTTGGTTAAGTGCGTTCCTACAAAATGAAGCACACCAGGTTCAATCCCTGGCAGAGGACGAAAAAATTCATGGTTTTTCGGGTTTTAAAAATTAAGCGGCTTGAACTCCCTCTCTAGACAATCTATCAGAAGAAGCCCCCCTGACCGTCCACCGCCTGGAAAAATAGAGGATTATATGAAGGAAAAATGTCAGGCAGCCGCCACTACAAAAATAAAAGATAGAAAGAAATCAAAGATTAGCAAAAATTTGAAAGGAGATGCCAAAAAAAACTTTATATAATATTTAACTTTTTAAAAAGCAGAAGTTTTTAAATTGTTTTCAGTTTTTTATTTTTACAATTTTTTTTTATTTTTTTGTTTTTATAAAAAACAAACCAGAAAGCGTAATAAAATCAAGAAGAAAATCTTTTAGAAAAAAAACGAGAAGAATACCTAATAAAAACCCTAAATTTTCTTCTTGATTTTTTCAAAAGGTTTTGCTTATTAAAATAATAAGACTTCCTTCTTTAAAAAAGCATAGAAATCTATACATATAATAAAATAGTAACTCATTACCGTCTGTCTGGTTTTCATTTCGCATCGCGTAAAAACTACTGAATTTATTTTAACAAAATTTTGTGAGGAGGTCCCTTAGTATACTGATCCCAATATAGGGTTCTTTTTTCAGCAGAAATATGTTATTTCCAAGAGAAAGTGGAGAAAAAGCAGTGAAAAACGTAATTTCCGGTTTCAAGGTACTCAAATTTTCGATTTTTGATATTTTCAACACAACTTTTTTTTTTGAAATTTTTGGTTTAAAACTGAGATGTTTTCAACTCGGTTATTTTTCAGCACACCTTTTTATTTTTGAAAGGGGAATACATATTTTAAAAACTATTGCGCAACAAAAGGTGCCGATTGAATAAAATTTGTATTTAATTTGTATTTTTTACTTTGTGGACTTATATTGTTATTAAAATATTTTAAACACCTTTTACAGAGGTTTACTATAATTTTTAGAATTTAAGAATTTTTTTATAGATTTTTGAATTTTATATAGGGATGGGTACCTTTATATAAAGTAAATTCATAAACTATAACTGAAGCACTATAAAAGATAGAGTCTGTCAATTGGTGTGGAATAACTTTTGTTGTATTTTATTAGGTATTAAGACACTGTTCTGTGTGAAACTGTGTTTAAATTTATGTTAAAATTTTATGCGAAATATTTTATTTTTTTTTTAATTTATAATATTTGGCGAATTTTTAATTTTGATGTAATTTGATTTGATTATTAATAGACGATTATTTTTTTATATTTAAAATATAATTTGAATTCTATTTTTTATCAAGCACAAGGTCTTTTTTATATAAAAATGTTTAAACAATTTTTATTTAAATAAAAATTGTTTAAACATTGTTTAAACATTAAAAAATTGTTTAAACATTTTTATATAAAAATGACCTTGTGCTGGATAAAAAATAGAGTTCAAATAATGGGTGATTTTTTTGAGGTTAGGATTTTCATGCATTAGTATTTGACAGATCACGTGAGATTTCAGACATGGTGCCAAAGAGAAAGATGCTCAGTATGCTTTGACATTTCATCATGAATAGACTTACTAACGAGCAACGCTTGCAAATCATTGAATTTTATTACCAAAATCAGTGTTCGGTTCGAAATGTGTTTTATCGACAAATTTTGTTCAGCGATGAAGCTCATTTCTGGTTGAATGGCTACGTAAATAAGCAAAATTGCCGCATTTGGAGTGAAGAGCAACCAGAAGCCGTTCAAGAACTGCCCATGCATCCCGAAAAATGCACTGTTTGGTGTGGTTTGTACGCTGGTGGAATCATTGGACCGTATTTTTTCAAAGATGCTGTTGGACGCAACGTTACGGTGAATGGCGATCGCTATCGTTCGATGCTAACAAACTTTTTGTTGCCAAAAATGGAACAACTGAACTTGGTTGACATGTGGTTTCAACAAGATGGCGCTACATGCCACACAGCTCGCGATTCTATGGCCATTTTGAGGGAAAACTTCGGAGAACAATTCATCTCAAGAAATGGACCGGTAAGTTGGCCACCAAGATCATGCGATTTGACGCCTTTAGACTATTTTTTGTGGGGCTACGTCAAGTCTAAAGTCTACAGAAATAAGCCAGCAACTATTCCAGCTTTGGAAGACAACATTTCCGAAGAAATTCGGGCTATTCCGGCCGAAATGCTCGAAAAAGTTGCCCAAAATTGGACTATCCGAATGGACCACCTAAGACGCAGCCGCGGTCAACATTTAAATGAAATTATCTTCAAAAAGTAAATGTCATGGACCAATCTAACGTTTCAAATAAAGAACCGATGAGATTTTGCAAATTTTATGCGTTTTTTTTAAAAAAAAGTTCTCAAGCTCTTAAAAAATCACTCGTTATAAAAAAAGGTCAAAAACTACAATAACTATTTGGTGAAAGAGCAATTATGTGTAAATTTTCATGTTTTCGTGATAGTTTTTTTTTATGAAATTTCTTTGTGAATTTCCGATTTTAAGTGAAATTTTTATATTAGAAAATTTATTTTTTTTCTGTTTGCATATCTTTATCTTAAATAAAATATTAAAAATATTGCATAATTAAAATATGAACATCGAGATTTAGAATGATTACTTGGCATTTGATACTAGATGAATTATGCGATTGTATTTAAAGCAAAAATAGAAAAAATTAGTTTTGTGTACAAACGATATGTGAAACATATTGCTCCTCTTCTTAAACTTTAAGTAATAAGAAATATTTTTTGTGATAAATAACACAATACTTAAAAAAAAAGTAAATAAATAAAAATAGATAAGATAAAATAAAATCTAATAATTAAATTTAAACAATCCAATAACCTTTTTTTATTAAAACTGTCGATATAAACTTAACTAATACTGTTTTAAAAATATTACAATAACCTTAATAGATGAAAAATTTTTAATAAAAAATCATCAGTAAATGATACAACAAATAGGACACAACAAAAAAGCAAAATATCATAAAAATTAAGTTAAAAAAAATAAACAATAACTTCTACTAAAATAAATGTAATCGAATAAGAAGCAATAACTTTTGAAATTACTTTTCTTTGTATTATTATCTACATCTCCTAATATCCTATTTTCCCAAACAATCAAGTTTATTTGTTATTGTGGATCTTTATGAATTTATCTATACCAATATTTTTGTATGTGCAAAAGACATTATCAAAATATGTGAACAAATCAAACATGTATGTATGTATGTTCTGATAGGTATATAGTTAGAAAGGTAAACGAGTACAAATGACAATTTACCAACAAATAATCTTTTCAAAAGATGCCAAAAAGTTGATTGAAAAGCAAAAGAGAATTGGTAGGTGTAATAGAACAACAATTAAATAAAATTCTATTAACTTACACTCTTTCATAAACAATAACACTTCCTATATGTAGTCTATAATAAAAGTTATAACTTGGTTGTACATAATACTACAGTAGCATTTAAAATTAAAAGGAAATTAAATTTGTTATAGTATCCTTAGAGTTATTAAAAAATTAGTATGCATACCCAGAGCTAAAAAAAGGAGTATGAATTTCACTAGAAGGGAGTTGTGTTTGACATTCGACTTGATTTTTGACATATTAAAAGTGAGGGATAGACCTCTCTGGGCCGCTGTTTCCATTGCTGCTCGTCTAAAGAGGAATTCTCTTTGTAATGCATAGTGCGAGTCACTAGCGAAACAAAGACTACAAAAAGATTCAAGATGGAAGGATATCTTTTTAGTGATGCCTCCCATGCCTAGGAAGTTGTACTTCAAAAATTTGGTATTGAAGTCAAACAACGTAATTCTGCTATCGGTATGTCCTGAGAGTGCAATTGATAAAGAATGGTCAAAATCACGGCACCTCGTGACTGTTGCTTGACCTACACCAAAGAAACGATGTTTTCGGTCATAAAGGTCATGTCGTCGGTGATGTTCCCGGCAGTAAGAACTAAAAGAAATTAAAATTCAATCAGGCAATCGTTGATTTCTGGAACGAAACTATCTGTTAAGTCTTTATCATACACTAAAGATGCAAAGATGCAATTACACATTTTATGTATTTACATGCATATATGTATGTGTAAAAATAAACATGATTTCTTGTTCTTAAAAAAATTCTCGTTTTTCACTAATTTTAATAAGTTTTAGAGATAAGGAACCAATCACCTATTTGTGTATATGATCAACTTCCTTTTTTACACGGATTTTTCTGGAACCAATCTACCGTGTAAAAACAGAATTAGGTGTACATAGAAAAATACGAAGTTTTTTTTATTTTTTGTCCTCTACACACATATGAATGTATCTCTCAAAATAAAATAAAAATTGTTCTCATATGACATTTTATAGTTTTAAGCCATACCATAACACACTGTGTAATTTTTTAAGTCATGGCAAAATAACCATATACGGACACCACTACGTCATAAAAGACAAAAAAAAAAGACCCCTGTCTCCCAGTTTTGCCCAAAGTCTTCCAGGTTTTTTTTATGGGCCCTCAAAGATGTGGGGCCTCGATGTCATTTTTGCAAAAAATGATCATTTACTCAAGCTAATATTTTGCAAACCGTTTGAAATTTTGATATACTCTCTGAGGCAAAGTTGTAGCTCTTATCAGAAAGAACATATAAAATCAAAAAAACTTCATCTTCAAGCTCAAAATCGCAAAAAACTTCAAAAAATTAATTTTTTTTTTCCTTTTTTCGCCTGTTCAGGTCCATAGGTAGCAAACCGTTCAAAATTCAAGGAAACAATCAACTACAAAAATGAACCTAAGATCTCATTAAACAACTTTCTAAAACATATGAACTTCCTAGGAATGATTCTTAATACCGTTTAGGTAGCGCTTAAGTAGGCGAAATTAATTTAAAAATTTTCGGGAAATTTTTCACTTTTGCGGCTACATAAGCGCTACCTAAACGGTGTTAAGAATCATTCCTAGGAAGTTCATATGTTTTAGAAAGTTGTTTAATGAGATCTTAGGTTCATTTTTGTAGTTGATTGTTTCCTTGAATTTTGAACGGTTTGCTACCTATGGACCTAAACAGGGGAAAAAAGGTAAAAAAAATGAATTTTTTAAAGTTTTTTGCGATTTTGACCTTGAAGATGAAGTTTTTTGATTTTATATATTAACAATTTTTGTTCTTTATGACAAGAGCTACAACTTTGCCTCAGAGAGTATATCAAAATTTCAAACGGTTTGCACAATATGAGCTTTAGTAAATGTACATTTTTTGCAAAAATGACATCGAGGCCCCACATCTTTGAGGGCCCATAAAAAAACCTGAGGACTTTGGGCAAAACTGGGAGGCAGGGATTTTTTTTTTTGGTCTTTTATCACGTAGTGGTGTCCGTATATGGTTATTTTTTTCCGTGTTGTACTGTGTAATTGTTTTATTTAATCATAACATTGTAATTTTTAATAGTAATATGCTTTGACAACAGCCATATAATTTAACCATAATATGTTGCTCTTTGATTATGGTTGCCTCAAGCATGTTTTTTTCTTTGCATGAATAAATATAATAAATTTTATTATAAATACAATTGATGGATTTAAGATTGATTCTATCTCGATATTTCCTAAATCAATCTCATTTTTTTATTATACCAAGCACTATTATGAGCTTAAATTAAAATATGAATTTTTGAAAGAAGCGTATTTCTGGATTGATTGATTTAATCCCTTTTGTGCTGGGATTAAACTTATAGTAGGTTTTCATCAAGCTCGAATTTATACCTAATTTAAGCTGAGAAGTCTTGTTTTAGACTTTTTTAGAGGCTTAAAAAGATCTAAAATTAAGAATTCAACGCTTGATGAATTAGTTCTTGAGTCAAGCGTTTTGTGCTTAATTTAAGAAAATCCGTACTTGCCGTTTCTAATTGATTTGAGTACGGACTACTCAACTTGTTTTTTTGGGTGTAAATACCTATTGTTAGTTCAATTATAATTGAAGCTACAATAATTTAAAAAATAATTGATATCAGTATAATAATTATTTATCAGTTAATAGCTTGCGATTATCCTTAAAATTTGTAAATATTTTCTTGTATTTTTTTTAAACAATTTACCTTTCATTTATTTTTTAGCACAGAAACTTAATTTCATATTTTGCAGTTATTAATGCGGACAAACGTACCAGCACATTAACAGATATATAAACAGCATTGTCAAAAAAAAATATTTTTAACCACATAACCAACACTATGCTGTACATACCCGTACAAACATTTGTACATATGAAAAGCATGTAGCGTCCGAAAACTCATACAGGAAATGCAGAATGCAATAGAATTATAATCTTTTGGTCAAATACTACAACAAAACAATTCTTAGCAGAATGTGCATTGCATACACACTCAAATTAAATACGTGGTACTTCCAAAAAAGACATCTTTAAAATTATATTTTATATTTTATACCTTATTCTTATTTTAATAAACTCCTGGTCCTTTTTTAGGGTTCCGTACCTAAAGGGTAAAAACGTAACCGTTTTGTTTTCGATACAATGTCTGTCCGTCCGTCTGTAGAGCAGCAAATACTTAAACTTATAGGGTGTTACGATAGATACGTATTATTCACGTATATGTGTTTATTTGTTGAACTGTAGGAGGCATACACTTACCCCCATATTTATAATAAATAAAATATATTTGAAATCTATTTTAGAACAAATTTTTCATACAAAAGTTGTTCTAAAATATGTTTTAAATCAGTTTTTTTTTATGATATGGGGGTTAATATTTACAAACAGTAATTAAAACTTTGTTCGATTTTTAAGCAAGTATACAAAACTAAACCTAAAAACTAAAGGGTGTTCTGATAGTGACGCGATTTGTATGAATATGGCCTAATTTTTTACACATAATAGATAGACTCTTGAAATTTTCACAGAAGTTGTATTACTATGACCCCTATAAAAAATGATTTGGTAAAAAGTGGTTTGCACGTATTTCAAGGTAGGCGCCTGATATTTTTATGGAAAGTGTATTACCATGGCCGCTAATTTTACTAAAATTTAAAGAGTGTTCCAATACATTTAATTTTCGCGCATATGACATTAACTTTAAAATTAAAGGGTTTCCCTACGTAGGTGAATCTAACTCGCACTTGATTGATTTATTTACTGTACACTTATATAGAGGATGTTATTATATTTGTATTGGGTATAACAACAACGAGATACAGCCAGCAGAAAAAATCTCGTCAAACAGTTTGTTAAAATTGTAGTATACGCTTTAAAACAGACAATATCAGATCTTAAGTTAAAGAAAATTTTAAAATTTCTGTTTTAAGCCCTTATTATGAAACAATAAATAAAATAATTGGGATAGTGATTTAATTCAGCACAATGAGAAGATAATGCTGTTTTTTGCGAATTAATATTCCTATATTTTTGGTCTGATTTATGTCCAGCAATTCTGGTTTTTAGTTTATTTTTCGTTGTGCCTACATATACTTTAGTACAATTTTCATTTTCATTTCCCAATTTTGATAATGTTTCAGTACTAAATTCAGAAAACAATTATAAACGTCGTTACATATTAGAAATGTTACAAATTATTAATACACCAAACACACAGAGAATTAATTTTAAGGCAGACACAGTTAATGTAGCTCAAATTTACAGACATTTAGTAAATAAGAAATAATTTAATTATTGTTTGTACTTGTTTAAATTTTTTTTTTTTTTTATAAGTTTATGACAAAAAATTTTTTTTTTTTTTTTTTTTTGAAATGTTTTACTTTGAAGAAAATTTTTTCAATACTTTTTTAATTGTAATTTTCATAACGTTAATTTTTTAATTTTTCCTGATGATGCTACACAAAGGAGTAGCGAAATATCGAGAATAAAAATAAAAATAATTAACGACCTAAAGCTTGAAAATAAAAATAATTAAATACAAATTATTAAAAAGGTCAAATAAACTATATTAAAATAAAACATATGTAATTAATTTTATTTAAAAAAATAATCCCAAAGTTCCTGAAAATTAAAACAAACATTTTTAAAATATCTCCCAATTTAGTCAGCATTTAAACGGAGTTTAAAAATAACATCCAAAACTAAAAAACTTACCTAGAGTTCTCAAACGCATTTGGTTGCTACCTCACAAATTCTAATTGCAACCAGTAGAAGATGTACATATATCCGACTTTCGACCAAATGTATAATTTTTAAATTTTTTTCATCTTTCGAATAATGTTTTCATACTGACCTCGTATAAATAATTGAGAATGTATGTTTGTCTGTATGAATGTATAAGTTAGTTTGTAGAGGTGTGAGTATTCTTATGCATTGCAGTATTACCACATAAACAGTAGAGAATTTTATTTATTAATTATTTACAAAAGTATTTCTTTGATGGTTTTTGCTATAAAAGCAACTTTCCATTTTCTTCTTATAGTGTTCTGCTAAATAAAGCTTTAATGAAGAAGATCACAAAAAAAAGGAAAATGAAACTGAAGGGAATTTATTTGTAGAGATGGTTTCAATTAAATATAATTTATGGAGTTTCTTTTTCTATTTAATTTCTATATATTTAAGCATGAATGTGTATAAATATGTATTACACAATATGGCTCCTAATCTATACATATAATAAAATATTAACTCATTTCCGTCTCTCTTTCTGTTTGTCAGTCTGTCTGCTTTTCTTTTACGTTCGCATCACGTAAAAACTACTGGGTGGACTTAAACTAAATTTTGTGAAGAGGTACCTAAGTATCCTGATCCCAAAATAGGATACTCTTTTTCCGCAAAGATATCTTATTTCCAAGAGAAAGTGGAGAAAAAGCAATGAAAGTACGCAGTTAAACTAACCGGATATGCTTATGCAGCATAGTTTAAGGCGGAACTAAAAACAACTTCGCCGGAATTACCACATAGCACTAAATCACCAGCGAAAGTACTCAAAACGTGCAATTGCAGTATTGCCATAAGCGAAGCTTTACTATCACACATCTGTCTTATCTACTACTATCTATTTCTAAAGGAAGTAACACAATTAATACAGGCATTAATTGCCTGAGTGTTACTTCTCTTTAAAAAAAAATAGCGTGAGTGTTCAAGTTAAAGGTTGACCATACTTTTCTCCAAGTGTTTATTGTATTTTTTGTGGATGGGTGTAGCGAAGCCCACCGAGGATAACTAGTTTATTATAAAAAGAACATTTGGGAAAATTCAGTTGTATTATCTGATATAAGAGATAAATCTAACTCAATAAAAAGTATAAAGTAAGATTCTTAAATTCTATATGACAATTGTATTTCACAAGAATTGCCAAATACTTGAAGAACTTTCCGCCAGTTAATCAAAAAACTCACTAAACATTATTTTAATTGCATATAGTTTATTTTGTGAAAAAACGAAATTTGTTTCATGAAAACGATGTCGCTAAGTGGGTATCAGAGGAAATATAAAAAGTGATAATCAAAACAATGCACGTAACCAAACAAATACATAAACAGAGACAATTGCACAAATAAATGAAGCATATAATTGGATTTTAGATTTATTGTTAAATGCCTGGGTATGTATGTGTTTCTTCGACTTTACGTTTTATTTAAAATCTTAAACAAAATCGTCTTTTAAGTTTTTTTTATGCAAATTAATGAACGAAAGGCAAAATTAAAAGTATTTTTAAATTAGTTAAAGTATAAAACTGAAAAATTGATCATTTAATTTACTTGGCACAATGTGTTATGTATTGCATAATTTTTTTTTATTTTTTTTTTAATATATATATTTTTATAAAAATAAAAACTTTTAATTTAGATTAAATTAGAAGTTAAAGTTTTAAAATAAATCAGCAAATTCCTTAATAAAAAATCTGCGCGTAGTTGTTCATTTTAAAATTTCATCTTTATTTAACAAATTGAATTAATAATTTGATAATATAACGTTTTAACAAACAAAACATTTATATTTATATTAAAATGGTATTTCAATTATAAAATTTTTTTAATCAATCATTTTCAATCGTTGGTTAGTTTATGTTGTTTTAAGTATTAATTAAAATAGAAATGTCAAAAAAATAATAAAATAAAAGTTTTAATGAAATTCTAATTGTCATTAAATAATAATGGCCAACATAATACATTATCAGTATAACATAAAATTATTAATTTAAATTAAACTGAAACAGAGAAATTTATAGTAATTAAATTTTTAAAAAAACCTGAGTAATTATGTATAAACTTCGGCGAATGTTTTTTCCTTAGGAAACAACTTCTGACAACAGATATAACAACAACAAAAAATAATTGTAAAATGATGATGTAGCTAGCACCGCAACCGGGTAAAGCAGGTTTTAGATAATATCTAGATCTAATGGTCGTGGTCTGATATTTATTGAACAAATGAGCAAACGAGAATTATTACAATTGAAAAAAAAAAAAATAAAAACAACGTGGAAAAATATAGGTGGGCGTGGTCTTTTGTCCGCAGCCTCGAATGGAATGGTCTGATGATGCATTAGCGAAATTTGCGAAACTATGCCTGTCACATTGTATCTCTTCTGGTGTCTTGGCTAAGTTGTAATTTCAACCCGAACACAGACGGACAGATGGATAGACAGACAGACGGACGGACATCGCTTAATCAACTTCTCTGTATGAATGGTAAACTTATATGTGGTGAAGGGTATAGTAAACAAATAAAAATATATAGCTAATAAAGTCTTTGTGTTCTATGGAGCTGTTGAAATAATTTTAGGTATTCTTCTGGAAAAAGTGCTTGCAATAAGAACATTTTTGTTTTTATTTTGCTTACAAGATGCTCACTAAATTATTAGGACAAAGGTGTTCTATCTTAAGAAATTAATACAAAGTATTTGAATGTAGTTTTTTTATTAATGCATAAAAATTGTACTATAACTATGTATGCAAAGGCCATAAAAATAGACACTGTTAGAAAGTAATGACTATTTACTTCGCTTGAGTTTTTAAAAATATAAACGAATTTTTATATTTTTTAATACCTATGAAAACTAAACTGATTGCGTGCATTTTAGTATTCATGTACATAAAATTTTTAATTTTACTTTTAATATTTATCCACATTGCAATGCAAACTGAACAACAAACACTTAATCGTTAGACTTCAATGGTTGTTAAATTTAAAACTCACTTGAGAACTTGCAACAAGTCAGGTGTCAACTTAAAAGATATTAAGCAGGCAACCACTAGGGGTTCTTTTTACATATACATATATTTCATTAAAAAATTTTTTGTCTTGTAGTCAAGTTGCTGTTTTTTATTCTCTCCTTTACTTTATTTTTGCACCTGGCTTTTTAATTTATTGCTAGTGACACTGTTTAAGGAGTTTGGTTGGTTAGATATATGTTATTTACAACTAAACACTTCCCAAAGTAGTTGGACGCGAAGAATGCTGAAGATGGCTGCGGTGATCCAGACAGTGCGTTACATTCTGTTAGTATCTAAAAAATTTGCTTATCTTTTCTGTAACTTAAATCACCTAATTCGAAAAATATTTTTTAACTGAACGAAATCAAGGATTACATCAAAATTCCTTTGTTAGTTAATAAATGGTTCCGACAATATATTTCAATATTAAATTTTTATTATGTATTGTTTGTAATTTTATTAGTCGAATAATTTATTTTACATACAGATGAAATTTGAAGGCAAGATTAAGTTTGTTTTATTCTCTGTAAGAAAGAATAATTTAGAATTACAAATTAGGTGACTAATATTAGAGAAAAAATTGTGAAAATTTAATTTTAGACACCAGCTGAATGGAATGTATTTTCTAGACAGCTACGTCAGTCATCAGCACTCTTCGTATCTATCAACTTTGCGCAGTGTTTAATTGTAAACATCATCTATTTAACCAACCAAACTCAGATAAAGGAATACGAGAATAACTGTATTCAATCATCAATCGTCAGTTGGTGAGAACGAAGTCTACCACTACCTCTTCCCTCTTGTTGCTTGATGTTGCTTCAGCCAACTTTTGGTTAGCAATGAAAACTATTTTTTGTAATTTAAATGAATGATCTTAAGCTTGACTTCAAATTTTATTTTTCATTCATTAGTTTAAGATACAAATTTAATAAATTTTTTCAAATTCAATTACACACTTAACTAGCTGTGCCCGCCACGTCATGGGATTTTGTTTTTATATTGGTTTAGTTATTGTGTTTAATTTATTCATATGAAGGTACCCATCCCTGGATAAAGTTCTAAAATTTACAAAAAATTATTGTAAAGTTCTGTAAAAGGTGTTTAAAATATTCTATTAACATTGTAATTCTATAATTGCTTTCTAAGATAAGGCAACATTTGCTTTTTGTTATGTAATATTTTACAAGCGCAGATAAAAACGGCTTATTGACAGCAATGAATGTTTCATCCGTAGTAAATTTGTTATGAAAGAGAGATGGAAACTAAAAAAAAACATTTTATTCTCGATTTGATTGTATGTTTATATTTTCCTATATGTTGGTAAGTTTTAACAAAAGTTTGGTATAGATTTTGATTTTTTCTTCTCCTTTTTTGGAAAAACAAAACATTGTTACAATTTTTTGTTTAAAATTTCCCTTACCAATACTGCCTTCACCATGTAACATTCAATTTTAAGCCATCCTTGCCATAACCGCACATGACTGCTTTTATACTTTTAACGACCAAAAATTGAGGCATTAATTGGTTTTTTTTAATAAATGCAAAAAAATTTAAGTTTCAACAAAAGAATTAATCGTGTAAAACGTACTACACTTTAAGCCTCTTATAGCAACACAGCATGGCGCAGCACAACATTCACATGGACTTATTTATTTAGTAACAACATTTGAAAAATTTTGAAATTATTTTGTTTTAGTGTAATTGATGGTTCTGGATAGAAAAGTGTTATATTTTTTTGTGACGTGTTAAAATATTGTGTTAAAAATAAAATTTTGTAAATAAGACCATTTATATCTTTTCTATTAATATTTTCTTATGGCACTTAAAATTAACTTGTCATGTCAGGATAAATATTTCATTGTTGTAATATAATTATGTAATATTATACATTCTCACACATGCAAGCAAACCATTGCATATACCTAATATCTGCTGGTATGTGTAAGAAAAATGAGTTCTTTTCCAATATTAAACTTATATATTTCCGCTATAATTTCGTAAAAGATTTTATTATATTTTATTTTTTTAAAGTTTAGCTGAGTGGCCTTATATAACCTTTTCTAATGAGAAGACTTAATAAAAGTTTTCTTCAAACACAGCAAAACAATTATGCTGTTGCTCTTCTAACACTTTTTGTTTCCTATTTCTATTTCTTCTAATGAAATTTCTTGTAAATTTTCGGCTCAGAAAAAAACTTAAAGTCAAAGTCAATATTCAGAGCAAGTTTACTCTTGCAAATTTTTTAAACATGCAAATTGTATTTTTCGTTAATAATGTAAGGAATAATAGTAGCAGTAACAGCAATTTTATATTAATATTGTTTTAGAAGTACATAACCCTAAAACCAAGACATTTTAGGCAACATTTGTTTAATAACAATGTGCCTGCATTTTCATTAGTTATTATATGTAAAATTATTATTTTTTTATTTATGGTTCTTTTCGATTCATTTCAAAAATTTAATAATAAAAAAATTTCAAAAAAAATTTTCGGAAAAAATCTTGTTTAAACACAAATGTACGATGGTCAGTTAATATGACTTTAGAAGTAAACGGGTAAGCGTACTATACTCGGCCGTGACGAATCTGAATACCCTTAACTGCGGAGATTTTATTTAACCTAACCGTGTAAAAAATTTATAGATAATTATGTTGTAAAAATTTTATAGAAATTTTATTTTTAAATTTTGTAGAAAATTTTTTGTAAACATTTTACAAAAAAATTGTGTTTGTAAAATTTTTACAGAAAATTGGTTTTGTAAAAATTTTACAGAAAATTGTTTTTGTAAAAATTTTACCCAAATTTTTTTTTGTAAAAGTTTTACAGAAAATTGTTTCTGCAAAAATTTTGCAGCAATTTACCTATTTTTTTTTTTAATATTTTGTAAAGAAAACTTTTGTTACTCTTGAAAATTTTCTGAAATTTTTTTTAAAAAATTTTGTTCAAAATTTGTTTGCAAAAATTTTTGTAATTTTTTTTTAAATATTTGTAAAAATTATTGTAAATTTGTTTTTTGTTTAGTTTTTTGAAATTTTTTTGTAAAAATTTTTTGTAATTTTTTTTTGGAAAATTTGTTTGAAAACTTTTTGTAACATTTTTTTTGAAAATATTTTGGAGAGATAATTTGAAAAATTTTTTTTTCGTACCCACATAATACAAACATCTTCTTTTCTATTTTTTTAATATTTTTTTATTAAAAAATGTTATCTACTTCTCGATGCCTCAGTGGGCTAGTAGGTAGTGTGATAGTATATCACTCCGGAGTTGAGGGTGAAATTCTCACCAAAAACTCAGGCATTTTTCACTACAAATTGGCAGGAAGGCCAAGAAGGAGCTTGAATATAATGTGGGTGCCTACAAATGGATATTAGTGATAGGTCATAGACTCTCAAGTATTATCTGCCTAGAAAAAGGTTTATATTAAATAGATATGCTGTGGAGCCTTAAGATAATATTAGAAATTACCATAGAATCTGTAATGAAGAAGAATGTCGACATGTATCAGTCGCCAGTCTGAAATCACTGCCGTCGAGAGTAAGAGGCTAGTTACAGCACGATACTCAATGAAAGAAAGGTAATTTTAAATTTCCATTCAGATACCAGAAATCATTGAGGAATGAAGGGGACGGAAAGGGCCCTTAAAGTTAGTGGTCTGCTTCGGTATCCCTCTACAAAATAAAAATAAACTTCTGTTTAAATCAAACATTAAATTTCATATGAAAGTTTTTCAATTATAGTTTGATAAATTTCCGAAGGTCTAATTAATTCTACTACCACCGTTCAAAAATTAACAAATTTTTCGACGAAAGAAGATTAATCTTTTATAACAGACTATTTAAAGGCCTTACGAGATCTTAATTTTCAAAGTGCGAAAAAATTCTATTTTAAGAACATTCCTAAATCTCAGCATCCTGCGTACTTAAAAATATGCTCTTGTCTGTATTTCAAAAATATTTCTACTTCACCTCGTAGTTATATTTTAACAAAAGGTTCAGTTTCTTTTTCAGTATTTTTGAAGAAGAAAATGCAACAGAATCATTGCCATGTTGCTAGCAAAATGCATATTTCAAAAAAGTGCAATAAAAACAAGAAATAAGCAATATTCGTTTTAGTACAATTTTTTTTTTAATTTATAATTTTTTCATACTCTTTGAATAACTTTATGAATGTTGAACAATTTTTTAAGGAAAATATATACTTTGTAAACTTGGAAATGCTGCACGAATAAGCGAACGAGGCATGGAGTCCTTATATTGGCATTTGCTGGTATTTTTATTGCATTTAATGCCATTCTTTTTCTTCTTTATAGGCTGAACTAGATTTTTGTTTAATTTAGTTTTATTTCCATTCGAAAAAAACAAAGGCATAAAAAGTAACATAAATGCCTGTATAAGCTTTTTGATGGTGAACAACCGTGTTTGACAACAACTTTGGCTGTTCTATGTTGAAAGTTTAAAAGTAAAAAACGTATAATTTTATTAAAAGAAACTTTTTTAATAAAATTTTATATTTTCTTCAAATAGTAAAAAATGATTCATAGTTTTTCATACTCCAGCAAGCACATTCATGTAAATAAAATTAATATTAGTTTTTCGTAAGAATGTATTTCATTCATAAAAAAAACGTTTGTAAAACGTTAAAACTTTTTGTTTGTTGTCGGGGTTTTTGAAAGTGCATTTAGAGAATTTGAATGAAAATAATTTGCTTTGTACATATTTCTATTTTTGGCCAATTTGAGTGTATTACCTTGTCAAAAGATTTTTAGGTATCAATGCAGGTATAGGTTTCTTCACAGATACGAGCTATCCTATATTGCCAAGCGCTCTTCTTGCAGTCCGTCTTATAGCACTTTTATTTATTTCTAGAGAAGCTTCATTTTAAAGACTTGTCTTACTTTTATGCCTTGTCTCATCTTTCTCATCATAAGGCTTACGTCGCCATAAGTTAAAAGTTTTCAGCCTCTAGTTAAAAACTTGTGGAGCTACATTTCACCGTTTTAGAGCTTTACTAAACACTGATTTGTTAAAATTAGCTATTATACGGATGAAAAGTCTTCCATAGTTATATCTAAAATTAAACTTTCACGGTTCGCCATAGTTTCTTAAATGTTTTAAGAAACGTTTAACTTTTTGATTTAAATTAAAAACAAGTAAGAGTGCGAATCTTCCATACCCTTCACGCGGTGATTTTTTACAGAATTAGGTATTGGTTTTACTTAGGAAACAAAGTGATTAGAAGAAAAAACTGCGCTTTTTTCACTAATGAGCAAAATCTCGTATACGGTATATGTATATCGTCACCTAAAATTCCTAACCATGTAAAAATAGTATAGAACATTTTCTTGTAAAAATTCTACAAATTTTACAAAACATTACTTATGTAAAAATTTTATAGAAAATTGTTTTGTAAAAATTTTATGAAATTTTTTTTGTAAAAATTTTATGGAAAATTTTTTTGTAAAAATTTTATGGAAATATTTTTTGTAAAAATTTTATGGATGTTTTTTTTGTAAAAATTTTGTTGAATGTTTTTTTTGTAAAAATTTTATAGAAAATCTTTTTGAAAAAATTTTATAGATTTTTTTTAAATTATATAGAAATTTCTTTGCAAAAAAATAAAAAATTTTTTGTTTTAAAATTTTATAAAAATTTTATTTAATTTTTTTTTGAAAATTTTCATTTACAATTTTTTTTGAAAATATTATATAAAAATTTTATAGAACATTTCTTGGAAAACTTTTGTTAAATATTTTTTGTAAAAATTCTTTTTTAAATTTTTCGCAAATTTTTTGTATTTTTTCTTTTAATTATTTTTGTAAATTATTTGTAAAAATATTTGAAAAACTTTTTTTTAATTTTTCTAAAATTTTTTAAAACTATTTTAAAAATTTGTTTGAACATTTTTTTTTTGCAAAATTTTTTTTAAAACTTTTTTAATATTTCTTTGGAAAACTTTTTGTAAAATTTTTTTATTGCATTAGAATGGTGAGACTAAAAAAATTTCCTCATATTAATCTCCCAGTGGTCTATTGACTGCTCCTGATTACCAGTGGGTAACCTGTGGTTCTTTTGGCTACCTATATATGTATTTCTTTATATAAAGGCCTCTTATACAAATCAAAGCAGAAGAACCTTTTCAACCTAAAATTAAACACAAAATCGGCCCTCGCAGGGGGCTATTAATCCTCTGAGAACTGTATGCACTAGATCGTAAAGAGTGCATACTCTCAGAGGATTAATAGTCTCGGTTTAATATTTATTTTACAAAAAAAGCAAAAGATAATCATTAAAACCGAAAAAAAAAATAAAAACAACGTTAAAAAAACATTGGTGGACGTGGTTTTTTGCCCGCAGCCTCTAATGGGATGATCTGATATTGCTGAATTGTAATCTTAAAATTTTCCTAACTGTGCCTCAAAGATTGACGAGCTTATGTTTTCTGTACCTCGTCTAGCGCCTTGGCAAATTATATTTCAACTTCAACGCCGACGTCGCTTAATCAAATTTTCGATGTATAAGAATACAGAATATACACCTTATGGGGTCGGAAATTAATATTGAAGAAATTACACCTGTGGTGAAGGATATAACAACACTTTTTGGTATATGAAGTTATCCAAATCGAACTAAATAGGAAAGAACACAAAAACAAGTTTGAAAATCGCTTTGTTATTTATAATTTGAAATACAAACATGTACATACTTACATCTGCTCCCTACTGTAAATGTACTTTTTGGCATCGGATTTTGCTTTAGCTCTGCTTCCACGTGCGTTACATCTATGGTATTTTAATTTAAAATTCTCAAAATTAATATTGATTAAAATGTTAAGAATTTTCATGGAAAATTAAAATATACTTAATTATACAAAAATATATTTTATATGAAAATACATTTTGCGACGTGTATACTTCAAGTCTTTTGGCTGTATTTTAAATATTGATGTCACATTAAAAATTGATTTCCCCAATGATCCAATAATACAACAAGAAGAAAATAATTAATGGAAAATTACTTATTGTATCGCTAAAATTTAAAAGATAAAATATTACACAATCTTTTGCAGCCTTATTAAATACTAGCTGTGCCCACACACATCCTGGCAATATTTTATTCGATTTTGCTTTGAAAGTAATCCACACCAAATTTTAAGACTCTTACGTATTTACTTTATATGTATATATTATATACATACATATGTATATATCCCTGTATAAAATTCTATAAAAAATTCTAAAATTTATATAAAATTCTAAAAATTATTGTAAAGCTCTGTAAAAGACGGACAGGAAACAAGTTACTCATTATTTTAAAACAGCACCATTTATTGCGCAACATTGCTTAAAATATATTGTTTTCAAAAATAAAATATGTCTTAAATTATGCAGTACCTTTACATCGATTAAAAAAATCGGCGTACTTTCACTGATTTTTCTCCACTTTCTTTTGGAAAAAGAAGTTTTTTATATTGAAATCTAGATACTAAGTAACCTCCTCACAAAATTTTGTTAAAATCCATCCAGTAATTTTTACGTGATGCGAACACAAAGCAAAACACAGACAGACAGGAAATGTGTTACTGTTTTATTATATGTAAAGATAAAAAAATAAAAAATAATATTATAAATTATTTAGTGTAATCTATAGTGTTGGTCTCAACTATTTGTTGGAATAAAATACTCGTAGTGTAAATTATTTCAAATAAAAAATATAAATCTTAAACCAACTCAATTTGAAGTTTTCAACTAGTCTGCTAACACTTATACTTATTTGTTGAAATATGTATATCAAATAGTCGTATTTGTTTTAAAAGTCTTATGTAGTTTTCTTAAGAGACAGCAAACATTTAACGAAGCCGAAAAAAACTAACTATAAAGAATTTCATATTTTCATAATGCTACCACTTATTACTACTACAACAGCCTGCTGCTATTTGTGTATCTTTGTGCAAAGGATTTCCTACTTGCACTATTATTTACCATCTTCGTCATTATCGTTATAATCGTCATCTTCGTCGTCCTAATTGCGATTAAAAAACAATCATTATTGAAAAAGTGATAATAACAATCATCATTGGCAGTAGTTGCTAAGTCAGATATTATAAAATCACATAATCTATAGAAACTGAAGTAAGAAAAATAATTTTAATTTTTTTTTTTTGTAAGATTGGGTGTTAGTTCTTTAATGACTTTGTTAATAGATAAAAATGTTTGCAATTTGAGGCGAAGTGCAGTCTGTTGATAGTTATTGGCAGTGGCCACAAACATGGCAAGTAGTCACTTAACTTGTACCACCACAGCTGTTTCTGCTGCTTACGATGATTTTTAGAAAAGCAGAGCAAAGAAATCAAAATATACATTTTGCTAAATGTAGCGATTTAGAAGTCTTCTTCCCCTGTCTTTTCTTTTAATTTTGCAGAATATTGTGTAATAAGACAAGACAAAAGTAAAAAAAGGGAAAATATAACAAAGGAAAAAATAAAAAAGAACACCAGATGATAAGTGTGATAATATTACAAGAAAATAAACTGGTTTCTTATTATGCTTTTTTTTCAAGAAAAAGGCGGGAAGATAATCCCTTGAGAAAAATGTGCTTAAGTGGTAAAACCAACACATACAGACAAAAACATTTGACTGCAATATTACAAAACAATTTTTTTTCATTCAGTATTCTAGTTTTTTTTCAAGTATGTATTTCCCCTTTTTATGTTGTTATATTCTACAATTTATACGTAAAATTGTTATCTAGAAAAAAGCTACTATTTTCATTTCTTGTAATTTTTTTCTTTACGGCATTTATTCTCTGAAATTTGTATTTCTATGTTAAATATTTATTGAAAAATCTTCTTTTATCGCTCAACATTGCGAGGAAACAAGATGTAGAGGAAAGACCCATTTTTTACAATTTGATTTTAACCAATGTATGAAGTGAAATGGAAACAAAAATACATGTCAGGGAATAAGCGATTATTTAAAAAAGTAAACTAAAGTTTTTAATAAAAACAACAATTTTAAAATTACGCTCTTTAAAGTCAATGAGTCATAAAATATTTTAGTTTGATTAGTTTGGTTTTTATTTTCACAAAACTGCAAATTACGACAGAATATATCCTGGATTTTTGGATAAAATACAGCAACGTAATACGATAGATAAGACATATTCATAAGCTATTATATACTTTTACCAATTATAGAGAATTGGATACTTAAGTTTTAATTCAAAAAGGTCATAGAAGATAAAGAGCAGTATATGTAATTAATAACAATACAAGCACCGCTTGTAAATTAAGCAGACTGGTAAAAATTTATAATTTTAGTATTAATAGATCTAGGTGCCAATGCCAAGGTTCGATCTATGCACACAGTGTTTATTACACACAATTATTTCCTTATTACAAAATACACAGAAAAAAATTATTTTAACAATTTAGTTTTAGATACGACTTTAATAAAATTTTTAAGTAATTCAATTATTTATTTTATTAAAATATTATTTTAATCTTTCTTAAATAATTATATAACTGAATCAATTAAAAAAATAATCAAACTTGTATCTGAATCCAATTAAAACCTTTCATTGGACCAACATTTTTTTCGGTGTAACAAAAGTTAAAATATATTTACGGGCAACTGTATAGGTAAAGTTTGAAAGTATTTCTGTGAAGGCTTGTTTAGATATAAAGATCTTAAATTGTATATTATAGTATGAACTCAATTGCTGACAGGGTGTCCGCTGGGAAGGTATACTAATTTGTTTTGCCGCCATTTTGGTAAACATTAGTCTTCACACCTCATATTTGGCAGTCGTGAAGTAGACACACGGAAAATTTATTATGGAAAAATATTCGATAAACCAATGTGTTTTAATAGTTAAAACAGCTCGCCCATGACAACCCCGATTTTCATAAAGAAATCATAATGAGTGATGAGGCACATTTTCATTTGAATGGATATGTGAATAAATAGCATAGGCGGTTCTGGGCAAGGGAAAACCCAAATATTATTCATCAGTCACCTTTGCATCCATTAAAAATGACAGTCTGGTATGCAATTTGGTCAGGAGAAATCATTGGACCTTGCTTGTTTGAAAATGAAAACGGCGTAATGGCGAGCGATATCATGATATGATTACAGGAACTGCATGGTTTGGGCTTGATGAACATGTGGTATCAACAAGACGGTGCCACATTACATACACGGATTGCAATGGAAATAAACAAAGTAGTATACTCTCCCGGCGGACACCCTGTATCATAGCAGACTTTCATCATAGTTAGAGAGCTGAAATTTGGTATACAAGTAGTAGGGCTAGCAACGATAAATAAAAACGAACAACAGATGTGGTTAAGAAACGGTCACATCAGTTCAAAAACATTAATCTGTAAATAGGCCCAATTCCTATGATGATGGTATCACATTGAATATGATGCAGCAGGCTCTGGATCTGTCAGGGAACTGTCCATTAACCATGCAAAACAGAATCTTCAAGCCGACTTTATGCGGTGGTACTACAGATCTTTCGGATGATGGTAAGTATCTTTTAATGGTTATGCTAAGGAAAACACTGATTCCTGAGTCGAAGCAGAATTCTCTCATCATGAGGAAGATGTAAAAGGGGCCAGACAAGCGAATCATTTTATCACGTTATCTCGGGGGACATCTCAAAGACTGCTATCCCTGAAAAAGAGTGGCTTAAATCTACTTACGGGATGTTTTACAGGACATTTTGGTCTTCTTTACCATCAATTTAATTAAGAAACATTGAGATAAAAATCTCCAGGTATTATGTGCTGCATGTTGAGACTTCGGAATCTCGTGGAATAAAATTCCTAGGAGTCTCTCTTTGGTCTTGAGGGCATATGAAGCATATCTCACTGGTTCGGCAAACGTAAAGGCTGTACAGAAATCCGTTAGGCTGCGGTATTAAAAGCCTATTAGTTAAAAAATGTGTGAAACAAGACAAAAAGTATTATACTCAAAGACATTCTATCGAACATACTACTTTTTGTAATGATGAAAATTATGTACAAAAGGATGTTGTTTTGTGAGTTGCAGTTTTCCATATTTCTATATATATTTTTGTTTTGGTACCGGCTTAGAATAGTGATGGCTTATAACATTTCATAGTGTTTTTGGTGGAGGGAAAGAAAATGTTTCATGGTCTACATTGGCCAGCGGTAGTGCGGTACAATTGGAAGCTAAATGCTTGACATTAACCAGAAGAAGAGTAAGAAGAATTTCAAAAATTGTAAACATTTTTTTACGTACAGCCATCCCTTCTAATTGTATAATAAAAATTTTAATTAATCTTTAACTCGAAAAAAGGATAAGAGGATAAAAAGGAATAAAGTAAATTTTTAAATAGTTTGTAAGTATTGTGTGCTGCACGTTGAGACTACGGAGACTTCGGAATCTAGTTAAATAAAATTCTTAGGAGCCTATGGTCTTCAGGGAATATAAATTATCTCTCACTGGTTCGGTAAACATAAAGGCTGTACAAAAATTCGTGTGGCTGCGGTATTTAGGGCCGCCTAATGAAAAAATGTGTGGAGTTTGTTAACTTTTATTCAGAGATTTGAGCATCGGAAAGTTGTTTTGGCCTTCGTTGCTGTTATGGGCTCAATCGTGTTAAGAAATGAACGCGCTTTCTGCTTAGGTTCAAATTAGTTGTTAAAAAAATTGAATATCTTAAATTTTATTGATCGAACTCTATATTAACTTAAAGATGACAACATTATTTGTAACAAGCAAAAAATATGCTTTCAAAACTCAGAAAATACAACGAACTTATTAAAAAAAATATTATCTTTCTGCTTAAATTAAATTTTTCCAACCGACTGCAAACACATCCATCCAACCACAAGCATTTCAGACAAAATAAAATTGCTTTAAAAAAATAATTGTTTTATGCATTAAAAAAGAAGAAAACGTATTAATTTTGGAATAAAAAGAAACCACAATTTTATGGTGCAATATTTATTTTAATTAAATTTATTGTTATTCCAGTGTTGATATTCCATAAATCATAAAATCAAATATACCATGAAATGGAAGAAAACAGAACTGTAATTAAATTTTTTGCTAACCTATTTTTCATACAAAAGAAACATGATTTCTTTTTTTGTGGTTTTGTTTTATTAAAAAGTAATAAAAGCAGCACAAAGTAATAAGACCAAATATTCATCAACACTGTATAAGGAGAAACATTCACATGAGCATATACTTCACTGCAACAACACGAATACTTTTTAAATCTTTAAATTTATAATTTAAGAGTAAAACTACAAAAAGTTTAAAAACAATCTAAAAAGATTACATTGTTAATAAATCAGTAAAATTAAAAGCCTATTGCAAATAGAATTTAAATTTTAATTGACTATATTAAACTTTTGTTTACTAAAAAATATATATATATTTGGAAATAGGGTAAATACACGTATAAATTACGGCATAATTTATGCAAAAATGTGTTTACATTTTGTATAACATTGTCAATAGCTGCTTAAAACTAAATATTTTACTTTAATAGTCAGGGGATTAATTAAACGATCTAATTATCTTACAATACACTTTAATTGAGTTGAATATTTGACTTTAATCAACAAACAAATTCATCTGTTTATGTACGTGCTGGCACATACCTACTTGGCGTATACGTTTTGTATAATTAATATGTCGCTCATGCGTTAAATTTTGTGCTGACGGGAACAAAGACATTGCGCCCCCCTTCAACTTTAAGACACATAATTTAGTATTATGGCAAAGAATTGTAGGAAAAACTATTTTTAAATTTTTGTTTCTATTTTAAGCACAACTTGTTTGAAAGTTAAATAAATATTTTTTTTCTTTTTTATTCAATGTAGATGAACTAACAATGAGTGCTCAAATCTAAAGTATAGAAAAAGGTAATTGTTAAGTTTCGCCAGTGCTAAACAAAAAACAAATATGTCCGATGATTGCTGTTGTAATTTGTGGGCCATGCCTCTGATGAGTGCAACCACCAGGTTTTGTAAATGCGTTACTGTCTGTTTCGCTATTTTTCTTTTAACTATTGACATCTTTTGATCTTTGTGAATGTTTGAGTTTTTTTATGTTCCAGGAAGCGACTGTAATCATCCATAGTAGCTCATTTTGACGCCCCAGAATTTTAAGCTTGAAGCTGAATTCCATAATATCATATTGGTATTAAAACTGACAAAAAGGACGACAACTTTACAACCGACAAAATTTGATTGGTAACAAATTCGGTTACCCCGTGTATATTTCTTAATTTCTGCTGCTTGTCGATTATCTGAAAAATAGTTTACATTTATAAGCGATATACATAACGAAAACTACAAAAAACACAAAACAGCACATTTCTATTGTACCGCATTTTTAAAGAGACTAAAAAGGGAGAATGCAAAAACTATAATTTGGTAGGTAATGGCAGTAAAAGAAAATTATGCAAGTTCAGGTTGATAACACGCTTCGATGCGCTTTTAATTTAAAAAAGATACAAAGGAAAGGTGAAACAAGACAAAGAGTATTATAATCATAGAAATTCTGTCGAACATAATACTTTTTGTTATAATGAAAATTTTGTAAAAAGGATTTTTTTGAATTGCTTTTTTCCATACTCTTATATTTATATTTTTTTTGGTAATGGCTTAGAATATTTTTTAGTGTTACTGTTGGATGGAAAAATATGTTTTATGGATTACGCTGGCCAGTGGTAGTGCTGAAAATTGAAAATAACATTAGAGAAATATTTTTCATCTTTCCTTTATTTCTCTTTTAAAAACTTTTGTCATCACATTTTACTTGGAATAAAATTTGAAGCTTAATACTTGACATTTACCAGAAGAAGAGGAAGAATAATTTCAAGAATAATAAATACATTCTACGTATATCTATCCCTTCTAATTGTATAATAAAAATTCAAATTTTCCACAAAAATGCAAAAATTTTTTTGTCGAAAAAGAAAACCTAAAAAACGACTTATTCCTTTTTAGCAAAATAGATAAAAATATTAGTAGGACAAGAACTAATGAAGTTAATCTTTTCAAATAGTTTCTAAGTATTCTAAGAAAATTTAAATATAACATTACTATTCTAAATAAATAACAGATCCCCTTGTACCATACCATAAGGTCTTATATTAAAATAGTTAATAGTTAGTCGTTAATAGTTTTAACCATTCAAGGGTTTGGATCTTATCTTATCTTGACCATTTGTTTGATATGGTGTCGTTGAATTGTGTTGTGATTGGTACTGTTCGAACCATCTCTTTACGATTGACCACAAATCCTCAACTGAATCGAGGTCGAGACTTTGTGCTGGCCACTGCATTAATTAAAAATTTTGGTCACCAAGCTATTCTTTCACGATTTTAGACGTGTGTTTTGGATCAGCGACCTGCTGAAAAATTACTTCTTCTGCAGGACAGGCGCTCTTATCAACAAAATCGTGAAGATGAGTCTGCAAAATCCTCAAATAGTCTTCTTTCTTCATTATATTATCAATTTTTTGCAGTGGTAAAAGGTCCCACCACGTAAAGCAACCCCATACCATGACGTTTCCTCCACCGTGCTTAACAGTTTGCTTCACATGGCGCCTTTGTATTTGTTCACCAGGGCGACGCCAGTAATGTTGTTTACCGTTGAATTGGAAACGGTTGAAGTTGGATTCGTCTGACCAGATCACACCTTTCCAGTCGTCCACGGTCCAAGTTTTGTGCTCTTTGGCAAATTTTAACCGTGCCTTTACGTTTTTTTCCGACAATGCAGGTTTTTTTACTGCTGCAATAAAACCAATGACACGAGGGGCTATACATGCCGTCCACCGCCTATCTGGTTTTCCGATTGCTAACGAAGCATATGTTGGTATTGAAAATTTAACTCTTTTATAATTTCTCTTATTATTAGACGTGCGTCCGCATTAGTTAGAAGATTTTTACGACCTCTAACTTCAGGCTTGAGAACAACGGAACACCGTTTGTGTACCCTTGAGACCACTGATTGACTCACTTTATGTTCTTTTGCAATTTCCCGGGTAGAACAGTCTCTTTCGTCATGGCCCGGATGCTCTCCACGGTGTATTTTGAACGTTTCTACATTGTTTATTATTGTTAGGTATTTAATTGATTTTTGATCAAAAATTTGCACAATATTTTTACCACACGCGATTTAAATAATTTCGAACTTAAGTCTTCTTAAAAAACCCAATAAAAAGCAAAAAGATTGAAAAATAACTGCAAAATGCCGAGGTGCAAAATTGAGCGCATAAGAGTGATTTTGTTTTTTTTTTTTATTTTTAATGCATTTTGTTACAAATTTTATGTAATTTTATTAAGTACTAGATACTTAATAAACGACAATAAACATTTTTGGATTTGCTTTATTACTTTTATATTTATGAAACAAAAAGTGCTCAAAGTACGAACATGTTATCCTTTGTGCACCTCCCTGTATATGCATTTTCTTCCTACTGGATTTAAAATTTTTTGCTAAATATTTTGTTTTTTTAAAATTCGTTGTAAAACAAAGAATTAAAAAAACTTTGTATTTTTTGTATTTTGTTTGTATTTGGCAAAAAAAAAAAATAATTCGTATATATTTTTTAATTGCTATTATTAGGGATTATTATTATTTTTTTTAATACTTCGGTTTAAGATTAATAAACTGCTATTTACCAACTTTTGGCATTAAAGAAAAAAAAAAAAATTACAATACAATTTATTCTATTTATTTCAAAAATTACTACAATCTTAATTTTTTAAAATTTTTATCTCCTTAACTTTTAGTAATGTGCACAAAATACAGAAAAAAATTATTTCCTTCCTTTTGCCAGACACTTATGTTTCCGTTTATTTCTGCTCTTTTCTTTTATTTTTTTGTTAAATAAGATTCAGTTAGAGCTAAGGCAGGGGAGGCTTTAGAAAAAGCAGCCTTAATAGCACTAGTAGTTTACTCTGTAAAAATACAGCACACGTCTCCTATTGTTCCGGTGTTTGCATATAAATTATAAAATTGTAAAAGTTCTAATTTGTGTGAATTTTCGTTACGAGTTTTTTTTTTCATCTCCCTTCTTATTTTTCTACCAAACTTTTCATCATCATCTATTTAAATTCCTGTCAGTTAATTCATTGCAACTTGAGCTTATAAAAGTTCTAATTACCCCCTGAGGAAAAGTAATCTAAAAATGAGAGCTTGTGTGTTTAATATGGTATAAATGTTTTAATTTTGTTTTTTTTAACATATTTTTTACACTCTTGTTACCAATTTTTTTTTAACATTTTTTCTAATTGTAATGGCTAAATAGGGCAAATTCTTGTGTTGTGTAATATACATGTATTAACGTAACAGCTTTTAGAAAGTAAAACAATTTAATTTTATTAGTCGAATTATTTATTAACATATAAATGATTTGTTAAAGTAAAGATTAAGTTAATTTATTCTCTTTAACTGCTATAAGGATTCAGAAAATTATTTTACCAAATTAGTTAATTAATTTTAAAGAAAATGGGAAACATTTTATTTAGACACTAGCAGAATATAATGCATTTTTTAACGGCCACATCCTTATTCAGCCTTCTTCGCATCTATCGGATGTTTAGTTGTAAACTAAATATATGATAGCCAAACAAACTTAGATAAAGGAATATGAAAACAATTGTATTCAATGATTATCGTCAGTTGGTGAGAACGTGTTTTACGATACCGATATAAATTATTTTAATTTAAATTTATGTCGTAAAATCAATGGCTTTTATATTATAAATTTATATTATTTAATTTTAATGGCTTTTATATTTTTACATTTATTTGCTGATTAATAATTGATTTTGCAAATATACAAGATGTTAGTTGAGTTGCCCCGTATAGGTCGCAGAATTAATCTTTTTGTTTTTAATCCCTTCTTACGTATTGAGTACTTTCCGACAGAGTGCAAGGTCTCTTTGGTTGCTAAGATACCTATGCCTGGAAACGACCACACCAAGGTTGTATCATACAAACCTACATGCCTTTTATCAAACATATCAAAGCTGTTTGAGAGAACATTAATAACTAAGCTGAATCCAATTCTTAGCGAGAAAGGATGTATTCTGAACCATCAATTCGGCTTCAGAAAACAACATAGTACGATCCAACAAACACACAGATCAGTATATGTAATTAAAAATACCTTTGAAGAAAGAAAATACTATTCTCCGCTTTTTATCGACGTTTCTCAAGCATTCGATAAGGTTTGACACGAAGGCCTAATATATAAGTTAAAGCTGAATTTGCCCAAAAATTTCTATAAACTCTTAAAAAATTATTTAACATCTAAAGTTTTTACTTAAAGAAGGTGATTTTTCAAAGTCGCCTCAGTTTATTGAAAAAGCAGTTCCCCAAGGTAGTATTTTGGGACCAATTATATAAACACTGTACACATCAGATATGCCAAATAGCACACGAGTCCAGACATCAACTTTTGCTAATGACACAGCTTTTTTAAGTATCCATGAAAGCCCCCAAGTAGCATAACTACATTTAAAATACCACTTAATCAAATTAGAAAATAGTTAGAAAAAAGGAGAATAAAAGTAAATGAACAAAAATGTACTCACATAACTTTCACACTGCGTTGGCACTCATGCCCTCCTATTCGCATAAATAACCAAATGATACCGCACCATCCAGACTTTTCTTGGCCGTCATCAGAGGGATAACGAGCAAATGATTGCAATAACAATGAAAATTTTCTTTGAAAATTATATTATATATGGGTAATACCACTTCAAATCAACAAGGCACTCAAAATGACTACTTCAGATTTTATTGAAACTTTCGTTATTTATATTCCTTGACTCTCTGAATCCAAATATAATTTAAAAAATTTAATATCTTATAGTTTTTTAGCTATAAAAGTCGGAAAATATCGCTTTTCTGCATATGCGCTCGAGGATTAAATATATTCTAATTCCAGTTTTATAAGCCCTAGGAAGTTGAATAATAGCTCATTTGAAAGGGGATTTCATACGTTTTAATTTTTAACAAAATTGTTTCTTATATTTACAAAAATATTTATAAAAAGCTTTGAGATAGTGTCTTTTGATTTTTTTAAAATTTACATATGTTCTTAAATGTGGCATGGTGAGGACCATGGTGGGATCAGAAGTTATGTTAAAAAAACTACATATTTATCAGTTTTAAGAAATATTTCTTACCTTTATTACCCACTTTATTAAATTATATTTTTATTTTTTCGGTTTGTAATGAGTCCAAGTGAAGTTTTTTTAATATAACTTCTGATACCACCATGGTCCCACTCTGAAATTTTGATGGCGTACTCTTGAAGACACTATCTGAAAGATTTGTATAAAACTTTTTTTTAAATATAAGAAAGAAATTTGTTAAAAATTAGTTTTTTTTCATGATTGATATCAAATTAAAGCGTATAAAATCTCCTTTAAAATGAGCTATTACTCGGCTTTCTAGAGCTTATACAACTGGAATAAGAATATATTTAATCATCGAGCTTATATGCAAAAAAGCGATATTTTTCTATTTTGATAACTGTAAGAGATAGAATTTTTTAAAATGCTATTTGGCTTCAGAAACTCAAAGAATATAAACAACAAAAGTTTCAATAAAATCGGAAGCGGTAAGTTTGAAAACAATTTTTTTGATTGACTTGAAATGGAATTACCCATATAGGAGTTTTCGAAGAAATTTATTAAATTTGGTTAAAATTATATAATTAAATTCTTGAAAAATATTAAGAGTAAAGTAGTTTCAGAAACTATTAATTAGATATTATATTTTAAATATGCTTTGTAACAAGTGCTAAAAAATCATTTAAACATCGTTAAAAAAACTTATTAAAGGTACTTTCCAGTACGTTCAAAAATTCTGTTTTAATTTAATAACATTTTAGCATTGAAGCTGCTTTTAATTTTCATAAAACAATTAAAGTTTTTTATTAGTTTCGAAAACACATTTTAATAAATTTTTAATTGATTCAATTATTTGTTAAATAAAGATAGTAGGTTTGCCTTTCTTAATTGAGTATATAATTAAATTAATTAAAAAATTTGCTTGAAATTGTATCTGAAACTAATTAAAAACTCTGATTGATACACAATTTTTTTTCTTAGTAGATTCATTTTTTGCTTTAATTTTTTTATGGCTTACTTGCTGTTCTGTGCTATTATAAACGCGAAGTTGGACAAAGTTAAACATCAGACTTTTTTATTCTTTGCTAATGTGTAGCACATGTTCATAATTGACAAAATAAAAGTTTTTTATTTGTTTTTGTTTCTTTGCAGCAGCAAATTTTTAATTTCTTGATTTATTCTTGCAAATGATTTATTTTGAAAAGTTAATAAAGCACACAAATTTCAATAAATCACCTAAAAACATTATAGACATAAATTACAATTTCTAAAGAAGTAATGGTGACGTTAACTTTTCAGCTTTGGTTGTTAATTAACAACTTCTTGCACCTGCGACGACTAAATTAGCATTTTTTTCATTAAATTAATCCCCCCTAAAAGAAAAAACAATTCGTACTGTTTACTTTTCTAATTTTTTGCTTTATTTTATTTATATTAATACTTCCTTAAATATAGTATAGAAAGTGAAACGTATTATGTGGTCCAAAGGAATTAAAACTTTCATTAGCATTTTTCCTTGGATAAGAAAATACTATAACAAACTTTCTCTCAGCAATAGATTCTCTTAGCAATTAATTTTTTTTAACTTATATTGTTTAATACTTTACTAAAGTTTAAAAATTTTAAAACCATTAGTAAATCCAACTGAAATTGTTAACTTATTTGTTTTATTTTTTGGGCCCTTTACTATAAAGTGGGTAAAGTTATTAAAGTTTTTCATTCCGCATGTACTCGTTACCTATGCAGCAATAAATTATGAAAGTTCTGAATCTTTATAAATAGGGTCCAACTGACTACTTATGGCATTATCTATGTGACATAGATTCTGTAATTTTGCTAGTAAAGGTCACTATTAAAAATTATTATTTAAAAAAAATATTTTATATTTTAAACCAATATTCATTTTAATGCCTTCATCCACAAAATAAAGTCTAAAGCAAGTCTACTTTATTTCCAATTTTATATGAATATTTGGTCCGAAAGTACACTTCGAGTAGACGTTATTTATTTTGTATAAGGGCATTACACTTTAACATTTTATTTTATTTTTTCCTTAGCCATATAAAAAGTAAGTAAGACAATAAGAAGGCAATGACAAATTTATAGGACACTGTAGTATTATACGACTACAGCAAAAAGACGTTGTAATATTGTAAAAATGTCGACATACATTTTATATAAACACACAATCAACTGATAAAGCAATAAGCAAATATGCACACCTATACGTAGAGGCATCAGTACATATATTCCCTTCTTGTATTTTCGGGATATCCTTGTTTCTAATATTGTATTCAAGGTAAGTTCTAATGGTAAAATAGGAAAACAAGTGCTAAGTACTTGATTAAAAGGTTATATCAAGTTACACAAATTCATACTTACTTACTATAACTTCTGTAGCAAACTGGTCATAAGTGTTTATTTTTGCCATATTTTGAATAATGTGAACTGATTTTTTTAATTTTGTTCTGTACAGACCATATAAAGTCGTCAGCAGTTCAGCAGAAACGAAGGGAATGAAAGGAGACGTGTACTGTATCAATAAGTTGTTGTTGATACACTAAAAAAACATAAAAATGAACATAAAGAATTATGAAAAAACTCGGAATTTAATGACTATTTTACTCGTAATAGTTAAAAGTAATTGCAGTGCTTGTCAATCATGTGTCAATAATAAAGTTTTTATATTTTTAGAGTAAAAAACTATTTATTTATATACATAGCAAAAAATTATCGCGATAATGTAAGCAAAAAAAAAGACTAAATAAATGCAATCTTGTATGATATAAAATGTTAAGTTTAGGAAAAGCAAGAAATTTTTAATATTTACCCGTGACAGTATTGCATCCCATAAAGCACAACTGTAAGGCAGATATAAAAAAATTTTAAATTTGCGAACATGATAGGGAATGATTTCGGTACATCTACACTGCGCTGAAACAATCGTTTGAGTGGAAATACGACCAATTGGGTCATCGCGAACAAATATCATGTCATAACAACGCGACATTCCCTTACAAACCAATATACATCATATCAGCATATACATATATTTAGTTAGAAAAAAATTTTAATTGATTAAAAAGCACGGGATCCCACCGATTATAAATTAATAAATTTTGTACGGTTCTCTCATTGAATATAAATTTTTTAAATATTCGAGCAATTTAAAAACCTTAATCGATTAATCGCCAAAAATTTTTATTGAAAAACCGATTAATTGTTTGCTCAATTAATTCAAAACACGATTAACTGAATACTCTAGTGATTTTATACAAATTCTAATTATATGGAATGGTGGCGTATGATTAATTTACAATTAAATATTAATTATACGTGCGTCGCTAACAAACTTAAACATTTATTGTTGACAATTTAACTTTAACAGCAAATTTTTTGAATATGGATTTGCTTTGTCAGCTGGTAATTAATAATTAGTTTATAAGCAATTTTTACACACTATAAAAAATAATTTAAATAAATACAAATATTTTAATGTTGATTTTCTTGCAAATAGCTTCTAAAATCATTTGTCATTTTTAATGTTGACTTAACAAAATTATACAAACTGACATTATTTCATAATTATTTTAAATACAAAATATATATTATATTTTGTCTCTCAGACAAGCATTTAATATGATTAATTATCCCAATAATGCTAATTGGATGAAAAGTAAATAAGTATAATATTGTTAGAAATCCTAAATATACTTGCTGTTACTGCCCTGCGTTGCTATACTACTAATGGTTCTGTGAATCAACAGCTGGAAATAATTTAAAGTTTATATGTACTTTGCTCTCTAATACGAGTCTTTAATGAATAATTTTCAACGTGTTGGATAAAAGTTATATAAATTACAATATTAAATTGCTTAATGTCTGAAAATAATTGAAAAACAAAATTATTGTATTTACATTGAAAACAAATTCATAATAATTAAATCTTTTAATATTGCAACAATAAATATTTATTGGGTTTAGTATTCAATAATGTGAATTACCATAAACAATATCAATTAAATGAAATAGTGAAAATATTTTTGATTTAAATCTCATTGGAAGTAAAAAGATTGATAGTAAAAGTGTGTAAATATTCAAGGCAATAAATACAAATTAAAACGTTAAACGACTTTACCTTAGTTCTAATCAAATATAAAAATGGTATGTAATTTTTGATTTATAATACAAAAAATGTTGCATTAAGAAATATAATTTATACAAAAAAGGATTAAACTTTGACGTTTAAAGTTGTTGCAAAATTAATTTTGCAAAATGAAAGACATCGATCGCATTTTAAGCTCAGAGCAAATTTAGTTTAAGAAAAGAGCAATTGTAAATATAGTTAATCAAAATAAAATTTGAAGAATGAGCACTTTCTCCTACTATTTCCAGTTTCTAATTACTATTATAATAATATTAAAATTTTTGGTCTTGGTAATATTTGAAAATTTTTGGAGTTTATCTATTACGGTTCACAATAAGGCCATATACGGTTAAAAATATAATGTCAAATACTTGACATTAATTTTGTTATAGTGGTTTTGGTAAAATTTGAAAATTTTAGGAGTTTATCTATTACGGTTCACAACAGGGCCATATACGGTTAAAAATATAATGTCAAATACTTGAGAAGCACGTCCGATAGTAATCCAATGTTAGTATTTGTTGTTATGGCAGCCATAGTAATATGACTGAAAATTTCATTAGCGTACCATTAATGGTTCCAGATATAGAGGGCGCTGGCAGATAAACAGACATTGTAGCGAAAATATTATTATTATTACGTTTTTAATTTTGGGTACAAAACCCTTAAAAACTGTAAAAAGCGATTTGGGTTAAATCATAAAAATTACTACCATAGATTTTATTGATCCTTTTTTATCTATATTTCTTGACTCCCTGAATCCAAATATAATTAAAAAATGTATCTCTTATATTTTCTTAACAGATAATTTCTGGAACGAAACTATCTTAAGTCTTCCTCATACACTGAAGATGTAAATAAACCGAGCAAATACACATTATATGTTCATGCATTTATGTGTAAAAATAAATATGATTTCTTGTTCTTAAAAAAATTAATTATCGTTTTTCACTAGTTTTAATAGGTTTTAGAGACAAGAAACCAATCACCTATTTTTGTATATAATCAATGTCTTTTTTTACACAGTTTTTTTATACGGATTTTTCTGGAACCAATCTACGGTGTAAAAACAGAATTAGGTGTATTCTAATTCCATTTCTATAAGCAAGTTGAATAATACCTCATTTTAAAGAGGATTTCATTCGTTTTAATTTGATATCAATCATTTGACAAATTTTTGTCAAATGTTTTTGTTATAATTAAAAAATATATATAAAAATCTGTGTGATAGTGGTTTTTAATTTTTTTTTAAATTAATTTTTTAATTTACATAGGATTTATAATGTGAGTTCAGCATAAAAATTTCAGACTAGGACAATGGTGGGATCAGCAGTTAAAGAAGTAATTTTTTGCAATAATTTTAAAAATTGACTTGTAAAAGATACATATTAAAACCGATATACACAGGCTAAATAAACTTCAGCTGGAAAATACAATTATTAGTATTAAAAAATTAAGTTTGAAGCTACCTGATTTTTATTCCAGTTTACTGATTACAGTGGTATGAAGGCAGAAATATGAAGAGTATTGAAACATTAAAATTTCTATTTTATAGATCTTGATATATACTTAGTTCATAGCAGTATTCAGTAACCATTTTCAAAGATCAAACCCATAGTACCATAGCAGTTGTTTTCTATCTAAAAACGTTCGATCTATAAACGTAAAAATTAGCGTTAAATAACGTTTGTATAACAGCTGATGTGACAAAAGAGCGTATTTTTTATATGTCAAAATAAAAATAGTTGTAATATAATAAATGAAATGAATGCAAATTATAATTATACTAACTCATTCACAATTTATATAAGACTACGTATATATGCATAAATTCAAATAGGAAATAAGACAAGATGAAGAGAATGTAAAATATTTTTGTATGGTTGGGAACACCACGTAAAATATTGCCTGTATGAATCTTTATCCCAAATTTCTTGGTCGCACAATTTTATTCCTTTACTTTGGCATGTTATATAGAATGTGATATGACTTTCATATACCATTTTCTTTCCCTTCGAATAATATCCCTTAAATATTTCTACTCTTTTTTTTTTTAAGTAAAAAAAAAACTATTATTTATTATGTGTTGCTTAGGACTTCTGTATACAACATATAAACAACAGTATTTATAAAAGTTTTTAACCGAAAAAAATAAAATAAATGGAAAGAGCAAAACAGACGTATAATGTAACCAAGTTTGACTTTTAAGGTTTTTAATGAAAAAAAAAAAAAAAAACAAAAAGGAACATGTAATGCGAGATGCTTTAGAAGATGTTTGCGAGAAAATATTTGTCATAATAGTCATAGTTTTTGCAAAGAATTTTTAGAAGAATTTTTGCACAGCTGGAATTCCACACAACTTCAAGTGTATATACCAAGACACATTTACATCGGGTAAACATACTGGGTGCAGCTAAAATATTGAGAGGAATATTTTTAATGAAGTTTGACATTAAAAGGCATTTTAATGGGTGTATTCATATTACTTTCACATTACGTAGGGACTCATGCCCCCCTATTCGCATAAATAACCAAATCTTGATCGTCATCTTACTTGGAAAAGCCACATAGAATCCAAGTTAACACAAATGAAGTTAAAAGCAGTCCAAGTAATCTGGCTTATTGGCAGACTTCTACGGTACAAGTCGATCCTTAAACCAATTTAGTGTTATGGGATTCAATTATGGGGATATTGCCTCAGCTAGCAATGTAGAAAAAGGTGCCAAATCAAGATTATAATAATAGTCACATTTGTTCCCTGGTATATCAAAAACTGTAACATCCACAAAGATCTAAACGTGCCAACAGTTAATTCAGAAATAGCGAAACATTTGGTACCGTATTTAAAGAAGCTTGAAACTCATCCATATACTTTGGCGCGTAACATTCTTAGTGCTCCTGGTTATATTCGGATAAAAGGAAGAGATACATCTTTTCTTGGCCGTACATTAGATGGAGGACCCGTAAATGATTTCAACAATCGTGAAACATTATTTTTTTTTTGTCTAGCACTGGCTGTACTTATTAAGTATATTTATTTTTAATTTCAAACTTACGATACAATAAATAAAATATGAAAAAAAATATATTTATATACGAACGAGGGTTATGTAAAGTTACTATTTTATTTCCAAAGGATTTATTATAATCTAAAAACTTAAAATAAGTGCACAAACGCATGATATAAAAAAAATAATAATTAAAAAACAAATATTCTTATTTCTATTGCATGTAAACTAATTAGAGGTAAGTGGTCCAGCTTAAATGTGCAAAACGAAATTATTTCACAATATATGCAACAAAAATCTGTTAAAAATGTTTTTGTACGTTCAAGAAGTTACTTTCATAAACTAACAAATTAAAAATATAACTTCAATGTTTTACAAGAGCAGCTAACTTTAAGTTGTATATGAGCATTTCCATGCTCGAAATATTTATTAAAATATATTCCTTCAACTTATAAAGAATAAAACAATGTTAAACCTTACTTCATAAATTCGTATATTTATTATATTTAAAAATTATATTATCTATATCTAACTATGCATAATTCCTTTTCTTGAATTTTATTAAATAAATATTTTAAGAAAGAAATACAGAATCTTTATTTCCAAAAAATATAAAAATAGGATTGGATTATTACGCGGAAAGCATATTCATACAACTATTGCGCTACTTTGATTTGACGGAGGGATACTCTCTAACTCCCCGAACTTTACTGGTTTACACAGATGGTTCCAAAAAGGGAACGAGAGTGGGAGGTGGAGTCTATATAGAGGAGTTTGGAATTAGGATATGTTTCAGACTTCCGAATGACTGCAATGTCATACAAGCAGAAATATCTGCTATTAAAAAGGCGGCTAACTGGCTAAAGTACCACAGGATATCAGACAGAGATATCTGGATTTGTACTGATAGTAAAGCCGCTATCATGTCCCTTATAGCTGTGTATAGCACATCAAATCTTGTCCTTGAATGCCGGACATCCTTAAATAAGATGGCGGATAATTCGACAGTCACCCTTTAATGGGTGAGGGGACATGGGACTAATAAAGGCAACTGTGCTGCCGATGAACTAGCTAAGAAGGGAACACTAATGCACGATGATGCCATAGACATCTATTGTGGCATTCCCCTCTCGGCCTGTTTACACCGCACCAACTTTGCCCTTTACAACACAGCTCAGGCCAGATGGTCCAATGAGTCGACTTGCTTGATCGCAAGGACAATCTGGCCCTCGATGGACCAAAAGAAAACGGTCTCGCTATTTCGGCTGCAGAAAATGCACATACGCGACTTAATAGCAATAGTCACTGGGCAGTGCTTATTTGGAGCCCATGCAAGCAGGATGGGTATCCCTTATAATGACTTCTGTAGAAGTTGCCAGGATGAAGAAGAGGAGGAAACGGTTGAACACCTTCTCTGTCATTGCCCTGCATTAGAACTCTGTCGCCTACAATACTTGGGACGACGATGTTTTGAAAGCCTCTCGTGTGTTTCATCTCTGGAACCAATCAGGATTAACTCCTTTTTAAGGAACTGTGGTTGGTTTTCCAATCCTCTCCCAACTGAAGTGACATAGTTGCTCATCAACATATGTCACGTCCAATAGTGCCTTCACGGCGAGCACCTTCCCACCTTCTACCCACTTCTTTCTCTAACTTCTCACTTCTTTCACTTCTTTCACTTCTTTCTCTAATTTCTCAGTCTAATTTTGTTTTCTATTTTCTCTGTCTATCCCTCCTCTTATCTGCAGGTATCACAAAGGGACCAACATAATAGACCCAAGTGAGCTATTTCATTTTCTTTCTTCCCTCTATACAAGCTGCTAGCTGCTAGCTAGCTCATCGATGAATTTTCCAAATTTTCTGAAAAAAATTCCGATTGTTTAACTCAAACCTAAGACTAAGCAAAATCTAAACTTAGTCTATGCGAATCTGATTTTAATTTTACCTATACTTCTTGAGAAATTTTTTCTTTCCATCGAAGATTGCATCTCCAGAATCCGTAATTAAATCTAAATTTACAATAAACATATCACCGTGCCCGAAAATTACCCACACAATTTGGCGTGATGTGACACAGTTTTGAATATTAAATTGTACGTTTAATAACCAAATTTTTATTATAAGCAGTTTACTTTAACCTTTAACCTTTGCTAAAATATAAAATTTCATACAGTTTTCTATAGTCAGCATAGGAATAATGAGAAAACAATCCTTTTTTATCTGGTGTGACGCTATCTCTGAAACCCATTACAATCAAATCTAAATTTTTCCGCTAAGTGATATTAGATTGCATTTTTGCATTTACTTTACGATTAGTTGTTGTTGTAGCATAAGTTTTGCGGTAATAATGGAATTTCGCAATAACTCTTAGACATGTGCATTATAAAGAGAAGATACCCTTAGAAAGGAAAGCTGTGATCTCTGCAATTTAATTAATTTTGAATGTTTATCTTCAATAATACAAGAAAGAAAAAAAACTGTTGGTTAACATTTAATTTTTCAGACCTTTCTGTGGAAATGCCCATATTAATGTATTTACTGTATTAAAATTACGTAAGTGCCACAAAGCTGCCTGCAAGTTTTGTGTTGTTCATACAATTAATGTAAGAAATGTTACCACAGTTTTACTTCAAAAAGTTTATTTGAAAGGCTAAAGAAAAGCCAACAGCCATAAATACAGCTAAGATTACACATGTACTTATGTATATACATGCTCACTTTTCAAATGAAACCATTCAACAAATGTTGAATGTTGACTACTCAAGTATTAAAAATGGCTTACGAAATATGTATGTTAGTATGTGTGCATGCATGTGTGTTAGATTCTATTCAATTTCTAATGTTTGGAAGATAGTTTTTTTTTTAAATCTTATGTTTAACAGAAGGTTACTGCAAGTCGAGTTCTTCTATTCCTTCGAAAATTGCCTAAGAAAATAATTTTTGGTGCAAAAAACATTCGTATTGTTTATAAAACTTAATTAAAATCCTTTATTTACTAATTACCAGATATGCAAAAAGGTTTAAAAACAAAGGTTGTTTTTGTCATAAGAACAAAATATCATGACTAGGGTTTTTTTGGGTAGTTTCATACTATAGGTGAATTTTACGGTGAAGGTTTCCTGAGATATAAAGGCGTAAAAATTTAATACCTTTTTCACATTATGGGTAATTTCTACAATAATAAGTATAGTTAGTAACCAAAAAATTCTGACAACGCGAAATTTTTATTCAGCGTAGAGCACTAGCCCATAGTTCTAGCGCTGGCACTTCTGATCGTAACCTTAACTTATTTATTTTGGTACAATTAATTTATTAACTGTAAATTCTAAGTGTGCCGACAATTTAACCTAAACCAAGCATATTATAAAATCATAAATTATTTGTATTTCGGATATTTTGAGTTGTCAGTTGTAGCTTAAGTTAGGCTTAGCTAAGGTTTCTTTAATTTAATATTAGAATCGTTTATCTTTTCAGACCCTAAAGTTCCTGAATCACTCTATGTTCCTTTCAAGCTTCAATTGTCAGTTTCATAGAGGAGAAAGAAATTTCTGCTCAACAGATTTTCTTATTAGAAACAAGGTCCGACCAGTGTTTAGTGTTAAAAAAGATTAGCATGGTCGCCAACACGATGGCTTGCTAACGCAATTAGATAACTTTCGTTTTCTCCAAAGCTCAACAAATAAATATTGTCTTTTTTCTTCTTTGGTCCGTTGTCTTTAATGGGCATCAATTAAAGTTTATAACAAAATTCAACAGCACTCAAATATTTTTCACACAAACAAACGTAAAGCTTTTTTGATTTATTTATCAGATTTATCGATGGTAGAACAGGAGCAGGTGTATACTCAGAATTTCTCGGTTTACCAGACAGAGTTGCTTAGGTTGCTTGCGTTTCCAGCTTGAAAGTCAGGTCATGGAAGCAAGGATCTCATCAGTCGGTTTTAAAACGCATAAACAAGTGAACGTGTGCTCTAAACTAGTGCTGCAATGATTTTTAAAACTTAACAGATGTGCTTCTAATCATAGGTTAAAGTTGAAGTGAGTTAATCTGGGAAGCAGGATACCAACTAGAAAAATAGGATCTGCTGTTAACTTCTGTGCACCAGAAACCAGAGTAGCAAAGGTCCTACAATGGAAGAACTCATTAAACCTGGATAGCTGGAGGGAGGCTATTATACGTAGAGAGGCTCGAAAAGTGATCAAAAAATCCATTGCAAGAAAGGCCAGTAAAGTGTTCAGATATAATACAAGCACCTTAAGATGAATAACTGTATCAGTTATAGTTAATGGAATCTTCAAGTATCATCTAGCCAAGATGAAAATTTAGGAAGATGATACTTTTAGAATGTGCCTGGAGCCTGAGACGGTGGCACATATTGTTTGTGAAGGCTTAGGAACACGGGCAGAAATGATGTACTAGAGACTCCGTGACGACAAATAAGTCCAACAGTGACCAGTCGACTGTGTGAATCAACTAAAGTCAAGAGTAACGGCTAGCTGAGTACGTGACTCAACGAAAGTAAGGAAAATAACAAGTCGGTTGTCTAGAATCATTGAAGACGGAATAGGTCGAAGAGGAACCCAAGTTAGCAGGCAACTTTTTTTTAGTTATGTTAACAAGAAAATTAAGTAGATTAAGAAAGTAATTTACCTAATTTGTACTAGATGCATTGATTAACATTTTCTTATTATTTTTATTATTACTATTATTATTATTATTATTATTATTATTATTATTATTATTATTATTATTATTATTATTATTAACAATTAAATACATTTTTCCATCCTTTTATTTATTTATTTATTTATGCCATAAAATATTTTTACAGTTTCTAGAAATGACAGCAGTACTTAGTTACTACAAATTTGCCATATAAGCCTGTTATTTATTTAGTTTAAAAACAATAAATTAATCTATATTTGCATCCTCAATATGGCTGCTGCTAAATCCACCATTTTGTCAATATTTAAAATTCCAAACAAAAAATTAACATCAATATAAAAAGTTTAGTTTAAATTTATAGAAAATTTATTAGAGAAATAAATATTGAGAGTAGAAAAATAGAAGAATAAAAATTATTGAATTTATTTTATTACTTTAACTTTTATTTGATGTGCTCAAAAAAAATTAAAATAGAAAAAGTATTTCATAAATAAAAACAACTCCAATAATAAATATTATTTAAACAAACTTTTCATTTACAGAGATTATTTATTTTAATAATATTTAAAATTATTGCTTTTTGAATTATTAAAATATTTTTCTGCTATGATTGTCGTCAAATCCCTTACCTTGTTCTTCAAAATGCGTTTAAATTACTAAATTATGCAATATACATTGACTTTTTGTTCGATTTATTTATGGTTAATTTTATGTTGAGCTTTTTTAAGCTGGTCAATAGTAACAGAAAGAAAACTAAAAAACCAAAAAAAAAAAAATATATTTCAAAAAAAATATTTTGTAAATAAACTGATCTGTGATTGAAAATTTTTTCTAACTAATACAAACTGAACAGGTGTCATCAAAAAATTTACCAAACAGGCACTGTTCTGTATCATAATCAGTTTTTTTACGAATTTTTGGGAATATTGATAACTAGCTGCGCCCACCACATCGCACAGAGGGACCAAAAGCCATTTTTTGCGGATTAATTAATATCTACTGAACTACAATAGTGAGGCAATTTTAAAACAAACTGCAAGTTTAAACAAAATCCTGGTGGTATACGAGGCGGGTACTGCCGATACAAAAAAATTAATAATATTTCTATGTCTACAGAACTACAATAGCGAGGCGGCCTAAATTGAGTTTGGGTAACTCTTAGGACCAACTGCATATTTGATCAAAATCTTGAATATATTCTAGGTGTGTAATGTATACCCCCATACGAAAAAAATTCATATTTTCCCAATATCTGCAAAACTATAATAACGGGGCACCCAAAATTCAATGAGGGTAACTCTTAGAGCAAAGCATATGTTTCAACAGCATCTTGGCGATTTTGCTTTCAAAGTGATCCATAAAAAAATATAAGACTCTTACTTTTATAGAGCTTCAGTTATGTTTTATACATTAACTTTATATAGAGGAACACATCCCTGGGTAATTACTCAGGAATAAAGGCTTTATATAAATTTGTAAAATTTTGTAGTGTTTAAAATATCCCGCGTTGCTACATATGTGTTAGTCATATGTTGGCATTATCAACCAATTTGGATCAGCAGGTTGTTCTTGACAATTGCAAAGGTTAGTCACGTTTGTGTTTTCTTCGATTTTTGACTTTTGAAAAAAACAACGGATCGAAGAATATGTATTAAATTTTGCATTAAATATGTTGACTGTGGCATTCGGCGAAACCACTTTGTCTTAAACTAGTGATTATAAGTGGTACAAGTGCTTTACATAAGACCCGGAAGATGACGATGAGCGTCCTGGAGTTGCAACCACTTCAAAAAATTTTTTTTGCAAAATCGTCAAATCACCATTAGGTAAGTTCCAGATGATGTGGATATATCACTCGGCTCATGTTATGCAATTTCCTCAAATGTTTTTTGCATGAAACGTATGGCAACGAAGTTTGTTTCAAAATGTATAAATTTTGAGCAAAAGCAACAGCATTAGTATGGCTTAGCAGTTGTTGAATGAAGCCAGCGACGATCAAGGTATGCTCGAAAGGTTCATAGCTGGTGACGAAACGTGGGTTATGACGTCAAAATCAAGGCCCAATCATTGCAATCGAAGCAGCCAGAAATCAAAAATCAAAATTAGAAGATCACACACAAACGTGACTAACCTCTTTAGATGTCACCAACAAACTGCTAATCCAAATTGGCTGATAATACCAACATATGACTAACACATGTGCAGCAACATAAAGAAAAATTTCGATAATCGAATGTACACAGCCCTTGAAAATTCAAAATTCAATTTTTCTTTTAAACAGACGCCCTATGTATTTGAAATTTATTTTCTAATTTCATGCACATTTCTTAACAACTTGAACTTGTATTAATTTTGTAGGAATGGAGAGTTAATATACTCAGTTTTATAAATTAATTTCTTTCTATTCTTCATCCATTATTCCAGATTGCTGTTACTTCAACCAGAAAAGATAGATTTTTTTTCTAATATAATATGTTCACAAGACTAAGTCTTAAAGAAAAATTAATTATATGAAAAAATACTAATTGCGGTGCAACGGTGAAAACTCATGCATATTTGTTGCATACCTAATCGCAAATACCAGCATTAGTGCTAAGAACAACAGTGAAGAAGCATTTGTAGATGAGGCAGTATGACAAATTATTTCAATGTAGAAGAAACACCAGCAAACTGTTTAATTGAAATAATAACTCAAAATTTTGGTGCAAAATTTTTGTGTGTATGAGTTGTTGGCATATTACCAGCCTTAAGCAGGTTTATTAGGCTTTTTGGAATTGTGGGTTTATTGTTTATTGTTAATTGAGGATTTATTGTTTATATTGGAAACTTAGTTTAGCAGCAACATCACTGAATATATTAAAAATAAAACACTAACACTGGAATTTGTGGTAAGCACCAAATGTACATGATTTTTGAGATTTTAAGAAAAGAAATTTATATATTATTTTTTAAAATTTTTTTCCATTGCTTATTTGTGCAGTGTTGTTGCTCTTTTTCTAATAGAAAAAAATGTCACGTTCGTTTGTTTTATGTCTAGTTGTTTTTGTACATAGTTGTACCTTTATATACTTTGTTTTTTGTAGGAATAAATTAACGCAGCTTTAAACTGCATACAACTTCACAACTATGACAACCTACCTTCTGCTCACTTATCTCATCTTCTTCACTTCAACAATATAGCGAGCCCATTTCTAATCACAGAAAGTTCTCATACTCTTATTATACAACAGAAAAATTATTATAAAAAAATTTGCTGTGATTGCTTCCATTTTTATGGAGAGCCATTTGTAGAGATAAGACAGCAAAAAATTACCATTTATATTTAAAAAAAAAGTTAAAATGTACATAATAAAAAACAGCGCCTCTTTTGCTACATAATCTTTATTTTTTATATCGAATGCTTTTTACTTTGTTTGGGTGTTATAGTCATTTTTTTCTATTTCTTGGTTAACAAAATAGAAATAGTTCCTTAGAATAAATAATTGTTAGATGAAGTATATCGAAAATTATTACAATACAGCCAAGCTTTTGGGTTAAATATATTTCTATAAGTTTTATTAGAATAGCTCAAAAACACCTTTAGTATCTAAATTTACCTCAAGGACGAAAACAAGGAATGTCTTAATATACACTATGTACCATGAATAGGCTTGGCCGATTGCCATATCAGAAATAAACAAATTAAGATCACGACTTGATACAAACGCCACCAACGATCTGTCGCGTCCCGCCAAAGTTTTGTGGATTTGGCTTATCGCCTCAGCAGCTGTTTCCTAAATCCTTATGAGTGTCGTCTATCTCCTATTGTTTCTGCAACAGGATCAAATCCCATAAGAGGAGATTATGATATGAGCTTTCAAAAGGTCTAAAAGAACAAAAAATCAAGTTGGAAAAAAATTACACTTCTGTAAGCAATTGTGGAGTATAAGGATAAACATGGTGAGTTGCCAAAAACTGCCATGCTAGTTGATGATGATGTAAAAAATATTCAGAAGATTATTCAGTTTGTATCTATAATAAAAATGTTTCGAAAATTTTTTTATTCGAAATAGTGGCTTTTATCTGCTTATATTTTCGGTTCAAAAAATAATTTATTTCAAAATTAAAGATTCTATAAATTAATTTTTTTAAAAGCTCTGTCATCACTTATACTCGTACATATCTGAATTGTTGCCAAAAATCTACGTTGCAAAAAATTTTTTGTCATCCTGTACACTCTAGTATATTTTTTCTTTTATTTTAATTGCCTTACATTTTCCTTTTTGTAAGCATAGACATTTGAATGTTTAATTACAAAATTCTTTAATATTAAATTTATTTAAACGATGCTTAGTACAGTTATAAATTTGTTTAGAAATATTTGTATTGAAACAGTAGGAATATTTGAACAGAAATTTTACAGACATTAAAAAGTTTACAAAAAATGTAAACCTTTTTTATATCTATTCACAGTCTGGTGTATATATGGACTTTTTAAATTTACAAACACCCAAAATTATATTTTACAGTACAAGTATTTTAGCTGTTCTGCAATTCAATCTCTGTACCCATCTATACCTTATGAAAATCTGCACAATTTAATATTTATAACATAAGCAACTTTATGATTTAAAGTTTCGCTAAAAAGCAGTCACACATATATACATCTATACGCCTACAAATGTTGAGAAATGTTCATCGTTGAAGAAGAAACTAAGAAGTATTGAGGATGCCTTTGCTGATAATAACTTTAATACTTATTGAAAGCGTATTGTATATAATTTAACATCAATTGTTGGATACTTATATCTTCAAAATGATTTTCTAACATTAAGCATATAATATCTCAACAAAAATGCTATTACAAGAAAGTGAACGAAAAAGATTTGAAAGTATAGATGGATGATGAAATCACAGAAGCGTCAACATGTTTCTGTGATTTTGTTATTTATGATAGTTGTTCTAATAGTGCTGCTAGTCGATATCTTTTATACCCTTCACTACCAGTGGAAGAGGTATAAATAAGTTTGTCATTCCGTGTGTAATTTCTAAAATGTTAATTTCTGACCCCATAAATTATATATATTCTGGATCCTTATACATAGAGAAAATGATTGCGTTATGTCCGTCTGCCCTTATGTCCGTCTGTATTCGGGTGTCAAGACACCAGAAGAGACACACAAAAATTTAAGCCCACCAATCTGTGAGGCATATTTTCAAAAATTTTTTTAATCCTATCAGCAACATCAGACCATTTCATTCCAGGGTTCGGACAAAAAACCATGCCCACTTATATATTTTTCGGTTGCAATGATTCTCTTTTGTGTTTTTTGTTAAATAAATAATAGATCATGACCGGTATATCGTATGGAGTGCATATGGATTTCGATGGATCAATAACACCCTGGGAGTTGAGATTTTTATTTTGTTTTCGGTTGGTAGGGTTTTTCTGCTCTGCTTTGTATAAAAGGATTTTACAGAAAGCAACACACATAGAGGTAGCAGATAGACCAGGAGCAGTCAGTAGGCACATTGGGGGTGTCAATATGCTTTAGACTATTCTAACGCTATGTAGATTGTAGGAATCCCTAAATTTACAAAAAATTTCTGCAAAATTTTAACAAAAATAACCATAACTGAAGAACTATAAAAGTAAGAGCCTTGGATTACTTTCAAAGTAAACTCCAAACAAAATATATCGCTACCTTTAAAACTATGTGGAAAAATATATAATTCAGATCAATATTAATTAAAAGATTCGCAGTTTATTCTGGGAAATTGAACCTATCTATATCTAAGAGAATCACTGTAAAGTCTTCTAAACAGAGATTATGTCGATAAAGAAGGTGGCGTATTTATGGAAAGCGAAACTTATTCCACAACTGCTGCAGCAATTTACTCTTGTAGCCGAAACATTATTGTAGCTCTAAAGTCCTCCTTGCTTTGGAAAATAATAGTCCTCCACTACGAAAAATTATTAAGTTGTTTTGGGAAACGAGTCACAAGAACAATAACGCATGCCCGTATGAGCCTGCCAGCCTTGAAACTACCTAACGGTTTCTCATGGTCTTGGAATTTTCTCTAGTAGGCTAACACTTCGAAGGTAAACACTAAAAAATTTTCAATATGAAGATAGGATACTATGAATGATATCAAAATTGAAAAGCAACTGTGGCCTTAGTTGAACATGGGAATATTTCATATTTACTTATAATAAAAAGAAGACAGACAATGACTTGTTTAACAATAGCAACATATAGCGATTACACCAGATGTGCCAAGAAAAATGAGGGAGATAATTAAAATAATATTAGAATAGAAAATTCAATTCGTTTAATAAATTATCTTAAAAAATATTTATAAAACATTTTACTTCACAAAAATCATTTTTATTTTTTTTTCCAAACATTTTTTCAATGGAATACAGTGCTTAACATGTAAATAAATTGTGTGTTAAACACAGAAGGTTAGAATTTAATTTTAAGCTTACATTTGTACATTTGTACATTTGTGTGTATAAAAAAAATCAAAAAATTTTAATTAAATAGACAAAAATAATACTGCAAAAAAATTACATGAACAATGTTTCTTGTTACTTACGGAATATTTTACACATACGACTAAGAAATTGTTTTGCTGTTGTTTGCTTGAATGATTAGACATAAACGACTGCGGGCATAATTTGTTTCTTTTTGTATGAAACAATTAAATATCTGAATCTTTTGTAAATTATATCTAGAAATAAAAACATTGTTTTTTTGCATATCAAATATGCTCTTAATTCGAAGAAATGCGGATCCCTTATTAAATTCTTCTTATTTTTTTCTGCTTACAGCCAAAGAATTATTATTTTGTAGGGATTTTCGCTGCAGACATTTCAAATTGATGTTGGAGGTGGTTAAAAAATTAAACAGCAAACAAATTAATAATATACAAAAATATTATTATTCAAATTTAGGATTAACGTATGGACCCGTTTAGAGCGCATCAAAATGTTCGTACATACATCGAGTTTAATTTACATGTATCTAAAACTTTCTTGTTCGTTTTATAAATAACCGTTAATGTTTCTTTCCAGCAGTTAGTTCTATTTGGTATCATTTTGTGATTTTTTTTTAATTGTGTTCTTTGCAAGGCTTATGTATAGCGTATGAGAGGGATTTGATACCAAAGTATAGTCACAACCTCATTATTACCTTTGTTGCAAATAAAGTTAAACATGAAAGTACGAGGTATGAAAGGTTAAATCATGAGTATTCTGATTATTTATAAATTTCTACGTTTCATCAGAAAAATTTGTTTAAAAATATTTTTACTATGAAATTATAATTTTTGAAATATAATGATAAATTAGATACAAGGAGAACGTAATTCATTTTTGGATTGCTAATTATCTAAAAGTAAAAAACACAACCCAAAAAAAAAAATTTATATGAGATATTTAATAATATAGAAAAATGCATCTAGAAAACCCCTTTCGCTTGTTCCAATAGTTTTGCTGAACCGTACGCTACAATATTTAAAAAAATCTGAAAAGAAAAACAAATTTGTTGATCTCTAAAAATTTCTAAACTTTTAAACAAACTGAAAGCGGCTCTACCTAACACAACTGCAGAACAACACAATAAAAAACGAATTAATCATTGCAATTCACGAACACTTTCCAATAGACCAACATCACTCATGGAATATATCACAGCGACGTATAATCAAGTAGCAGAAGAAACCCTGATTATAGTGCCACCATAAGAAACTCCTTAGATATCAGATGATACTTAGAACCTGATTTATAAAAGAAGGAAACTTAAGCTGTAGTTAAACAAAAATATTACTAAGAGGCAATTTTAACTACTAGCTAAACAATATTAACTGCTAACTAAACAAGCAAAGATAGCTGCAAGAATATATAAAAAAATTCTTGAAACTAGAAAAGTTTAATTTTTCTAGTCTCCTCACAACTTTAGTCCTTTAGCACACTAATGTTATCTGGCGTTAAAGTTATCGTTTAAATATAAAACTTTCCCAATTAGATAGAGTGTTATATATCACATTTATTTATTTTTTCTCATTTAATATCTAGACAAAAAATAAAAAAAAAAATTTGCTACCTTCGAAAACACAATTTCCTTTCGTTACGTCATATATTGTTTCGGTTCCCAGCAAATATATGCCATTGTTTTATATTTTTAATATTTTCGTTATGGGTTTTTTAAAAGTTGATGTTCGTTCAGGAAAATTGTTGAATAAGTCTAATTACTGTCATTGTTGTTAATATAAATTGTTATGTATTGCTACTCATAATGTTACACGTATTATGTTTCTGTTATTCCTGCCAGTCAAGCTGCAGGTATGAACTCATATCAATTTAATGTTTTGCTAACGTACAGACTTTTCCCTCTTCTAGGTTGTCTTATATTTAGCTTTCTTTAAAAAGTAATTTTTACCTAATGTTGCATAAGATAAGCAAAACAATTTTAGTTTACACTTTATTAGTCATTTTGTATACATATTCTTTATCTTCTAATCTACTTTTGTTTTTTATTCTCTACTTTAAGTTCTTTAGTAAAATTAATTAATTTTTTTTTGTTTTTTTTTCTTCGTAATTCATCAACTTGTTTATGTTTTTGTGTTTGTTTGCTTGCTTTGAAATTGATTTGAGTGAAAACACTTAAAGTGCAATTTGGTTGGCATATTTAGAAACTTAAACCGGGATATTATGAGGGCATTTTTGTCCCACAAAACGATTAACCCGTTATGCTACTACATGTAGACAAGCTCGAATGGTGCCCAAAGAGCCCTTGGCAGGAAGACCATTATGGTGCTAAGATATAATAGAAGTACCTTATGCAGTATACCTGCGTTAGTTACAGGTCATGAAAACTTCAAGTATCATCTAGCCAAGATGGAAATCGAAGATACTTGCAGACTGTGCTTGGTAGAGGCTTGAAGTAAGAAAGTAAATTGCCGTAAGCTACATTACGCTTGCCTATAACCACTGAGGACGGAAGGGGTTCGAAAAGGGACCCATTATGGAAGTGTTCTGCTTTGATATTTCTTCTGAATAAAAAAGACTGTGCTTGATATAGGCTGAGATGGTAGCGCACATTGTATACAATATACAGCACTGACCACGTGTAGATATTTTTTTAATATAAATATCACGAGATATCTAAGCCTTGGACAAATGAGACTATAATAAAAGAGAAGGTCAGGAAATCACGAAAGTAAAAAAGGCTGGTAGTAACACGTTACTTAATGACAATAAGGAAGCAATATAGGGTAGTTAAATTTTAAGGAGCCGGTGTTGATTTTGAATAAAACACAAAGGGGGTTTCCCCCTTATTCATAAACGATTAATAAATTTATAAAGGGCTTATAAAACAGATTTCCTATACAAATTTCGTACAATAAGCCCTTTATAAATTTATTAATCGTTTATGAATAAGGCGGAAATTATTTAGGAAATTATTATCATTTTTTTTTTTTTTTTTTTGATAATATTGGTATTGTTCAGTATATGTATGGAACGGAATATCGGCCAAATGGCCGCCGCGACCTCGGCCGCACACCTCCATCCAATGCTCCAAATTTTCGACGACGCTGAGGCATAATTGAGGTGCTATGCCGTTTATGTGCCGAACTGTCTCATCCTTTAGCTCTTGAATTGTGGCTGGCTTATTGACGTACAGCTTTTCTTTCAAATAACCCCAAAGACAGAAGTCCAACGTGTCAAATCACATAATCTTGGCGGTCAATGGACATCGCTACCACGTGAGATAACACGGCCATTGAATTTGTCACGAAAAAGAGTTGTGTGGCAAGCGGCACCAAACCTCATATCGTCGACATCCATATCTTCCAATTCGGGCGATAAAAAGTTCGTTATCATCACACGATAGCGAACAGCATTCACAGCAACTGCCTGAACGCCCTCATTTTTGAAAAAAATACGGCCCGATGAGGCTGCCAGCCCATAAACAGCACGAAACAGTCACTCTGTTGTTGATTAATTGGTTTTTCGATAATCACTCTTGGATTATCATTCGCCCAAATGCGGCAATTCTGCTTATTGACGAATAAGGTGAAAATGTGCCTCATCAATGAAGATGATTTTCTTCGAAAAATGATCATCCAAGCCTGAACAACTTTTACGCGTTGCTCGATTGTGTATCTTTCCATGGTTCATATTGGGAAATATTAAATTAAATGTAGAAGAAAACTTGACGTTTAGGTGTGGTTCACATTCAACATCGGCCCTTAACCTTTAAACACCCAATATAATGTCGGTTCCCTGTTATAATTGAAGACGAAAGGGGATGGAAAAGTGACCTATTAAGAAAGCGATGTATACCTTATTTACAAAAATCGGTTAAAGACACATGTTATCAGAAATTTATATGAATTGAATATGTTGCAAAAATGAAATTCCTTGCGATAATAAATCTGCTAAACACATCTTGTATTAAATTTAAAACAATGTAATAGACACAAGAAATTAAAATCTACCTGCTCTCCTAAAATACTTTGGCGTTAACTTTGTCAGAATCTGTTGTCTTTTAAATCGATTTAACTTAATTAAAGTATAATTATGTTGCAGTTAATAAATATCAAGGGAAAACTTACTAAATTTAGTTGTATTTATTTAATTACCTCTCCTCTAAAATGTTGCTTAATTTACTGATATTTATTTGTTCATGTCAGCCAAGTTGTTGCCAAGTTTAAGATTAATGTTTTCACACTTAATTTCATGTTAAAATATTAATGTTGTTTATTAGCTAAAGAGAACATAATTATGATCATTATAATAGTTAAAAAGAAAAAAAAATATATGTATGTAAGTATATTAAAATATATACAAATATAAACGTGGCAGCCAAATTACTTTATAAAGATTAGTATAATGGTGTTGATGTTGATGATAATGGCTACAAGCAAAACATTGTACACCACCTCATAATAATCTTTTGATGACACGGTTACATAAGTGATAATTGCCCTAAATAATGGAAACAATTGGTGCCGTGCCGGTGAAACATGTTGACTTTAGTTGTATTGTAATTAGTTAAAATTACAGCTAAAACTTATTTATCTACAACAATTTAGTGAAAAAATAAAGGACTTATAAATTGAATAATTTACATAAAAAGTTAAATTTTAAAAACTTAAAACTGTAATTAATATATAATAATTTGAAGTCATATTTTACTACTTTATTTAGAATTTGGTTAAATATGCAGTTCTGCCTGAATTGAGGAGAGACATTGTAGCGAAAACAATATTTTTACGTTTTTACTCTTTGCATACGGAACGCTGATTATATTTAATTTTTAAAAGAATAAAAAAGAATGTTTATATATTTTTATGGCGAAAACTGGTACAAAATCAATTTGTTAAATTAAATTAAATTTAATTTTTAAAAGAATGAAATTAAATGTTTATATAGTTTTACAGCGAAAACTGCTACAACATCAGTTCATTAAATTAAATATATTTGTGCTGGTGGCGTATAATTAACATATTCATATTCCCATATTTAATATTACTCATACGTTGAGCAAAGAATATCTATACATATTTGCAACATTATTCCCCAAAAATATTCTCTCTCTAGCACACAGAGTTAGAGAAACGAATTTATCCTTTTAGTTTTTTTTATATAAACATAGGCTACAAACTAAATTGCATGTGACAACTTTTTGTTTAAACGATGTTTGCTCATTTGGCGAATTGCCTTTAGTTGTTTTATTCATTCACACTTTAAGTAGCACAAGGAAAAAGAAAATAAAAGCAAAATCTAGCAAAACTTACACATAAAAATGCATACAACAGTAAAAAGAGTTTGAGCTAAAAATTACTTTACGTCGCCAGCAGGTAACAATCAAAAGTGGCAAAAAGGCAAAGTGCGAACTCTTGAGTCAACAACAAACGTCATTTGCATTTTAAAATAGCTTAAATGGAAAAAGACATGCAATTCCAAGCAAACAGGCAAACCCATTTGTATAAAAAAATAAATAAAAGAATATCTCTATACATTTATTTTTATGCAGGTTTAGTTGGATTTAACTTTAAAAACTAGTCGCGCAAAATTGTTCAAGAATATTAAACAGGCCAGGCGTACTTTTATATAAACAGAAGTAGAAATATTTTTAAAGGTAAAGATAGAATAAAACGTGCTTTAAATACTTAAAATCAGTTTCAAGGCGAACAATGTTTACTTCTTTTTAATTTTTTATTATTTTATTATATTTGGTGCAAATGTTTATTTTACAGTGGCGTTAGCTTTGCTACATGATTATTAGTTAAGATAAAATTAAGTAAAATGAGTAATGGGAGGCCATTTAACAAAACATGCTTTAACATCTATACATATAATAATATAATAACTCATTTCCGTCTGTTTCTCTGTCTGTCTGTCTGTCTGTCTGCTTTCTTTTGTTTTCGCATCACGTAAAAACAACTGGATGGATTCAAAAAAATTTTCTGAGGAGGTACCTAAGTATCCGGATCCCAATATAGGATACTATTTTTCCCCAAAAATATCTTATTTCCAAGAGAAAATGGAGAAAAACAATGAAAGTAAACTTTCTAGTATTTTTATACAGTACTTTTGTACTGCTTAGTATGGCACCTTTAATTTTTGACAGTGGGATATTTTAAACACAAATGGCGCTGACAAAATATGAATTGCTTACTGCCAAATAGCCAATTGAATAAAATTTGTATTTGATTTGTATTTTTACTTTGTGGAATTAAACTGTTGCAAAAACTTAAACGAAACGAGCGGTTGTTTTTCTATAATCGTAATCTTCCCAGTTTGCTAAGTTTGCCTTACTTGTTGTTACATAATTTTCCTAAGTACCTCATATACATACATATGTACACAGGTTGCGATTGAGTATTTATTTGAACCTGTACATGAACGTTGATTTGTAGATAAATTAGAAAGTATTGAAGAGTGTCAATAATAGTTATTAAAACAACGCTGAATAAAGAATCTTTAAATAAAAATAATTATTTGCGTGTAAATTTGACATTGTTGAACAAATAAAACATAACAATATTTTTAAGTCCCATACGTCTTCTATAATTTGGTTATTTTGTGAAATAGATGCTTAGGTAATTATGTGATTACAATATTTTTATTATCTAGCGTTAATTTTTAAAATTTAGCAAAAATACAATGACTGGAGTGTGGCTATAAAATTCTGCTTTTGTTGGTTTCTTCTTAGGTAAGTTGCATTTTGATTTTATAGGTGCTATTCTAGAAAAGTAAGTCTTACAATTGGTGTGGAATACTTTCAAAGCAAAATCGACCAAAATATTATCAGGCGTCGCGGGCCCAGCTAGTAAATTTTAATTCTGTGAAAGCAAAAAGAACAGAACTTGACACTATTAAATATTAATAACTTAAAAGAAATTCTCAAATTCTATCAGGAATGAATTATGAAATGAGAATAAGAATAAAAAATAATACAATTTAAAATGTCCTTTTATAAATAAGTATTTTGCTTCAAATGCAGGACTTATCTCTTAAATTATTTAAAATGGATTTTCAAGATTTTATTTTTAGATGCTTTATTCAGATGAAATTTTGTACCGTCCTAACTGTACCCATAATTATCAATTATTATCAAGTCAGTAGATAATAATGGAAATAAAAATTCATAACGATTGCTTTTTTTTATTTATTGAAGACTATTTACCGAAGTTCAAAAAGGTCATACAATTTTATTTAAAAATATTTTAAAAATTTATTTTGTGTTTAAAGAATCGTAATAAAAAAATTTTAAATTGCAATACTCTCTGTTAGCGAACTATCTAACATGAGCGCTAAAGTATAATTGAATTTTATATTTTAAAATAAAACAAAAAAGTAAAAAAAAATTATTAAAAGTATTTTATTTCAATTATTTTCTATGTGGGTGAAGTGTGAAAAAATGTAAATTCAGTCTGCCTTACAATTGTTGAATATTTCTGTTACTAAATGTATGGCAAAAGCTAGTATGTATGTGGTAAAGTTTGCACTAAAACAGCGTTAGTAAATTTTTATGTCTGTTATAAAACCTTGTGTATTAAAATTCAATTAAATATTTATTTAAAAAAAAAAAAACGTTACAGGTCAAAGATTTGTTTCAATTTTGTTTATAAATGTTATTTCAATAAAGATATTTTATTAAAAAAGTGAAATTAATTTAGTTCTCCCCAAATCTACGGCCGGTTTATGCTTCGTTTCTGTAGCATAAACCGGCCAGGCCATTCGAAATTAAAGGGTAGCCCTAAAAATCTCTAAAAAAGATGTGTAGTTTCATTTATCAATGAGTTTATATAAAGCACCTTTCCCCGGATAAAATTCTAAAATTTATTAAAATCCATCTAGCAGTTTTTTCAGACAGACAGGAAACAAGTTACTGTTGATGTGGATATAAATTCAGGAAGAAATGTAATTGACCTCTGTTACTATATGTATATATAAGTATTTGAAAAATTTTACTACTACTTAAAATCAAAACCACAGTTCATAATTTTCGAGTTATAATATTTGAGATCATAGCAAAAATAGATTTATTATGCTAAAACCAAATAAATGTTTGCTATGATTTTGCTATAATTTAGAATTTACACAAATAATTTTACATGTAGAATATGAAAACGAACTTAGTTGCTGCACACTTTAAGGTTCACTTTAGCTTAACTTATCTTTAACTACAGTTAACTTCATGAAAACCGCCCCAAGAGTAATAGCAAGACTAACTATTTAAATAAATATGACTAAAAGAATTTATAAATGATGCTTACAATTTTACAACATCACTTATCAAAACAAAACAAAATTGTTCATAACTCAATAATCTTAAAATTTATTAGTCAGTTTTATGATTGAATTGTAAAGATGGCGAAATTATATTTTTTTAACATCTGAAATATATGTGTGTAATATTTATAACAAAATATAACTTGAAATCAAAAAACTGCCAAAATGAAATCAATACTCATAAAAGCCTTTTATGTGTCAGTATTGTGTAGTGTACAAGTATTTTTATATCTAAATTGTATCAAAGGAATATTAAACATTTTCACCATGTAAATATAAAAATGAAACCCAATTCGTTGGAACTATTTGTGCATTTGACATAGAACCATTGAACATGAATTGAGTAAAATTCATGAACAGTTTATTTTTAATTGTGTGTTAATTTGAAAAAGGTCTTATGTTATAAACACAATTGGGATAAATGACGAACATCGCACAGTACGACGAGTTGGACGAAAAAAAATCGTTACGAAAGTTCATTGACTATAACACAATTCGGACGAACCAAATTAAAAATCAGTTTCTATCTCTTCGTCGACATAAGAAATATAATATTGTGGACACATTAATTGTGCGCATTTTCATATATACAAGTGTATTTAATTTTTTCCAATAAATATTTGGAACGAAAAATTCGTGTTTAAAAAAAATATAATAATTTACAAAAATTCGTGTATGCAAAATTTTGTAAACTTTTTCTTAACGCGCGAGAGATTATTTTTCGTGGTAACTGTAGTGCGAATAGGGACTTGCTGTTTGCAAAAAGGTCGGATCTGCCCACGAACATTCAGACATATCAGTTCCTATATATAAAACGCCTACGAAGGAAACTAGAGTAGAATTTATTTAGTTTAAACAATAAAAGCGGAGAGGGGGCAGACGTAGTAATATAGGAAATATTCAGCAAAAGAATGCATTTAATGAATGAATGAGTAAAGAGGCGCCACTGAAAGTCGACAAATTGTGAAAGAGATTTAAAGCACAGAATATCCCAACAGAATATTATAATACTGGTACCTGTACTTGACTTACTCTTCAACAGTTATAATGCTTTTATATTGCTTATTTATCCAATTTATATTGAAGATTGTTTCGAGGTATATTTACAACTTCACATGAATGACACACTTGCACAATATTGTGAACAACGTTGCAACTTAAAAAAAATAGAGAATACAAATTATAATACAAAAATAACAAATAATACTATCTACGTAGAGACTCATTCTCTTCTATTAGAATAAATAACCAAACTATACCGCAATAAAAGGAGGTCAAATACCTTGGCTTAGATCTTCACAGACGCTTAACGTGTAAAAGTCACATTGAAGCAAAATTGACAGAAATGAACTTACAGCGATCTACTTAAAAGTAGATTGCAAGCTTCTGCTTTACAAATCCCAAAATATGGTGTTATGGAATTCAGTTATAGGGCTTCTAACTTAGAAAAAATTTAAAATTGGTGCTCATGGCAGAACATCAGAGAGATAGCTCACAAATGATACCGGAAAATGTGCATCATGCAGCTTTTTGTCGAGCTATGGCAGGAATAATTAAACATATATTTTCCTGATTGGATAGATTGTAAATAAAGAATTAAAAAAAAATATTTTTTACTTTTACACTTGAGAATTATATATGTATATTGAGGATACACAAAAAAAGGATGTAGAACAGGCACTGCGATTTGCGTTAGAAATTTTTTAAGTGCAGTTCAGTTTTCTCAAGCACGAAAATGCTGTGTGAATCAGTTCTTTTTAACGAGAAATTTATGAAAACTTCCTTTGAAAACTTTTTGGATCTTTTGGGACTTTTACAAAAATATTTTACAAAATATATTTATTATGCGTTTTATATCTCATATTGCCATATTTGGCCAATGATGCTTAAAATATTTTTGAATTAATTTTCTAAGAATTATTTGCATTCAATACAAAATTCGTAAAATTGTTCACATATACGTAGGTTTATAAATGCATTTGTTTTTGTTAATCAATTCAAAGCCTTTGGAATAATAATATATTTTTTTTTCAAAATATTAACATTTCTGCATCAAAACATAATAATTCTGAAATATGTGTGATAAATATTTCTTATTTTTTTATTTTGTTTAGAGGATATGGATATTATATGTTGAAGTTTTTTATGTTGATTTACCAACCATTTTCTAAAAATATTTGCAATGAATATGATTTTACTTTCAAATAAATGTCAAAAATGCTGAAGAGATATTCGAAAGATTAAAACAAAAATATTAGAATTTTTTTATATTAATAAAAAAGAAACCACAAGCATTTAAATTAACTATCACATTTATGAGGCAATAAAATATATACAAAAATATTAGCTAAAGGATTTTATAGAAAATTTATATTTTTTATTTTTATTTATAGTTTCTTTGCTTTTATTAGAGCATTTTTATTCTTAAATTTTTTATAAAACAAATGGATTACTTGCGGAAATTTTAAAACTCTGCAGTTGCTTAATACCAACAAAGGAAACAGCTTCTCAATTATCAACATTTTTTGAACAACTTTAAAAAATTCATGAAAAGATTATCCACTACACTTCAAAGAGTTTTTATCTTATTGAAACAAACTAATGCGTAATTTTATAGCTTTTCAAACAATGTGCAATTTATTTATTTAATTGAACTAGGCTTTCAATCTGCGTGACCCTTTAAAGAGTAGTATAAATCGAAAAAAATCCTCCATTACAATTATTATTTTTTTTTTGTGATCAGCTTCCCCTAATTACTCTAGACAAATGCAATACAAACTTTAACTATTTTCACTGTAAAGCAGCGTTATTATCTATACATATAATAAAACAGTAACTCATTTCCTGTCTGTCTATCTGTTCACATCACACAAAAACTACCAAATGGATTTTAACAAAATTTTGTAAGGAGGTGCCTTAGTATCCTTTTCCGCAAAAATATCTTATTTCCAAAAGACAGTGGAGAAAAAGCTACTGCATACTTTAAAACATCTTTTATTTTTTTAAGCGGGACATGTTAAATAAGGTTGCGCAACAGATGGCGCTATTTTTAAATAATGATAAAATATAAATCACTTACTACCAAGTAACCAATTGAGTAAAATTTGTATTTTATTTGTATTTTTACATGGTGGAATTAGAATGTTATTAAAATATTTTTAACATCTTTTACAGAGCTTTACAATAATTTTTAGAATTTTAGATAAATATAAGAATCTTATCCAGGGATGGGTACCTTTATATAAAGTAATCACGTAAGAGTCTTAAAATTTGGTGTAGATTACTTTCAAAGTAAAATCGAACAAAATATTGTCAGGGCGCACACAACGTGTGTGGGTACAGCTAGTATCTAATAAAATTATTATAAATCAAACTATTTTTATTATAAAATCAAAAGAGTACTTTGTTGCAGAAAAATCCATAATTTATGTTTGTATTTTTTACCGCCAGTGACCATTTAACAAATCACGAATAAAAGTAGAAAAAATTAAACCATTCATCATTTTATTATGTGGACAACTATATATAAAGGGTGGTTAAATTTTTAAGGGCCGATATTGATTTTGAATATAATACAAATTATTTAGGAATTATTGTCATTTGTTTTTATTTTGATAATATTGGTATGTTTCAATTATGTATGGAACAAAATATCGGCCAAATGGCCAAAACAACTCCATCCGATGCTCAAAATTTTCGATGACACTGAGGCATAATTGAGCTTATATGCCGTTAATGTGCCAAATTATCTCACCCTTTAGCTCTTGAATTGTTGCTGGCTTATCGACGTACACCTTTTCTTTCAATTAACCCCAAATAAAGAAATCCAACGGTGTCAAATCACATCTTCGCGACCAGTTTACATCGCCACCACCAAAAAACAAAAGAGCCATTGTTTTGTTAGCTGTGTGGCAAGTGGCACCATCCTGTTAAAACCACATATCGTCCACATCCATATCTTCCAATTTGGTCGATAAAAATTTGATTATCATCTCACGATGACGATGTTTGGAATTCAAATTGAATTAATGTGAAATCGATAAATTTCACATTAAATGCAGAAAAAAACTTGCCTTTAGGTGTGGCTCACATTCAACATCGAACCTTAAAATTAAACCACCCGATATTAGGGGGACAATATTTTGTATGGAAAAATTCTTTTGCTCGAATTTTGAAGGTTGCGCGTCGATCGCTAAAATATAGTGCTAAAGATTTCAGCCAAATCGAAAAACATTTTCGAGTTATCCCTCGTCTTTAAATCGACTAATGTTGGATCCTGTCGAGTCAAAACAAATGCTTCTGTTTTTGGAAAAATATTTGTATCTTTCAATGCCCTATAAAAAATTATAATTCCAGTGCCAAAAAGTATGTCAGATATACATATTTATAATTTGCTCTAAGCTCACATACAGAAGAACAACATGGTTATGGTATGTTCACAAGAACCATCTTATGTTCTCTGAACAACTTATAGTGGTTTCAATCATTACTATGGTCACGATTACTCTTTGGACTATACCCAAAAAATGCAACATGGTTGGTTTGAACTATGTAATTTTTAAATAACAACCAAAGTTTTATTAGTATTCCAAAAGAATGTTGCGTTTATAACTATAATTTATTATTAGTAAACAAAAAGTATGTAACCATAGTGTGACTAAAAACAAACATACAAATAATGCAAATTATATCCAATCGCTTCTCTACTTTTCATGTTACTACCTATAAGAGTTTAGTTTCCCAACGTATTGCCAAAGCTTTTTTTTAATTCCAATAATTCATTTATTTTTAAAATAAAAAAAATTAATTTTTTTTTTTTTTTAATCAAGTCTAAGAAGTTCACTGTTCATGTACATATTTCTGACATTTTACCTCGTCGCGATTGCGTTGTCTGGTTTAGCCCAAAATTAAGTAAAAAATTTTGGTGTCAGCTGTCACCCTAATGTACATATAGAGGGAGTATATTAAAATAACTTGTAATAAACCCTTTTATGTGCATTCAGTGGTTTAATAGAAATAATTGCAAAAACTGTTGACTTTTTCTTGTTATGTCGCTTTAAACATAAATAAAACAAAAACAATATTTGCTAACCAATAAACAAATCGATTATTTTATTCAATTAATTTTCAATAAAGACTTTTATTATTTATTTAAAATATATATAAGTTGCGTTTTTATGTAAATTAAAATTATTTTTTTTTTTTGTTGCTCCAGAAATTTATTTAATATAATTAATTCAATATTTAATTTATATAAATATTTATTAATAATTTATCTTTTTCATGAAAAACTCATAGCAATCGAAATTATAACCTGCAAAGTTTTAAAAGTGCTTAATGACACTAGTTATTGGAAAAATTGAAAAAAATATGAAGACGAAATGGAGGCGTCATTTTCATTATGAGCCTACTACTCGCTTGTGGAGTGGCTAGAAATATGAATCTTAGATTTTGCAACAACAGGTAGAAGTGTAACATACTTGTATGTTGTAAAAGAGCAAAAAAAATTTAGAATATAAAAAAATAATAAAACTTTTAAATAATATAGAATATAGAAAATAATTTTTACTATGTAATGACCTTATTCCTTTTTATTATCATTACCCTTCACTAATATGAACTAGAATATTTTCGTAAAGGGGTTAAACCATACTTTTGTTATAGCAGTCGTTGCCAAATTACTTTTCAAAACTCAAAAATAGTCATTGTTTGAGCTGCACGCAAAGAAAATACATGGTTTAGGTAAATATAATCTACATACAATAATATACATGTACAAACATATTATGATGAAATTATATGGCTGTAGCGAAACCAGATTCTTATTAACCTAATAATAATATTGTTATGTTAGAACCATATTATTGTCTAACTTAAAAATAAACTTTTAAAATATAATATGACCATAATATAATGAAATTTTATTTTATTATGAAATAAATTAAATAAATATAGTGATATAGATATATATTAGGAACCCATGCTGTAGATGTTTATATAAACATACCTTGTAATAAAAGACACAATTATTTACTAGTTAATTGTTTAAGCATTCGATATTAGAAATGAATCAATTCATAAATTATTATTTTTTAAAAGATAAACCCATAAAATAAGATTATAATAATTAGACAAAATATATAAAATAAAACATTGTTCTTAATCATAATGTGGTTACAAAGTTATACGAGCTAACTAATCATAATTTCTGTACTATTATTAGTTATGTTTATAAATTGCAATATTATTTTGGAGCACTAATAACCAAAGTTTTATTGCAGTTTGAAGTTCAAACCAACTCTTTTTTTTTTGTGCAGTAACCACTTAATGATCATATAGTAAAAAAACTTATTTATCATGACCATAGTATTGAAACAATCATAAGTTTTTCATCGCAACCATTTATTGTTACAAAGAACATATGGTCTTGTAGCCATACTATTATAACCATGCTTTTCTCTGCGTGATTATGGTGGTTGGAGCAAAACTTTCCATTAACTATTTTCCAAATAGTTTTAATATGTTCGCTTCTTCCTTCGAAGCATAAGCTTATGCTTTGACGTCCTGAATTAGTCCATATGATTGTGAGATTTAACACCATTGGGTTTTTTATAGAGTACTCGAAGCCAAACACCTTTAGCCTTAAAAGAGGGTACAACGAAACCTTTTGTATGAAGTGGAATGAAGTACATAACTCGTTACCAGTAAACAAGTTTAATGAAGAGCTTAAAGAGCTTAAATCTTTTTAGTTTAAATTTGGCGTTAATTTCATGATAGCGAAACTTGCCATAAGGTATTTAAAGAAGCTTGAAACTCATCCGAATCCACTGGCCCGTAACATACTAACTGAACCTGGTTACATTCGACTAAGAAGGAGGGACACTGCTTCTCTCATCCGTACATCAGAGGGATAACTCACAAATTACAGTAACCGTGAAACATACATTTTTTTGTCCAGCACTGGTTGGACTTAAGAAGTATATTTTTAGATTTAAGATATGAGTAATTATTGATAGTTCAATTAAATTGAAGATACAATAAATAAAAAAAAAAAAAAAAAATTTCATGATACTCTTTACACATGTGCTAAATTCAAAATTCCTCTGAAACATTTATCATTTACATATGTATATACATGACTATTTAATTAATGACATGTCTTTTAAATCATATTTTATATATTTATGTATGTATGTATGTATAAGTATATTCTATCATTTCTATTATAAATCTACATACATCAAAATCTTAAAGTGTTTATGATAAATTCAATAAATTTATAATTCATTTTACTGCATTATGTAAACATGTATGAGAAATTGTTTTATAAATTAAAGTGTTTACAATAACGATTTTATATATGTACATACATACATATATGTATATATATTAATGTAGGACTACGTTATTGTTCTAATTTACATTTTTTATATTTTATATAATGATTTATTCGTTAATAAATTTGTGGGTTTTTAATTTGAAATTTTTCATAATTTACATTCAACTAAAAAAAATCCCCAAAATTATGCTTTCAATTTTATTTATTACTAGCGGTGCCCACGTATGTTGTGTGCGTCCTGACAATATTTTGTTCGATTTTCTTTTGAAAGTAATTCACAATTTATTTTAAGACTCTTACTTTCATAGTTCTTCACGTATTTTATTTATATAAAGAAAGGTAACTATCCCTATATAAAATTCTAAAATTTATATAATATTCTAAAAATTATTGTAAAACTCTGTAAAGGTTGTTTCAAAGACATTCGAAAATAAAATTTTCCTTAAAGTATGCAGATCTAAAATTCAAAAAATTATTGTAAAGCTCTGTGAAAGGTGTTTAAAATGTCCCGCTTTCAAAGGTGCCTTAAAGTATGTATATTGGTAAAATTGCGTAATCTCACTGCTTTTTCTCCACTTTCTCTTGGAAATAAAATATTGACGTGAACACAGACAGGAAAAAAGTTACGGTTTTATTATATGTATAGACAGGGCCACCCAGAGATTAGCAGGCGCCCGGGGCGAGATTGTGATCTGACCCCTACACATTTAATTGGTCTAAATAAACTTTTATTTCTCATATAATTTATTTTTTTTTTTTTTTTGATTTTATACTTATATTTACAAAAGGGTTACATATTATGTAGTAAAAATAAAAAAATATGAGATAGAATTTTTTTTTTAATTATAATTCGAATCAGGAAGTCAAGGAATGTAAATAAAAAAAGTTTCAATGAAATCTGGACAACGAAGCTTTTTTGAGTAATTTTTGGATAATAGTTATCAGCCTCTAATGGCAAGGGCCCTTTAAAAATTAACTCATTCTTTTTGTTTTTATTTTTGAATTCTGGCCAAGAGGATGGATCCGAATTTACCAAGCCAACAGTTTTAGGAGAGTCAGCTTCATTCTCATTAATATCTTCGTCATTAGAATCTGAATCTGGTATTACTAGTATTTCAACCTCATTAAGTGTACTTACCTTCACTGATGACAGCCGAGGAACTAGAAGGAGCAAAATAGGAAGTGAGCTTTAGGACCTTCTTAAGAAGCACTTCAGTCGTTGCCTCTTCTTCTGTTACTAATTGAATCTTTGTGCTCCAGACAGTTTTTTAAACGTGATGATAAAAAAAAATTATTCACTTCGTAATAATCCTACTTATATATAATATTATTGTTTTCGTATTTTACTTCTTTATTACTTTTTTGTGGGCAATGGAAGAACCAATACTTTTTAGCCGTTTTTAACTTAGCCGTTTTTAATTCGCACACTCTCCGGCGTCATTGGACGGTTCATCGTACTTTTGAAAACCGGTCTTTACACCTGGCAACCATTGAGCCACGAGTGGAGTATACATAGGTGCTCTTCTACAACTTATTGTTGTTTTTTTTTTTAATAGTCATAGATTATATTCGAATTCTTCGTCAAATATTCAATATTCATAGATTATATTCGAATTCTTCGTCAAATATTCAATATTCGTGCTCCTATCCATAAAGCCGACGGCGATATTTCTTTCGCCCTTAGACAAATTTGCGCCCCCTTCACTGTGGCGCCCGGGGCGATCGCCCCTGCCCTTGGGGCGGCTCTGTGTATATATGTACTTCATGTAATTTTCATACATTTGGTTTATTTATGTGATTATTTTAGTTTATTTTGATTAAAATGTTTTCAATGCAGAAGTTATAAATGTAAACTCATGTTATTTTTTATTTTATTTATTTTTATTCAATTATAAGACTAGAAGCATATGTAAAACGAATATAGGGTTCCTTGTAAGCTTCGCTTTTATTTATATAGGGACCAAGATTTATAGCAAGGTCTTAAAGCTTATAATAGAAAAGTTAAAAAGCAAGTTTGTAGCTTCTTCGAAGATAAACCAAAATTAAAAGAAAATCAAATAATCTAATCTAATTTAATCTATAAAAACATTGATTTATTTGAAAGGCTAAATTACGATATTCGATGTCGATCGATATTTTTACTTATATTCTATGACAATTTCGATCGAAATCAAATCAATTATATATTTTATAAAGTACTGTTCAGCCTTTATCATAAATCTTTCTTCATAATAATTTTTATTTATAAACTTTTTGATTCTGGTTTTTTATACTTGCATACATAGATCTTTGATTTATAGTTGATTCAATCTACTTTATGTATGAATTCAATTTCAAATTTTAAAAGCAGTAGGAAAAAGTTGAAATATGTACAAATTTACTGTGTCATTGAAGTGCACCTGTATTGCTTTCGAAAATATATTGCTTGGAAAACTGTATTGCTGTTAAGCTCTATTCGTTGTGCTAAGAAATATGAACTTTTTCTTTATATTTCTTTATTTTGTATTTCTTCCTTTTCTCAAGGTTTGTTCTTTTTAAATACTGGGACTTAAAGAAAACTAACAACATCAACATACAGTCTCTGATATTGAAGATTTTTAAATCCCTTGAGATTATAACTTTGTCGTAAAGTTTTCTGACAAAGTACTTTAAAGTAAGAGACTTAAGATGTCATAAAATTTTCAAGAATAAAATCAATATTTTTTCAAATTAAATAAGGATAAGCAGAGCAAATAAATATGTTTCAAATAAATCCTGCAGAATTTATTTGAATTTTTAATACTTTCAAATAAAATATGTTATTTATTTTATGGTTTCATGATGTTTTTATAACACACTGTCTTCACGAACCATTGTTTTGTTTGCAAGTCAACAAAACGTCTTACTTAGGGGTATTTCGCCAATCTAGCCGGACATTAATTTTTTTAGCTTATATTGGCTCTGAAAATTTAGTGAGTATCCCTACATTAATGAAACCTAGTAGAAAAATATCTTATTGCCTTACGCTGTTAAGCTTAATAATAAAAAAGATCGAACCATGGAGAAAAAAGTTATCCTTGGAAAAACTAATCCTACCTCTGAAAAAACCACTTTTGTTTTCAATTTTCTCACACTTTCGTTTATCAAATGTAATTTTTAAGACCTATACTTGGACCCTGGATATTCTAGAATAACATTTTTGCTCCGCCCCCTTTTGTGGGCAGTGACATAAATTATTTTCCTTTTTAAATTGTGTAATTATTGAAAGTAATGAATTACATAGGCCTTAATACCATCAAAATAAAGTTTTTAAGTTTTAATGGACAGGAGTCAGTATCTCTCTAATCCCACCCCCGAAATAAGAAAATGTGAAATTTTTTTAAATTGTTTTTTTTTCTGTTGTAATTTCCAAAAAATACTAATTTTGAAAATGTGAAAAAGAAGGTGCCTTCCCAATTCCTAACCAATCACCACCACCCAAGAATATTAATAAAAATTTATTTCTTTTCTTTTTTAAAATTTTATATGTATTTATAACGTGGAATTTTTCTTGCAGCAATTTCTTGTGGATGGCGGCATTTTAAACTTCTTAATTCTAACATGAATTAGGGAACCAAACGAATTTCTAGAGTATATAAATGTGTGGCCCGCCCTTTTTAGTTATTCTCTACCCTTTCTCCATCTATGTAAGAATTGCAGCGACTAAACATGCACAATGTAAAAAGCGAGAAAATAATACACCCCAAATTTTAAAACTCTTACTTTTATAGTGCTTCAGATATGGTTTATGTATTTACTTTATATAAAAGTACCCATCGCTAGGTAATTATGCAGAAAGTAAAACATTATATAAAATTATAAATTTATTCAAAATTCTAAAATTATTTTAGAGTTCTGTAAATAGTGTTTAAAAAAGTAAAACCTGCCGCCAAGTCGGCAGTAATTTTGAATCGGTAGTTTCTCTACTTTTTCTCTATTTTCTATTGGAAATTAGGTTTTTTACGGAAGAAGAGATCTTATATCTTAACATAGATACTAAGGTATCTCTCCATAAAATTTTATTTAAATTTTGAGCAAAAGAATCTGAGCTTTTATTCAGAAAATTTAAAAAAGTCTACTGACGATCTGGGTAAGCACCAGTGAAATAGCTATATGCTATATGGATATGCTTTCCAATAGTAATCTGTTTGGATTACTATATGATAATAAATTTAAAAAAGGAATTATGCGTAATGAGAAATAAATAATAATTTTATTTAAATTTATCCAGTAGTTTTTACGTGATGCGAACACAAACAGATAGGCAGTAAATCACAGTTTTATTATATGTATAGATAACAAATAATTTACATTTGTAATAAAATTTTTTTTTTTAATTAGTAACAATTAAATTAATTATTTATCAATTGTTTCTGCTCATCGTCAATGTTGTTTGAATGCTTATAGCTTATTAAATAGTATGTGCACTCTTGATCAACAGATGGCTTTCTTTAAAAGTCAAACTTTCATACTGAAATCTACATTTCATGGCAGTGAACGGTGTAACGTAGGAACAAAAAATAATTTCAAACATTTGTATTTAATGTTCCAACGTTATACGTTGAGTAGAAAGTAAAAAATTGCAAGCAACAGAATTCCATACTTTTTAAACTTTTCAAAATGGTCCTGTTCAAAATTTATTTTTTTTTATTAATAATTAAAGGAGGTCCCGATACAAGACACTTGATTTTGACGTATCTTTTTCAATTATAAAGGGCAGGCACTATAAATTTACACAAACTATCGATAGCTTCTAAGAACATAACGTAATAAAAATCTTAACTGAAAAATTAAAGGGAGTCCCCACACATGACTTATTTTTAAAACCATTCTTGACAGACACTTAAAATTTACACAGAATATATAATACTGTGTCCACAATATTAATAAGTATTAAAATTAAAAGATGACGTATAGCATTATGAAGCGTAATAGGCAGATGACACATGTAATTTACACAGAGCGTGTATTAATTTAAGCTCAAAGTAATAACTATTTTTGCAGTATAGGTATTTCAAAAGAGTGAAGCACAGTGTAATCCATCACTGTGTTGACACTCGCTCTTGTAAAATAATTTTGTTGATGAGAAAATAAAATATGCAAATATTTTAAAATAATTTGCTGGCAAACATAATTACAACAATGTTTGAGTTCTGTTTGTTTGCCAAACTATTTAGATACGTTTGTCTAAATTTGTTAAATTTATTGCAAAACAACAAATATAGATCGTTGAAACAAAAGCTGGTAAATATTCAAATAAACACACAATTAAATCGTACATATACTGGCATGAGCATTGTTTAAGCACATGATTATTGTATCTTATGCTTATTTAAACTTTTATAAAGCAAAACAAATGAAATGGAATCGAATCGAATGGAATGGAATGGAAACAATTATGGGTTGTTTATAATAAAATGTTCGTTTGAATATATCGCTTATATGTATATGCATTCTGACATAAATACATATATGCTTGTACTTATATATGTATGTACTTGTTAGCAAATCTATTTAGTTCTCAGGGAAATAAAGCAAATGCGAAATATTGAAAATAAATCATGCATAAAATGTAGTTTTATCATTTCTTTTGTTTGTTTCAGTTTTTATTGCATTGCATTGCATTGCATTGTATGTATGTATGTGGATCAGCAACGAGAGATATGCGTAGAAGCATATAATGAACTAAAGCCAAAATAAAATGTTTTTTAACCATATTTGGCAACTTAATTGAAATTAATACGATACGATACATACATATAATATCACTAAACACTGCAAGTGGTTTTTAGGTTTAGTTTTATTTGTTTCAATTTTAAATTAATTTATGCTTGAGTTAGAAATCTCTGTTTATCTTTGTTAAAATTTATAAGCAGAAAAAGTATAAATTGGTTTCTAAATAAAAAATCATACTCATATCTAAGAGTTAAAAAATCATGAAAAACTTTCGAAATTTTTTTAAATCGTATGCCATCTTTGATAAAATATAACTAAGATTAAATATTATTTCAAATTTTTAGGATTTTTGATGACATAATTAATGCTTGACATTTTTACAAATTATAGGGTCCGTTCCGGTTATATGTTTTACCATACGAATCGTCTTTTTTAACCCTCCGTCATGCACATATTCCGATAGTCACGTACGTAGCGCATGTATCTGGCCGGATACACTATGTATTTCAGCACATTTATATGAAAAATGTGCTATTTTAGTGATAATATTACATTGTTATCACGCCAGGCAGATATATATTTTCTATTTTTTTTATTCCTAGTACATGCTAAACATGCCTAACCGTGCAAAAAATTTTAATGAGAAATAAAAGAAGAAAATTTTTATTTTTGTATTAAATTTAATTTAATTTCAAAAAAATAGTTGATATAAAGTTCATTTCAATTAAATTTAATAGTTATAAAGTAAGTTTTAATTAATTCTAAACTAAAAAAGTCTTAGAAAGCTTCAGGTAAGCAACTAAAACATGTATACTCTGATTTCGAATGCTGTAGGCATACCGGATTCGAGCCCTTGGAACAAAAAAAAAACGAGTTAGTCGGCGAAGTTTTTCATCTCCCAATGTACAAAGCTTACAACTTTTTCTCTTTTGTAGAGTATCAGCACAACTTGTACTAGGAACTACTACTGGAATCTGAAATGAAAAATAAAAACGAGGAAAATTAGGTGTAATGAAGAGCAAATGTTATGTCAATTAAACTTATATTTAGTGGTCTTTGAAAATACGATTCCATGGCCAAACGAGTGTTAAACTGTTTGATGATGTGAATGTTGTTCATTCGGTTTTCAATATTTGGAAGAACCAATGTATCAGCTAACGCAGTGAGAAAATTTCTTCTAGCGCTATTTTTATTGAGACCATCAACTTCTTTGCAAATACAAAATGCAGCCAGTCCCATCGTGACTAACATGTTGCAGAAAAACGCAAATGTCCATCGTCTTGTTGACCGCTTTGTAGTAAAATGTGTAACCATTTGGTCCATACAATCAACACCAGCTTTGTTTTCATTGTAAAAGGAAATTGCTTTGGGTTTCATTGCTTCCCCTTCACAATGTTTCGTGTAATGAACAGTCGAAAGTAGGTTAACACATTTATTTTTTTCGGCACGTAGCTGCAAATTGATACCAAATTTTCGTGGAATCCACATAACGACGACAAAACAGGACGAAAACGATCCTTTCTCATTTCGTTAGGAATACATCTTATTGGAGCGAATGGTACCAACAAATGCCAGACCAATTCTGGCCAGACGCTTTACTCCTTCTAAAGTAGTAAAAAAGTTGTCAGCTACAATTGTACGGCCAGTATTGCTGTATGGTTTTGCGAGTTGTATCAAAACATTTTCACCTTGATTCCTCTCCCTTTCTTCTCCTTCTTGTCGACCGGTGTAGAGCTTTCCTTGCAGTGGATATTTAGATTTGGAATCACAAGCCCACCAAATTTTGATGCCATATTTTGCTGGCTTTGATGTACTGAGTAAATTGGTTTTTCCACGATATGGGAACAGCTGCTCATCAATTGTTATGCTGCCATGCGGACTATAGTTTTTTGCAAGATTTTCATTTAAATAATTCCAAACGTCATGAATGGGTGCTTTGTCATCGCGCAATCGTTGAGCGCGTGTTCGAGCATCATCAAAACGAATGTATCGTGCCAGTGCAGAGAATCGATTAAAAGAAATGGCTGCTCTGAATATGGGTAGATTATTTGACTGCCATAAAGCTTTTGTGGTTTACATATTATTGTGGGAATAACCAGCTGCCAAAACAATGCCGACGAATGCGTCTAATTCAGTTGCGGTCAAATTTATCCAAACTTTTTGTTTTTTATTGGGATTAGCTGCATTCCATTTCTCGACTACAGCTTTTCCATAGCGATTCATTTCAGAAATGATAATGAATGTTATATTTGGTGTAAAAATTTTTTTGAACACCTCAATAGGAACACTGTTTTGTTCTTTCGGACCAGGTCGAAAACGCATGACATTGTGTTGACGTAAACGAACTCCAATATTTGGTTCATTTTTACACCATATAGTACCGTCCTTACCAATAAAACATTCCTCGATAGCATTCTGTTGTCCAATTTCTCCATCGTCGTCACTATCAAACACTTCATCTGCTTCGACAACACAATCATTTTCGATATCTGAGGCATCGCATATAATCGTCTGGCATATAATTTAGATCCATATCGTCGTCAACTCCTGGGAAGTCATCAATCTCATCATTTGCAACCTCTTCTTCAGCAGCTCTTTCACGCTCTAACTCATTGGCCAAAGCTTCTGCTAGTCGTGTATGGAAATTCTCATTAACACTACTGTATCGCGTATTGTAAACAAACTGTACTTCTTCACCCATTTTTTTTCGAATAAATAACAATTCTTCCGTAAATTATTGTCTCTACTTTTCAAAGCTCACTACGCATTACTGTGAGAGTGTCTTGAGTAAACAGTAAAGAGAAAAACAAAAAAGTACCGTAATCTTCATACAAAATGTGTGTGTATCTGGCCAGATACATGCGCTACTTATACGATGTATAGATGAAAAAATCCAGATAAATTTTTTTTTTTTTTTTTTTTATATGTTTTTTCATAAAACTGTACCCAACAATATTTGTAGAGGGTACCGGGAGACACAAACCCTTAGCTTAATTAGAAATATATTTTAATCTTAGTTAAATTCGTAATATATCTGGGCAGATACATGTGCATGACGGAGGGTTAAAGTATAGTGAGCCATTCTCAGTTTTTTATTCATATTAATTGTGCTATATATTTCACATGTTGAGAAGCGTATAAAGTTGTAATATTATAATGTTGTTGTGAACCGATGTTAAATGTGAGCCACACCTAAATGTCGTCAATGGTCAGAATGGTAGCAAGAAATGGTGACGTAGGATCAATTTTCGAATCATCTTCAGTGATGAGGCACATTTTCACCACAGTGGAATCGACAATAAGCAAAATTGCCGCATTGGACGAATGATAATCCAAGAGTGATTGTCAAAAAACCAATGCACCCACAAAGAGTGACTGTTTGGTGCGGTTTATGGGCTGGCGGCATCATCCGGCCGTATTTTTTCCAAAATGAGGCCAGTGAGGCAGTTACTGTGAATGGTGTTCGTGATATGATAATGAACTTTTTATGGCCCGAATTGGAAGATATGGATGTGGACGATATGTGGTTTTAACAGGATGGTGCCAATTGACACACAGCTAACTAAACAATGGCTCTTTTGCGCGACAAATTCAGTGGCCGTCTTATCTCACGTGGTAGCGATGTCAATTGGCCGCCACGACCATGTGATTTAATACCGTTGGACTTCTTTCTATGGGGTTATTTGAAAAAAAAGGTATACGTCGATAAGCCAGCAACAATTCAAGAGATAAAGGATGAGATAGTTCGGCATATTAACAGCAAAGAACCTCAATTATGCCTCAGCGTTATAGAAAATTGGGAGCATCGGATTGAAGTGTGACGCCGAGGTCGCGGCAGCCACTTGACCGATATGTGTTGAATATATAATTGAACCATACCAATATTATCAAAATAAAAAGAAAATTCAAATTCAACATCGGCCCTTAAAATTTAACCACCATTTATTATAATATAGTATGATGTTGAGACATTTTATGTTGTATCATATGTTTGCAGTTGTTTTGTGTTTTCTTGGTTAGTTTTGTAGAAGTGCCTTACACCAAAAAAAAATATTTTCACCAATTAAAGGTTTTAATTGTTTTCAGATTTAAATTTATTGAAATAATTAATTTTGTAATTATTTGTTTAATTAGGACATTTTTGTTATATTCTCTTTGGGCTGACTAGCTATATCTGGCATTAATTGGATTTGTTCAGTCAGTAAATAAAATACTGTTGATTAAATAGATTTTGGTGAAGACCTTCGTCACTGGCTGTGTGTTGGGTACAGTTGGAAAATGCTTTTGACATCAGAAAAAAATTATTAAGGCAAAGATGCTCTCTTGACAAGAATGCCCGCTGAACAAGAAACAAAACTGAGTATAATATTTTAATCTGCATAAAAACTATACAATTTATTTTACTCACTTTTTACAATCAGAAATAAAATTGCATTCAATTTATAACGAAATTTACATTTATATTTATAAGCGATACAAATTTACTATAATGTTCACATACTTTAAAAAAAAAATTATTACATCATGAAACTTGTAAAGATAACAAACTCAACATGGTGCAGCCTGATAGTCACTCTTTAGGGTTGTTGCATTATCATATTATTCTCCATTTTCTGTACAAGAAAACAAAAAAGACAATCACTTTAACCAAAGGGAAAGAAGGATGAAGCAAATATTATCTAGACACAAGACCAGTTAGTAATATTTCATGAAACTAAATCAGTAAAAGTAGTTCAGAAAAAACTACAAAAAGAAGCAGTAACCAAAAAAATCGATGAAGCTTTAGACATGCATACATAAAAATATACACATGCAGTACTTTTGACTAAGTGAAGTTAAGTGCTGGAATATGAACTACGTACTCGTATAATACTGACTTGAGTTTGAACTATTTGTCCTTGAGTTAGCTTATCATGTTTAACAAGAGAGAACAAATTTCGCAAATTTTGAAAGTTGCAACTGCAGACATATTTATCATCTAGTTAATGCAAGCATAAATGCGTTAAAGTTAAATGTATTCCACTCCTATCAATATTATCTAGTTAACTTAAAATAAAATATAGAAATATCTGTGTAAATTCATACTATATCTTTTTGAAAGCCTAAAATAAAACTGAAATGTGCAAAGGTCATCAGGTAGTTATCAAAGGTATAGACCCTTGTGTTGATAATAAAATGCAAATAGTTAACTTTTGCATAAATAACCAAGCGAAACATGTAGTAGTTTATTAAAGCTTTAAGCTTTAAAACGCATCTATATCCGATGGTCTGCAACATTCTCAATGATCGTGGTTTCGTTTAAATATGAAGGAGATGATTCCAAGAAGACAATAGTGCAATTTTTTTGAGATATTTTTCAGAAATTTCTATTTGGCAACACTGTTTTTGTCAGCTCAGCTATTTTGTGTAACATGTTAATGTTAAACATGTTCCGTTTGGTCTATAATTTAACCATCAATCTACTGACAAACGAACAACGCTTGCAGACTATAGAACTATAGAATTTTATTATCAAAATCCATGGTCGGTTAAGAAAGTGGATCATGCCCTTTTTCATTTTATGGTAAGTTTAGGCTGCCTTTTGAGGAGGCTATGTGACTAAATTACGCACCAAATTTACAATATTGGACATAAAACTACCAACACGCATACCTAGAGTGCAAACAGATGAAAATATTTCAGCCATATCCGCCAATTTTTGATGCCCGTAAATTATCGATGCGGCCCCATTCGCAGCAATTGGGTCCCTGTACTGCACTACGTGGAACGGAAGCATTTGGCTATCAAATCTTTTAAAATACACCTGGAGCAAGAATTGAAGCCATGCGTCCTACCACAACAGGTTACATTTTGGCAAAGTTGTATGAAAATCCACTTATTTATCGAAAAATTGTGTTAAACGACAAAGCCCATTTCTGGTTAAATGATTACGTGGAGAAGCCAAATTTCCATACTTTGTGTAAGAACATCCACAAGCATTGCAAGAACTGACAATATATGCCGAAAAATCCACTGATTGGTGTGGATTAGGTGGTCCGTGGCCCGTGGTGTCATTGGGCCATACTGTTTTGAAAACGACGACGAAGGCAGGGAAGTTACTTTGAATGACGAGCGCTACTGTGCCATGATTACAATTTTTTTTTTTACATAATGAAATAGATGGTATAGGCTGACATGTGCTTTCAACAAAATGGTGGCACCTGCCATACAGCACGCGAATTAATGGCCCAATTGATAGGCGAGAGATAAGGCTCATGTTTATAGGGACAAGCCGGCAACAGTTGACATACTGTATGAGTAAATGTTGAATAAAATAACATTCGTTAAAAAGTTATTTATTAAAAAAAAAATCATCAGCGGAAGCAAAATGGACTAAGCCTTATCCAATAGTTCTACACAACTACTAAAGAAAGTAAGACACCAAAACGGCCTGGACACGATCAAAATGCTGGATGTCAAAATCGTGTATGAGTGCTGGATGTTTTCATGTACACATGGTGGCTCGCAAGCATTCATTTTTAATTTGATTTTGTGCTGTAAACATCGTGCTGCAAGTATCGCAATTTCTGTCGAGATTTCATGTGCAGCACATTTTTCCTTTTTAATTTTGTTGATTTTCATCCTGATGCTGTTTTTATAGTATTACGATAAAATTCCATATTGCTCATCATTTAAATTACGATCACTTAAATAAATTGCACGATTTCTCTCCTTTTCTTCCGACATTTTTGGCAATCGCACAACTTGAAATGTAATTTAAGATGACATATTTGTACGTGCTTGAAGAACAAACACACCACACACATCAAAATGTAACATCGAGCATGCAGAAATCAAAAATTTTTGATTTTTCGTCCTGCGTAACACACTTAAATATATTTTTACAAATACTACTACAATGCTGGATGATTATTTTGACCGTGTCTAGGCTGCTTAAAAGTTTTAAATAAGAGATGAATAAACACGTCGCTCACTATTATAGAAAATTCGTTTTACTCTATCAGCTTATTGCGTTGATGATAAGAAAATAGTTTTGTGTTCAGTAAGGTGGTTTGAGCTCGAGTATGACCACCTGCTCATGAGCTTATGACCACTGTTCCAGACATAGAATACTCTGACAAACGGACGAACAGACAGACATATAGTAAAAACAAAAGGGATACTTTATTACCCTTTGCATATGTATCTCTAAAATAATCATATGGTTGACCTTTTATCTACAAATATAAAAATCTAACTACACAAACAAATTATTATTAAATTTACTTCAATATGTCAAAAACTTCAATTTATTAATCAATTTTCCTTTAATTCTTCAATATATCCTTCAACGAAACCAAACCTAATCGCATTACTATGCGCATGTGGTCAATTACACTTTACTGAAAATTCAGATATATGAGTACTATACAAATTGCATTCCAAACAAACCTGAATACTCAATACAACACAATTATAAACATTAATTGTCTGTTGCCCCCCATACTCAACTTTCGAAAGCATCCCGCATTGTATCTACTTGTAGCCATTAAATCAAGATTAAATTAAATAATATTTGAAATACCTGCTGAAATCAGTTGTTATTTCAATTTTAATAACACACGTATGAAATATGAAAAATTTGCTAATAACCTTTGAATCTGCTGTTGAAAATTTCAATGAGCCGCAAGCCAACAAATGTTCAAAGAATAACTCAACCAACATATTCAACCCTCATCATACAACAATGGATGTATTGACTGTTGCAAATTAGTGCAATTATTGTAAATCATTTGTAAAGTATTTTGATACTTTTATACGCATCATTTATTGAGTTTATTGCAAAACACTTGAAGAGAAACTGCTCATCGAAACGAGGGCTCTTGAAAAGATTTTTACGTTTAATTGAAAAACTTAAAAACCAAATATTGGATAAACAACTATTTAATTGCATTTATTTTGATGCTGCACTAGTTTTTTGTTTTGTTTTCTATATTTGTTTTAGTCTTAAATATATTTAGTTCTAAAAATGCAGTTGTTTTAACATGGGCGGTTTAAATAAGACAGTTGAAAATCCTAATATAAAAAAAATGCCAAAGTTATATTGCCGCTCGTTACGAATTGTTGTTAAAAGGCTATATAGTGTGAACTTATTTCAATTATAAAACTGTAATTTAATATACCTCAACTATCCACAATAACAGAGTGGGAGAGTAGCCTAAAAAATACGCAGGTATATTCTATATTTAGTTTTAATCTTGATGCAGTTTTTAGTATTTTTATACCCTTTAACACAGGTGGAGAGGGTATGTATAAGTTTGTCATTTCGTTTGTAATTTCGACAATATTCATTTCTGACCCAACAAAGTATTCTAAATCCTTATGAAGTCGATTTAGCGATGTCCGTCTGTCTGTCCATGTTCGTTTTGAAACAGATTTTGCTAAGGCACCGGAATAGGTGCAATAAAATTAAACCCACCAATCTGTTAAAATTTTGCTATTACAATTTAACTCTATTGTTTCATAAAGAGAGGCGATAGAATTAAAAAGAGGCGAGCTCTTTGTATTTCCTTTAAGTTTTTGCCATATTCTAGTTGTTTTTCTTTATGTTGTTATAGTTTTTTAAAACCAAAACTTCAGAAGAAAGTCTAGATTACCAAAGAATCAGAATTTGATCAGACTAAATAAAAAAAAATCCTTAAAAAATTTCCTCATATTGACCCCACTGTCTCCGCCATGAGAATTTTAATTGCTCTGTTTACCTGTGGGCACCCTGTGGGTTCATTGGCCACATCTATGTGTATTTCTTTCTATAAAGGTCTTTAATACAAATCAAATAAGAAATCGTCCCTCGCAGGGGGTTATTGATCCCCCGAGATATCATACATAATATCATAATAATCAAAGGAGAATCATAAAAGCCGAAAATAATGAAAAAAATATAGGTGGGCGTGGTTTTTGGCCCGCAGCCTCCAAGGTAATGATCCGATATTGCTAAATTGCAATCCCAAAATTTTCGAAACTATGCCTGACAGATTTGTGTGCTTAAATTTTCTGTAACTCTTCTTGCCTTGGCAAATGACATTTCAACGTCAACAGGGACAGAAGGACAGACGGATAGACGGGCTAAAAGACATCGCTCAATCAACTTCTCTGTGTATAAGGATCCAGAATATATATACTTTATGGGATCAGAAATGATTATTGCAGAAATTACACAGCGGATGGCAAATATATATACCCTTTCCACCTGTGGTGAAAGGTATAACAAGTAAGAGTGCTATATTTGGTCATGCCGAATGTTATATATCCGTCATCATAGTAATGTTAAATACTGCCTTACACTGTTATTTTTCCCAATTTCACAATAATATAAATTCGGTTTTTACTTTTATGATTTTAAAATTCATTATTACAAATATAATACAAAGATAAAGATATGTTTTTTTGTAAATATTTTATCGAAAATATTTTGTAAAAATTTAATCGAATATTTTTTGTAAAACTTTTATCGAAAATATCTAGTTAAAATGTTATCGAACATTTTTTGTAAAAATTATATCGAAAATATTTGTAAAAAATTTATTGAAATTTTTTGGTAAAAATTTTATAAAATTTTTTTATTTAAATTTTATTAAGTTTTTATCAAATTTTATAGATAATTTATTGTAAAAATTGTATCGAAAATTTCTTGTAAACATTTTATTGAATTTATTTTGTAAAAATTATATCGAAAATTGTTTGCCTAAATTTTATTGCAAAAATGTTACAACAATTTTATGGAAAATTTCATGTAAAAATTTTATCGAAAATTTCTAGTTAAAATGTTATCTAACATTTTTGGTTAAAATTTTATAGAAAATATTTGTAAAAAATTTATCTAAATTTTTTGGTAAAATTATTAGTAAAGTTTTTGTCAAATTTTATAGATAATTTTTTGTAAAAATTTTATCGGAAATTTCTTGTAAACATTTTATTGAATTTATTTTGTAAAAATTTATCGAAAATTGTTTGCCAAAATTTTATTGAAAAATTGAATTTTATGGAAAATTTCTTGTAAAAATTTTATCGAAAATTTATAGTAGATCGATACGAAGAGTACTGATGACGGACGTAGCTGTCTAGAAAATGCATTCTGCTTTGCTGGTATCTAATTTTTTATCTCTTTCTAATTAAAAACTTAAGCCTAAATAATTAATTTATTAATTCAAAAAGAGTTCAAATAAAATTCATATAATTATAGTAAAAATTTTATAAAAAATTTCTTGTAAACCATTTTATCGAAAATTTCTTGTCAAAATTTTACCAAACATTTTTTGGAAAAATTTTATAGAAAATTTCTAGTTAAAATGTTATCGAACTTTTTTGTTAAAATTGTATCGAAAATTTTTTGTAAAATTTTTTTATAAAAATTTGTTGTAAAAATTTTATCGAAAATATCTAGTTAAAATGTTATCGAAAATTGTTTGTTAAAATTTTATCGAAAATATTTTTAAAAAATTTATCGAAATATTGGGTGAAAATTTTATCGAAATTCTTTTTGAATTTTATCGAAAATTTATTGTTTTTTTCATGAAAATTTTCGAAAAAAAAATTCATTGCAATTTTTTGTAAAAATTTTACTGCAGCCTCGAAGAAATGGTCTGATGTTGCTGAATTTCATTAGCGAAATTTTTGTAACCTGGCAGATTGGTGGGCTTAAATTTTCTGTACCTCTTCTGGTGCCTGAGCTGAAAGCAATTTCAGTCTTGATAAAAACTGTGTAAGTTATTAACAACTAAAAATCAAAATATCTCCCTCTGTTGATACTATGAAAGTGCAGGTTAAAAGGGAAGGAATATAAAAAATAAGAAACTATTTTTAAATTTCTTTCTTTTATACATAATTTAATGTTAACTAATAATATAGATTCAAAATGTGATAAGCAGTCAATGGAATGATATTGCACTACAATTTTTTTTTATTTTTTGATTAATTCAGATGAGAATCAGTGGGAATTTAAAAATTGTTTTAAAATGTCACATTGTAAATAAAAATCCAGTATCTTTTCGGTCTTCACTTTTTAGATCAGTTACAATTGCTACCGACATTTTAATTTTTTTGCATTTATAGTTAATATCAATCACCAAAAAATTTAATTTTAATTAAGCAGCTACGGTTGTCCTTCTTTGTTTTTCCCTTTGAATGCAATCGACAATTTTATTGCATAGTTATGGCTCTATTTTTGTTCACAAAAAAAAAACATATTATTTGATAAAGAAAAGAAGAAAAAACAAATTTGAAATAACATTTTGCACAACTTCTAAACTCTTGTTAATAAAATTGTCATTTTGGTCTATAATATACTAATGTAGATACTGACTGCTTTTCTTGACTTGCAGTTTTTTGTGCGAGTCATATTCAATATTTGTTTAATAATGTCTAGATCTTAACTCAACAAACTATTTGGAGTTTTTTACTCCAGAACTTTTTAAAATTCATTAAAAGTTTTTGTGAATTTTCTTCTATTTCCATCTGCTCTCCTCTAAACTGTATAGACTACTGCATGAAGACAATAGTCCTTGAGTATAGACATTGAAATGATACTATTTTAAAGCACACAAAAAAATTATGTACTTATAGCATCTCAATACGTTTAGAATTTATCGTTTCCTTATTTTTTTGAGATCGTCTACTGCCATTTTGTCAGCGTGTGGGTATTTCAATCACTTTGTCAGCCATTTTTTATTATTGAAGGTTGGCTGAGTTTGACTAAATGCAATTGGCTGGGTAGATTGTATGTAAGTATGTGATTGCACAAGTTATTTGAAGACAAGAAGTTTAAAGTTCTAGCAAGTTTAAGAAGTATGAGTTGTAAAACGGATTTGCTGAATTTTAAATAATGTCAGTTGAATTTCACTGATTCTATTACGGTTCATTAAATTCATAAATTTTTGCTTTAAAATTTTAGCTTAAGTAATAAATGTTTTTTGATTGAAAGAAACTAAAAAATTAAAAAATATTTATTAAAATAATAATTTTTATACCCTTCACCAAAGGTATTTATATAAGTTTGTCATTCGGTGTGAAATTTCTACAATATTCATTTCCGACCTCATTAAGTATATATATTCTGGATCCTTATATGTACATAGAGAAGTTGATTAGCGATGTCTGTCTGTGCGTGTTCGAGTAGTAATGTAATTTGCTAAGGCACCATAAGAGATACAAAAAAATTAAGGACACCAATCTGTCCGGCAAAGTTTCGAAAATCTTGGGATTGCAATTCAGCAACATCAGTTAAATATTTTGAAGACTGCCCAAGCCCACCTATATTTTTGGCGTTTTTTTTTTTCATTTTTTCGGCTTGAAAGGTTCTCTTTCTCCTTTTTTGTCAAAATAAATATTAGACCGAGACAGGTAGATAGCAAGGAGTGCATACAGATCTCGGGGGATCTATAACACCCTGCGAGGGGCAGTGTTTTTTAGGTTGGTAGGGTTTTTCTGCTTTCATTTGTATTAAATAACTTTATAGAAATAAATACACATAGAGATAGCCAATGGTGCCCACTGGTAAACAGGAGCAGATAAAAGACATGGTGGTGAATATGAGGAAATTTTTTTAAAGATTATATTTTTGCTTTAGTCTGACCCTTCTAACTAAATACAGATTGCAGGAAAGTCCTAAATTAAAAAAAATTTATAAAATTAAAAAAAATGAAAAACAATAAAAAATTAAAAAATATTTACAGAAAAATTTACAAAACATTTTCAAAAATATATTTTCACATAAAAACTTTGGATTAAAATTTTTTAAAAAATTTTCCAAAAAATTGTTTAATAAAAATTTACAAAAAATTAAACAAAATATTTAAAAAAAAATTTTTAAAAATTAAAAAAAAAAATTCGAAATATTTAAAAAAAATCAATATTTCTATCAAAATGAAAATCATAATAAGAATATACATACATATGCACACACATATATATGATTCTTTAATAGATGAGATCTCTGTTTTAAAACTTAGAAGCATTAAGCACATAGACAGCATCCGGATACCGACTACAAACAGTTAAAAATAAAATACACACGTTTATAGGTAAACGATTATTTTTAAGCCAGTAAAGCTACACGGCTACACGACCACCGTTGTGGCTGTAGTCAACTTCGGCTAATGTCTATTCTTTGTATGCGACAATTTTATTTTATTTAACAGACGAAAATGTCTTAAAATTATAGATTACAAATTCATATCCAAACAAAAAGTTTTGGAGGAAATATTTATTATTTTTTTGAAAAATTTATTTAATTTAATCAAATTTAAAAAAGATTTTCCCCAACAATGTCAGAGTTTACGATGTAGCTGTCATCTTCAATATCATTAAGTAGCTGAGTACACGGCGACAATTGAAGCCATCAAATTTTTTTTCTTTCATTTAGCTGCGTAGCCGCTATCTTCTATTTCTTTAAAGAATGAATAATTATTTTTTTATCATACGTCTTGTTTTAATTTATGTAAAGAGACAACAATATGGATAATGGTGTACATGTCTCTATAAATAAAATCACCGTGGTGAAGGATATAGAAGATTCGGCACAGCCGGATATAGCACTCTTATTTGTTTTAATTAAAATTTTGTTGACCAAATGAAAACGTCAACCAGAATTTTTCTCAGCACTCGCTAGACTTAACTAGGTATGATTTTGCAGATTTAAGCTATATACACTTGTTATTAGTTTAATAATATTTGAGGATAAAATAAACAAATAAATAAGAAACAAATATTAGTTTTCCTTTACTAATAAAAATCATTGTTAACCGCGGCTTTTAAGTTAATATTAAGTTACAATTTTAAATGGTTTTTCTTTCAATATTTAATGCATTTGCTCAAGTTTGTTTTTTTTTATATTTTTCTGCTACATTAAAATTTATGATCTGTCATTTTTATTTAAGTTTAACTTTTATTGTTGACATAATTGTGTGACAAATTTGACAATATTCATGCCATACAATATTTTTTATAAATTTCTGGTTGAGTTTTATTTTAATTCTGTGTAATAAAAATCACAAATAGATTTGATTTATAGACTAGAGGCCTGCACAAATGTATTTGAAAATCAAACACACCCTCATTTTTAAATGGTTTGCACGCATATTCCTTGTATTACAACAACATAAAATACTGTCGTATACTGTTCGTAGCACGAAGCAAATACTGAAGTTCGTGTACAAGATTATTGTTTAATACTCTCAAGACAGTATTTGTTCGTAACAAAGCCTTCAATGACAGTAGAGAAAAAAACTAAACACTCCAAGAATTTAAAAATATACAACTGAAGACCATCATTTTCACTTGTATTTTGTGTTTGTTTAAATGCTTCTGTTGTTCTTATGTGTGTCATATGAAAGATTGGATGCTTTGTAGAAATACGATGAAGTTATTTAAGAGAATAATAAAACTATTTTTTAAGTACAATTTTTAGAACTTAATTATTAAATTTTAGGGTAATTTATATTATTCATTAATTCCAATATTGATTTTTTATTGAAAGAAAAAAATAATTTGTAGATAACCAATTGTTCTACTGAAGAAGGAAGTAAAAAGTTAAAATTCATATTTAAATAAAGCCTACTAAAGATAATTAACCAATAGTTGAGTTTAATCAAATTAACTATTAGCTAATTTAAAATGAATTAGCTAATATACGCAAATAAAATAAATTTCCAAAGAAGTAATACGAATACGACCGCTGATTTATTAAATTTAGTAGTTTTCAATGGAAATTTGCATAGAAAAGAGTTTTAGTTTTAAGTATTGAACAAATATTTATATTTTACTGTTTTTTAAATATAAAATAACACATTTAATGTTCAATTTAAAATGTCTATATTACTTTATTGCAGTACTATTTATAAATATTCTTTTACCTTTTTATGATTTCCAAATTTCTGTATTTGAACATATTTGTTACAAGGGCATTTTTTATCCTTTTCGCGTGACATTTGTATGAAACATTTACCTTTTCCATTTGAAAGTTTTTACCTATAATTTTTTTGCAACACCACATATGAATATTTTTTTACCTGTTTTTATCTAGGGAAATCCTCAAATTTATGGAAATTTGTACTTATTAGCACATTTGTGAATTATCATAAAATTTTACTGCTTTTTAAATTTGAAATTACCTCTTAGGCACTTTAAATGAAACATTTTCCCGTCAATATTCAATTGTAAATGTAATATTATTTTATAGCAACACTATTTATGAGTACACTTTTACCTGTTTTTTAGGGACATTCCCGAAAATGCTTTTTGTGTAGCAGATTTTTTAAAACCAAAATTATTATCCTTTTTTACACATAATAAATTTTGGTTTAAAATAGACCAGTAAGTAATAAAAATATTCATAAAACAATAAAAAAATATTTTCTATTTATATATATAAATGAAAGTACCAATGACAGTTTTTAAATCAGTATTTAAAAAGAGCCTGTGGAGTGCTACACATATTTATTTGACATAATTTAAAGTGAAAAATAACGATTTTTAATATTTAATATGACAGAAATAATGGTAAGAAAATAAAATTTTGAAAAAATTACATTATTTGACAGTGCTTTATCATTTGTGTTTTCACATTTAGAACTCAACGCAATCAGATTGCAATGAAGGCATCGAGATAGAAAAAAAAGTTGCTTGCAGAAAATGTTTTTCCGTGATGAAGTATGATGAGAGGAGCACATCAAATTTAGTTAAACATAAATGTTATCTCGCTATTAAGGAAGCTAATGTTTCTAGGATAGAAGTAAACATGGACATAAAAAAGGAAGCAACAAGACTCCTTTTACAATGGTGCATTGAAAATTGCCGACCTTTCCACTTTGTAGAGGACAGTGGGCTCAAGCAGTACTCGGAGTTTTTGGTTTCAGTTGGAGCAAAGTATGGAACAAATGTTGACATCGAAAGTTTACTGCCCCACCCTACGACAATATCACGAAATATCGGAAAAAAATATGAAACCGTTTTCGCCAATATCAAACATGAAATAATGTCACACTGTAAAAATGGATACGGATTGACGTCAGATATATGGACCGATAACTATTTGCGGAAAAGTTATATTTCGTTAACTATCCACTATATAAAAAACGGTCAATTATATGCAAGGCTGCTAGGTCTAATTTCCATGGATGGAGAAAGATGTACGAGTAAGTTAAAATTGTTATTACATATTTATTTTTTTATTTCATTATAGGGCAATAAAAATTAACTTAATTATTTCATATCTTACGTCTCCTTTTAGGTGATATTATACGGTCAAAAACCGAAAACTTGCTAGGGAAATATAACTGCAAACTGGAAGAAGCAATTATGGTAACGGATAGAGGCTCAAATATGATGGCAGCATTTAATATTTATCCACGCATTAACTGTGTAAACCACTTTGTCCAATCTTGGACTATATTTATACATATTTGAAAGAATATATTTTGAATTTGTATTATTGAATTTTTATTATTGAAATTTTGTATTGAATTTTATTATGAATTTTATTGAATTTTGTAATTATTATAATTATAAGTAAATTTTTATAAATCTTAAAACCAAAATTGAATTAACTAACTTAAAAAATGAATTTACTCTTTTAAATATAGCATAAGCTAAATACCTTTTGTATATATTGTCAAATTTTTCGTTAAGTAACGGTAATCCTGCTGAACTTCATTCAGCAGGACTACAAAACTTAGGTTTATCCAAAAGCTGAAGTTTTATAATTCTAAATTTATTGTTCAACAGACACTCTTTCTTGAACCTTGAAATTGTCAAGTGGATATTAAATAAACATTCGTTTATAACGTTTACAAAAAAATAATTTAAAAACCATCTACATATTTATTTCCTGGAAAAATTTAAGGTGAGTATCTCATTATCCCTTAAATTAAAATTAATTAAAAGAAAAGAATTATTTATTAATTCTATTTTCTCCCATCTCTCTCTCTTTTTTATTTATGAGCGGCACTAATAAATCTCTTAAAAGATTCCCCAATAATCTTAAAAGAGATTTGTAAAAATAAAAAATCATTTTATTTCATGGTCCTTTCGAAGCCTAAAAGAAGTCATCAGCCCAATCTCCTACTCTCAACATTCCATTCTACAATTTGAATAAATCAAGCTCACCAAAAAATGAGGTAAATAAAAAAGGTTTCTCAGCTTCAGTCTCAAAAAACCACGGAAAAGTAAGTACATACAAAAGCGAAAAAAAAACATACAACAAACAACCAAAAAAAAAAAAGAGTGCAAAAATTATCCAAAAAGAAATATATGTATATATGTGTATGTATGTACATATAAAAAAGTGAAACAAAATTTTTATTTAAAAGAATTTAAAAATCTAATATACCTAAATCCAAAAAAAAACATACATATGTACAAAAAACATCAAACAGCATCAAAAGTGAGAAAACAAAATTGTGCAGTGAGAAATATATGAAAAATATGTATGTTTATGTATGTACATAAAAAAAGTGAGAAAATAAATTATTTTATATAATAAAATCCCATATATACAAAAAAAAAAATAAATTACAAAAATATATACAAAAAAATATTAAAAAAGAGCCTAAATACATATATAAAAAAGATCAAAAAGCAGTGAAAAGTAAAGAATTACATAGAAAAATTAATTACATACATACATACATACCTATAAAAAATACCTACATACAAATATATAAAATTTAAATAAACAGTGAGTGTGAAAATTATATACATACATATCTAAAGTATATAAAAAGAATTATTGAAAATTTGGTAAAAGAAAAAGAATTCTAAAAAAAAAAAAAAATCCGTTGCATTGAAAAAAGTATATATATATACTTAAAAAGATAAAAAAAACCCGTTACTAAAAATATATATGTATATAAGAAAAAATCTTGCGGTATTTTGGAAAAATTTATGTATTGAGTAAATATATACAAAAAAAAAAAAAAAAAAAAAACCCGTTCAGTGAGTTATATGTACATAAAAAAAAGACGCTCTAATTCCCGCTAAAAAAAAAAATTTCAAAAAGAAATAAAAAATTTTTCGCCATATTTAAAATTCATGTACATAGTTACAAAAGTGCGGTAAATATTTCTGGAAATATCTTCGTTTACATCTCATTTTTATACCAGTGATTACATATATGTATATATAAATATAAAAAAAAGTTAAATAAAGTGCTCTCATAATTTTATAAAAATATGCAAAATTAATTTTGAATATTTGAAATTACAAAAAAAAAAAAAAAAATGTTCATCTCTATGTAATGTGCAAAATTATAAAAAAAAGTGTACATATGTTTTTGCTATATATCTCAAAATTGCAAAGTGCTCGCCATATTTAAAATCAATAATACGTATATACAAAAAAAAAAAAAAAAAAAAAAAAAAAATTAAAAGTACATATTTACAGTTAAATATAAAGAAAATTGAAATAATTTTAACAAACGCGCGAATTATTTAGAAAACATATTTAAAATTCCGCCATATTGAAAAAGTAAAATAATTATGTACAAAAGTATTTTAAGAAAGTGATTTATTAAAAAGAAATACAATTTATAAAAAAAAGAAAAATTTGTGTAATTATAAAAATATTTCGAGTTTAAAAAATTTTTCTTGAAATATTTTTCATCCCATCAACAAAATAAAAAACATAAATGCATACATAAATACATATATACACATAATACAAATAAATAATAAATTCATTAAACCAACGAAGTTCCAGAGTTTGTTGTATGACTTTTGTCCTGCACTGTACCAGGTATTTATAAAACTCTCAGTCAATTTCATCCCCCAAAAAATCATTGCGATCGGTTAGTCAAGTGTTCTCAATTCTCAATTCTCTTACAAGTACGTTGTTTTTCCTTATTTGTACGCTACAATAAAAAAATAAAGTAATATCCCCTGATCTAAGTGAAATGTGATTTTCGAATAAATTTATTTCTTTTGCCTATTAATACAATCGAAAGTCAATTAAAAACCTTTTTCTCAAAAATAATTATTACATAAAAAAAAAAAAAAAATTTTTTTCCAAACAACTTTTTTCATTAAAAAATAAATAACTCAAATTTCATAATTTCAAATACATACGTATACATAAAAAAAACAATACAGTCCACTACCTAAAAGATCGAAAAAAATATATTATTTATTGATAAATGAAAAGTGTTTGATACAAAAAAAAATATTTATTGGTTATTAAACCATATAAACCCATAATAAAAGTAGCATCATATTTACAAATAAGAAAAAACTTACAATATCCCAAACAAAACCAACAAGAGAAAAAACACAGAAGTCTAGCGGTTCATATTGAGTGCAGCAGAATAAATTCTTCTCTGCCTCTCAGTGGCTGTACGTATGTATATACAATACATGTACATATATACACACATGGTAAACAAATAATCAGTGTTGCCAGCGAACAAAAATTTACATTCCCAATAAATCAAAAAAAAAAAAAAAAAAAAAAAAATGTTCTGGAATTTTTTTGAAAATTTTGTAAAGGTTTAAAAATTGAAAAAAAGGTTAAAATATCCAAATTTTGCAAAATAGAACCCAGTAAACAAATTTTTTCAATTAAAAATTTTTTTTCATTTTTATCAATTTTAAATTATTAATTTCATTTAAATTGGAGAAAATTAACTTAAAAAAAAATAATAAAATTTTGTGAATATAACCCCGCAAACAATTTTTTTTAAATTAAAACTTTTTGCTATTTTTGTGAATTTTAAATTGTCCCCTGGGTGTAAAGTGAAGAAAATAATTTGGAAAAATCAAAAAAATTTGGAACACTACCCAACAAACAATTTTTTATCAATTATAATTGTTTTTCATTTTTTACAATTTCAAATTATTAAGTGCCCATAATTTGCAGAAAATATTTAAAAAGTTAAAATAAATTTTTGAAAATAACCCAACAAACATTTTTACAATTAAATTTTTTGTATACTTTTATTGATTTTGGTTTATCAATTGCACCTAAAACGAAGGACAACTTAAGAAAAAATCACATTCTTCGAAAAAATTATCCCAGCAAACAATTATTTTGCAATTAAAATCTAATTAAATCCAAAATTCTTAAATACTTTTAAAGTTAAATGTATGATAGCAAAAAGTTAAAAAATTTAATTAAATAACCCAGCGAACAATTTATCGCAAGTAAAAATTAATTTTATCTCAGTTAAATCGGAAAATTATCACAGCCAAATTAAAACTACAACTCATCTCAAAATAAAGCTAAAATTGCTACAAAAAAAAAAAAAAAATCTAAAAACCTTTTAACATTTTATTATAATTTATCTCACATTTATTACATTATTATCTCATTTACACATTTAATATCTCATTTACACATTTAATATCTCATAAACTCTCTTATCCCATTACTATCTAGCTCATTTCTTGCATCTGAGTTTACTTTTACTCTAAAGTAAACTCAAGATTGATATAAAAGTTTATTTTGTAATGCAAAAAACTTTTGTTCCAATCATTTTTTTTTTTAAAACATTAGTGCGTGAAAGAATTTAATTTTTCTTTAAATTAAATTCAAATTAATCGGTTAAATTTTTCGGTAAATACTTTGAGAAAAACTCATGAAAATATTCTAAATTATTAAAACGCAAATAAATTTGCTCATTTCATTTAATTCCTAATTGTTCACAATTGATTATGCGGTACTCAAATTACGATTTCAAAGTTAATTACATTATTACATTATAATACGCAAAAAAAAAATTTTTCTTTTTAGTGAAAACTGATGATGATGATAAATATCATTACTCCGTAGTGATTTGTTTAACCCGCTGTTTATTATTCTGATGGTTTTCACTAAATTTCATTTCTCACACCGCTCTTGATTTAAATTTTATATTCTACGATTCTTCTTTTTTTTTACTAGATTACGGACATCTAGTATACTTACTCTCTCCAAAAGAATATAAAATAAAAATCAATTTCTCACTAAACTTTGCTTATTATTGTTTGATAAATACCAATATCAAGTGAACAAATATAGGAAATTTGATTAGTTATCATATCTAGTGCTATATACAAATAGCCCATAACAACAGTTAAGTCGAAAATATTCGCACATTTATATCGCTTTCGCTAAAATTAGCAGCATTATTATATTTCGTTAAAATCTCATCAAGATATTCATTGTCTTCACTTATTTCTCCACAATTCGTGATTGATCATATTTCAAAATGGCAACAGCCCGTGAAAACTCTTCCTCTTCACCAAAAGAAAGTTTCATTTTCGATTGTGATCATTTAATTCAATTTTGCAATAGATTTAATGCAACTCCAAATGAAGAACATACAGAGTCGATTCTTGAAATAAAAATTAAGGACTTAGATGCGAGATGGAACAGGGTGGATGCCTCATATCAGCGAGTAATGCTTGCTCCTGAATCCACAATAAAACCTGATTTCAAAGAAGAAGCTAAAATTAATTTCAATGCGTGTGTAGACGCATATTATGTTTGCTCTTCTCAAATGCTTGATTTAATGAAAACAGCTCGTATGGAAACCAGTATTCATGGATACGAAGCTGTATCTCGCAATTCTATTAATCCAGGAGCTCTTGCTCTAAACCATGCTCTCGATGATTCAAGTAATTGTATAAAACTTCCGCCATGTGATACTGAAGTATTCTATGGCAGCTATGAACAGTGGCCCTCATTTAGGGACATGTTCACAGCAGTGTACATCAATCACACAAAGCTCTCTCCAGTCACTAAATTGTACCACCTCAGAAATAAAACAAGAGGTGAGGCCAGTGCTACAGTTAAACGATATACCTTGTCGAATGAAAACTTTGAATTAGCTTGGAAAGCTTTAGAGACTCGGTATGAAAATAAGCGCGTTTTGGTTGATAACCAAATAAAAATACTTTTTGACATTCCAGCCACCACTAAAGAAGATAGTGAAGCAATAAGAAGGATTCAGTCTTCAGTTAATGATTCGTTAGCTACACTCAAAACGCTGGGAGTAGCTGTGGATAGCTGGGATCCCATTTTAATTCGTTTAATATCAACTAAATTGCCTTATTCCACTTTATCTCTTTGGGAACAATCCTTGACGTCTCCTAGAGATTTACCAAAATGGTCTCAAATGTCGCAATTTCTAGTCGACAGGTATGAAACATTAGAGCGCCTAACGAGTATCAACACTTCAAAAGATTGCTTTAAATCGTTAAATACACAAACAAATAATATTCAAACTTACACATCGCAGGAAAACTTAAATAATAACTGCAAGTTATGCAATGAGAATCATAATCTACGAACTTGTCCTACATTTCGTACATTTACAGTACAGCAAAGAGTCGACTATGTATTCAAAAACAAGTTTTGCAACAACTGTTTGAGTCCATCTCATCTAAAAACCAGTTGTAAAAGTAAACACACATGCGTTCATTGTAAGAAATTACATCATTCATTGTTACATATGCCAAACAGATTATCAAATTCGCCTCAAGATTCTGGAAAATCATAAAAATAATTCATCTCAACATGAAAATTCAAACGTTCATCAAACATGGAGATCAAATCCTCAAAATGAACAAATTAAAGCAAATACTCAAAATGAACAAAATCTTAATCAAACTTGGAGAAGTTATGCTAAATATGATCAGCCAACTTCAAGCAATATTCAAGCGAATTGCTCCACAAGTGATGAAAACATTTTGTTACGAACTGCTTTAATGCAAGTCGAATACAAAGGAGAGTTGTTTACTATTAGAGCGTTAATTGATCCAGGTTCTCAGAGAACTTTCCTTACTGAAAGAGTTAGATCTCGTCTACAATTGCCTTACAAAAATTCACATTTCGAAATTGTAGGCATAGGAGGTCAGAAACAATCCGCCAAAAAAGAATGCGAACTTGTGTTATATGCAAAAAGACATAATTTAAAAATTCCAATTAAGGCTATTGTTTTGCCTAAAGTCACTAAAAGACTACCAGCATGTTCTTTCCAACTTCCTTACTCAGCTGAACTTGAAAACTTAGATCTAGCAGACCCTACTTTTAACAAAGCCTCTCAAATAGATCTCATACTCGGCAACGATTACGAACACTTCATTAATATTGAAGGCATGAAGAAAAATATTTGTGGCCAAACTTCGGCATACAACACGATCTTTGGATGGGTTCTAAGTGGTCCAATAAAAACCCAAACTGTTCATGCATTTACAACTTCGATTAATTCGTCAGAATCTTCAGATATCAGTGCACTTTTAAGAAAATTTTGGGAGCAACAAGAAATACCCGAAGCTCAGTCAAAGTCAGCTGAAGATGAATATGTTGAAAAATTTTATACTAAAACAACTACACGTAATGAAAATGGTAGGTACGTTGTAAGACTACCATTTAAACAAGAATATCCCGGAATTACAATCCGAATATAAAGCTGTGCTAGAGGAATACTTAACTCTAGACCATATGGAAGAAGTTTCCTCAAATGAAATTATATCTCAAGGTAAATACGGCTCATTTTATTTGCCTCATCACGCGGTTGTTCGTCCTGAACATAAAACCACAAAAGTGAGAGTCGTATTTAACGCATCTCGAAAAACTAAGTCCAAATTTTCTCTAAATGACGTATTGTATACTGGCCCAACTCTTCAAAATGATTTGATAACTATTATTTTGAATTGGAGAAAATACAAATACGTTTTCAGTGGTGATATACAGAAAATGTACAGACAAATAATAATACACCCTGATGATAGGCGTTTTCAAAGAATTTTATTTCAAAGGGAACCTAACGGCCCTATCAAAGACTTTCAATTGAAAACCGTAACTTTCGGAGTAAATTGTGCTCCTTTTCTAGCGATTCGCACTCTTATCCAAATTGCCAATGACTCCGAATCTGAATATCCCAAAGCCTCATCGATTTTAAAGTTCGAAACTTATGTCGATGATATTTTATCTGGAGGTTATACAATTGAAGAAACTCGCTCAGCTCAAAACCAGCTAATTACAACTTTAAAATCAGCTGGACTTCTACTCAAGAAAATAACTGCAAATGATTCCCAATTACTCGTTGATGTACCCGAAGAAGATCTTTACGATCTAGATTTCCTTCGGTTTCACGAATCAAGCTCAACTAAAACTCTAGGCATAAAGTGGAATGCAATTTCTGATGCATTCACTTATAATTTCACGCCCATACCAAAACTTATAATAAAAACTTATAATACATTTTCGAACTTATTATTGGCAAAAACTAAAGTAGCTCCTATACAAACTGTATGCTTACCACGCTTAGAACTCAATGGAGCTGTGTTAGTAGCAAACCTCGTAAACTATGTCACAAAATCATTCAATTTTAATAACTACAAAGTTTATTTATGGACAGATTCCTCTATCGTCCTAGGTTGGTTATCAAAACCACCTTCATCATGGGAAACATATGTTGCCAATCGTACTTCTCGAATTCATGAGTTAATGCCTAACGCAACATGGCAACATATCTCAACTCATGATAACCCAGCTGATCTTGGAACTCGCGGATGTAAGCCTCAAGATCTAGTAAATAACTCTCTCTGGTGGCATGGACCATATTGGTTAAGTAATCCACCGTCTGAATGGCCTAAAAGAAACCCACTAAAAGTTGTTGAAAAATCAATTACGGCTCAAGATTCAAATGTTACTCAATCTTTTCATATCGAAGTTGATGAAAATGATATTTTGAATAGATTTTCTTCTTACACTAGAGCACTTAGAGTAACTTGTTATATATTCAGATTTTTCAACAAGTGTATCCGAAAATTAAGGCCAACTATATCTCAAACGAATTCAGACAATCTCACTCAAAATGAAATGAAAATTACTAAAAATCGACTCATCATGTTGTCTCAGAAGACTTTTTATCCCGATGAATATCAAAGCTTATCTAAAGCGAAAAATATTTCTAATAAAAGCTCGCTAAATACTCTTAACCCATTTCTCGATAGCAACTCTATTTTACGAGTAAATGGACGGTTAGCGCAATCAAGTCTTCCTTATGATGAGCGTTATCCCATGATTTTACCAGGCAACTCGAAATTTTGCAGGCTTTATCTCAAACATTTACATATCTTTTTATCGCACGCTGAATGCGGTCAAATGTGCCGAATGGTACAGACCGAATACTATATCTCAAGACTCAAGCCCCGAGTCAAAAGTGTAATTCGGAACTGCAAAATATGTATTATTCATAAACAGCAGCCATGTTCCCAAATTATGGCGCCACTTCCTCCAGAAAGAAGCAATTTATCGCTTCCGTTTCAAATAACTGGCATAGATTTCGCTGGCCCGTTTGAAATCAAAGTTTCACCAACAAGAAAATCGCCTCATACAAAAGCTTATGTTTGTGTTTTCGTGTGCTTCAGTACAAAAGCAATTCACTTAGAGCTCTGCTCAGATTTGTCTTCGGCAGCATTTCAAGCTGCATTTTCCCGCTTCATTGGGAGGCGGGGGCTCCCCCAAAGGGTAGAATCTGATAATGGTAGAAACTTTATTGGTGCCAGTAGAATACTCGAGCGAGAATTCGCCTCGTTCGTACGAAATGCTGCTCAAGATATATCCCAAAAGTATATAACTCATGGTTTTGAATGGAAATTTATACCACCTCATGCTCCACACATGGGCGGCTTATGGGAGGCCGCTGTAAAGAGCTTCAAATTTCACCTAAAAAGAATAGCTGGTGCTCAAAAGTTCAACTTCGAAGAATTCTCAACAGTGCTTGCTCGAATTGAAGGAGTTCTGAACTCGCGCCCTATTTCTGCCCTCTCAGAAGACCCGTCAGACTTAAAGGCACTAACGCCCGGACACTTCTTAAGAGGAGCTCCTATAATGGCTTTTCCAGAACAAGCTTTAACAAATATGTCTCTCATAAACAGATGGGAAAAATTAAAAGCTCTTCACCATCGATTTTCTATTCGATGGAAAGAAGATTATCTTAAAGCCCTACACAAACGATATAAATGGAAGAATAGTTCGCGAAACATCCAAATTGGAGATCTTGTCGTTGTTATTGATGATTTGCAACCGCCCTATGAATGGCGCTTAGGAAGGATAGAGAAAACGTACCCAGGGTCAGATAATAATACACGTACGGCAGACGTGCGTATATCATCGGGAATTATTACTCGTCCGATAGTTAAATTATGTTATCTTCCATTTCTAGCTAATAGTGAAGATGATTAAAATCGCTCTTATAAGTATTCTTCCTCATAATATTATCTAATTTATCTATAACATGTTCATAACTCATTTCATAAAACCATGCCAATAACATTTTACAACATTTCACCATGCTCATCAACTCTTACTAATTCCGTTGTTTTTCTCTGTTTCCTCTCCATTTCCTTTGTTTTTTATCCCACAGATCAAACAGAAGGTTGACTGCTACTCGCGTTCCCAGCCAAGGCAGCCGTAGCCGGGACGTAAGCGATGCTCATCCACCTCATGACCTCGAGGTGTACAAATGTGTAATTTGTGATCGGTTCCACGCTCTACGGGTATGCCGGAAGTTTTTGAGAATGACGGTGCAGAGGAGAAGGGAAGTGGTCGGAGTCCTTGGTTATTGCATGAATTGCCTGGCGAGGAGCCACAATGCAAGGTCGTGCGTATCAATGGATACATGCAGAAAATGTCACCATTACCATCACACCTTGTTGCACATACCATCACCTCATCGCCAACGGGTCAATCCGCGCAGACAAACAAGTACCATGCGTTTCCAACAACAACAACAGCGTCAAGAACAACAGCAACAACAGAGACAACGACGGCAACAACAGCAACAGCAGCAGAGACAACGACGACAACAAGAGCAACAGCAGCAGAGACAACAACAACCCAGCCAAACTACAGCTACCACAGCTACAGTCGCAGCCACCGCTCCAGATGCAGGCATCCTTGCCGAAGCTATAAGATCACTGGCAAATGTTTTATGTGCCACTAAAACCCCACAGACTGCTGTTTAAATTTGAGGCGGCGGCATGTCCAATCTTGGACTATATTTATACATATTTGAAAGAATATATTTTGAATTTGTATTATTGAATTTTTATTATTGAAATTTTGTATTGAATTTTATTATGAATTTTATTGAATTTTGTAATTATTATAATTATAAGTAAATTTTTATAAATCTTAAAACCAAAATTGAATTAACTAACTTAAAAAATGAATTTACTCTTTTAAATATAGCATAAGCTAAATACCTTTTGTATATATTGTCAAATTTTTCGTTAAGTAACGGTAATCCTGCTGAACTTCATTCAGCAGGACTACAAAACTTAGGTTTATCCAAAAGCTGAAGTTTTATAATTCTAAATTTATTGTTCAACAGACACTCTTTCTTGAACCTTGAAATTGTCAAGTGGATATTAAATAAACATTCGTTTATAACGTTTACAAAAAAATAATTTAAAAACCATCTACATATTTATTTCCTGGAAAAATTTAAGGTGAGTATCTCATTATCCCTTAAATTAAAATTAATTAAAAGAAAAGAATTATTTATTAATTCTATTTTCTCCCATCTCTCTCTCTTTTTTATTTATGAGCGGCACTAATAAATCTCTTAAAAGATTCCCCAATAATCTTAAAAGAGATTTGTAAAAATAAAAAATCATTTTATTTCACACTTTATTAATAACGTGGTAGAAAAGGCTATAAAGCAAGTAGAAGAAGTGGCAGAACTTTGCAATTCCTGCTCAAAATTAGTAAAATATTTTAAAAAATCTGGAGAAAATTGTAATTTAGGCAATTACTTAAAGAGCCTTTGTCATACTAGGTGGAACACTGCGTATTACCTGTTTGAATCTGTGGAAGCAAATTGGATGAATATAAGCAACGTACTTCAGCGTAAAAATGAGCTGCAAAGAATTGAGAAAATTAATATCATTTACATTAAAGGCATCATGAATATTTTAAAACCGTTCGAGCAGGCATCTAAAACACTAGAAGGCGAAAAATATAACTATACATCTCGCTTATGTATATATCAGTGGATTAATGGACAACTGCAAACCTGAAAATGACGAAATTGAAATTATAAGGCGATTTAAAGAAATATTGTACCGTAATTTACAAACCACTGTGTTTTCCAATCTTTCCACGATGCACAAAATTGCACATTTTCTTTTTCCGCCTACAAATAAATTGTTACAATTTTCTGAAGAAGACAAAAATCTTATAAAGTCTAAATGTATCGAGGAACTAAAGCGATATTTGCGCAATGAAGACAGTACACCAAATAAAGAGACGTCATCAGCCAATAACACAATTATTTCAGTGTATTTTAAAAACTTTGTTGCGCCTGCATCAAATTTAAGTGCCGAAGATAAAATTACTGAAGAAATACAAATGTACCAAAATTTAAACATTCCATTTAAAGACAATTTCGACGTAATTAATTGGTGGCATTTACAACAAACGCAATTTCCTCTACTATATAGGTTAAGTTGTAAAATATTGGCCACTCCAGCCAGTAGTGCAGCGTCAGAGAGAGTGTTTTCCGTTGCTAGGCAACTGCTTTCAGAAAAGAGGACGAACATATCAAACTCCAAAACCTTTAAATACATGATGTATCTACACATTAATACTGATGAAACACCAATTTTTAGAGACAATGACATCATTTAACCATTTGTTACTAGCGTATAATGTTCACATTAACTTTTTATTTATGTTCTAATTTTTATTAAAAAAAAAAACAATAAAATAATTTTTTAAACACAATAATTTTTTAATTTTTTCTTCTTTCAAATAACCGCAAGGTGTCTGAAAAATATATATGTGCACATGTGTTATGAAAATTTTTCATTAAAAATCAATACCATTAATGAAAAGAAAACTAATGAAAAAAAATTTAGCCATATTTAAAATTCAATGCTTATTAATAAATATAAATTTCTATAAAAATTGATATTCATATGCACATATGTGCTTTTCAATTAAATAAATTTTAAATATATAAATTAAAGCAACATTGCGTTATATTGCAATGCTAAACCAAATTTTTTTCAATATTTTATTCAAAACAGACAATTAAATCATTTTTGTTTGAGAAGTTAAAATTATACATTGATTGATAAATTAATATGAAAATGTTGTGATTTTACTCACCCTTTAATTTCTGAATTCAAATTTTATAATTGTTTTTATAGCGGGCTTAGCAATACAGGTTCTTGAATCACAACCTATCATATAAAGAAAAAATTTCCAAAATCGGTCCACAAATGATTGAGTTATGAGCTAACATACATAAAAAAAACAACATTCACACGAATAGATAACCTACTTCTTTTTGAAGTCGGTTAAAAAGTACCAAACAATAGTTATACACAAGAAAGAGAAACAAAATTCTTATAAAAGATATAATAAACATATGGTTGCAATGCTGTCTTTACAATTTACTTTAGAAATGTTTAAATACGTCTTGAAATACCAAGACATCTTGAAATGTCAAGACGTTTTAAAACATTTAAAACGTCTTGTTGTTATTAAGACATATCAAGACATCAAGACATTTAGCAAATACACACAAGAAAGTATTTGTTTTTTTATTTCTACAGTATTTAACAGTGTTTGTTTGTCGCGACTTCACTTCAGTTTAACATTTAAAAAATATGGCATGTCTTGATTGTGTGTTCAAATGGATTTGTGCAGGCCTCTATAAATAGACACAGTCAGTGGGAACAATAAAATTTAAGAAATTTTTATAAAACGTTTACTAAAGGTTACAAATACATACTTACACTTATATATAACCGTACTAAAATATTTTTTTAGCATAGCTAAATAAACACTTGGTTGCGGTGGGTTGTAGTCAAACCATATTATAATTTACATTATAATATTAACATGTTATGGTTAAATTAAACGATTATGTTATGGTTAAAAACTATAAAATGTGATATGGAAATATATTTTTTTTATTATATTTTTAAAATTTTATTAAACCCTAGAAGTGCTTGGTTCTTTTTTACCCGTTGGAGTGTTTTGTTAGTTAAGGCGACTAAAATTCATTTTGTTTTAAAATAAATCATATATTATATTTTTATATTATTTAAAAAAGCAATACGCTATTTTGTAAAATTTGCATTTACTTAAATAAAAAAAATAAATCTTTTTTAACAAGTTTGAAAGTAATAAACAAAACTTTCAGAAGCCTTTAATATTTTTACTTTTTAAGAGATGGTGTTACTTAGTCGACTTACATACTAAGTAAAAAAAATTTGGTAAGCGTAATGACAGCCTAGTTAAAATTATATAATTTTAGGTTGTTATCACAACAAAAGGTCAAATATTAAATTTTTTTGTGCACACTGTGCGTATTACAATTTCGTAGATATCAATCATTTTTTTCGTAATTCTTAGCATGTGACTAAGTCATTTTGTAGTTGCAGAAGCTTCAAGTCTTACTTTATGAGCATGTATTTTCGTACTTTCAAAATATTCTGTAGTTAAAATATGATACCAGTCAACTTTAACACTCCAATCAAAGCATCTACTTCAACCGTATTAGTTTCATAAGTACTTGCTTTAGTTTTATTTTCTAATTTCACTAAACGATCTGTTGTATTATGTTATCCGATAAAAACATTTAGAAGCAGTCTAATGGTTCAACTTTGCTTCTGCATTGAAGTGTCGCTACTCATGCTTGATGCACAATATTATTTCCATATCTATGGCTTCATGTTGAACCAGTTGTATCAATTTTTTCCACACAAACTTGGATTAGATTGCGGCTATTTGAAGGATGTGAGTCTACAAAAACAGATTATTAAGCAGATCAAAAGCAGGAGTTACCTTGCAAAATATTCGACATCAAACTGCTTTTCTCTCTCTATCGCCCTATGGTAGCCTATCATCTATAGGATGTTATCATCTATAGGATGTTATCCTCAATAGGATGTTATCCTCTATAGGATGTTATCCTCTATAGGATGTTATCCTCTATGGGATGTTATCCTCTATAGGATGTTATCCTCTATAGGATGTTATCCTCTATAGGATGTTATCCTCTATAGGATGTTATCCTCTATAGGATGTTATCCTCTATAGGATGTTATCCTCTATAGGATGTTATCCTCTAAAGGATATTATCCTCTATAGGATGTTATCCTCTAAAGGATATTATCCTCTATAGGATGTTATCCTCTATAGGATGTTATCCTCTATAGGATGTTATCCTCTATAGGATGTTATCCTCTATAGAATGTTATCCTCTATAGGATGTTATCCTCTATAGGATGTTATCCTCTATAGGATGTTATCCTCTATAGAATGTTATCCTCTATAGGATGTTATCCTCTATAGGATGTTATCCTCTATAGGATGTTATCCTCTATAGGATGTTATCCTCTATAGGATGTTAACCTCTATAGGATGTTATCCTCTATAGGATGTTATCATAAAAATTCTGGATGAAATAACAATACTGCTCTTTATACGACTCCAGTCGTTTACCGTCTGTACTTTATCTCTGGTTATTGGACGGCCTGTTAGATTTGGGTGCCTGTTGACGGTTCGATAAGAGTCCTGAAATATTTTTCCCACTAAAACATCAAGATCATTGTGGCTGCCGTTGTTTTTTGCTTCTTAATATATCACCGTTCCTCCAACATTGTTTGCGTTAATATTTTCAGAGGCCTAGTGCCAGTGGCTATTTTCAATCTGCAACCTTTGACCCGTTCGATTACCTTCAGCTTGGCTCCAACAGAAAAATATAAATTCTTCTTGTTCTTTGAAAAATAATGTTTACTTTTATAATTTAATGTTTTATAATGTTCTATTTTTCAAATCCTTATAATTACACACAAAAAGCTAATCTATGCATTTCATATGTTATCAAAACAACATAGAGGGCGGTTGTGTTAGCAAAAGCATTGTTATAAGTGGCCATGAGGCTTTTAAAATACTTTGCAGAAAATTTGTAATTTTTTTTTTTGGATATTATTTTCACCATTCATTGCAAACACAAATACAAACAAAATCCACTTGTGGATAAAAGCACACTCAAACGTATACATACGAGTACGTAAAAAGAAATGTCAATGGATTTTGACTAAAGGAATGTAAATATTAATAAAAGAAAAATGTAGTTAATATCACATCTTTACACACGTAACTGACTTCATTTATCTACTAAAATGATTTTTTTCTAATACTGTATACACATATGTCCACGTTGATTTCTATTTCTAAGTATCTAAAAGTGAAAGTTTGTTTTATACAATCACATTTTTGCTGTTATATTATAAATTGATTTTTCCCTATATGTAGTTGTATTTATTTAAGTGAAGCCTAATTACTTAGGTTCCGTACTTTACATTATAGTAATGAAGTCTCACTTTTTTATATTTGAGTTTGAGATTTGATATGCAGAAACATTTCATTTAGCTGTAGAAAATTTAAGTCTCTATGATCCTTTCGAAATACAAATGTGTTGAATGACAAATAAAATTCATAAAAAAAATAATTAAAGACAGAAGAAAAGTATTACTTAAAATTGTCGCACTAAAGCTAAATATAAGTTGCAGTGGCAATAGATTAAGAAAAACGCCTCTACAGATGCCAGTAAATAATATGACTGAGTAAGTTAATGTGTGCTTGGTTGTAATGTCTTTTTTTGTACATTAAATGTATTTCATTTTCCTTTTGGGTATAAAGTTCTCAGTTAAGTCGACAAGCTGCCACCATTAGTATCATACATTTTTAGTATCATGATATTTAAACTGCCATGTCGTCCTTCGAAATATAACCACTGTACCCAACCATAAGTATTTGCATATATAATATAGGTTGTATATATAATATACTATTCTCCAAAAGAAACAAGGGTATCTCTGCAAGAAATTGAGCACTGAAATCATTGTCATCATTATAATTATGTTTAGAAGGAGGTTTCAATTTCTTTAAAGTATATTTAGCGCCCCAAAGTATAACTTAGTAGCGTGTTTATATGATTTGTTAAAAATATAAATATAAGGAGTTAAATAAAAACAAATATAGGAGGATATATCCATATTATTTAACTAGCTATACCCGCCAAGTCGTGGGAGTCCAGACAATATTTTCTTCGATAACATAATTATACAACACGTACGCGACTTAAAAATATTGTTACGTTTTAATTATTCAATAACGGGATCTTTCAAAATAAAACACGCAAAAAATTATTTTAATTTAAAGGCAATTTATACAGCTTTGTGTATAAATAACTATTATTGACACTTATTAACACTTTATAACATATCAACAAACCACCGTTCATGTACAGGTTTAAATAAAATATGTATATGAGCTACTTAAGAAAATTATGTAACAACAACTAATGCAAATTTAGCAAAACGGGAAATACCCGTTTATATAAAACAACCTCTCGTTTCCATTAAGTTTTTACACCAAATTAATTCCACAAAGTAAAAATACAAATGAAATACAAATTTTATTCAATTTGGCAGTAAGTAATTCATATTTTGTCAGCGCGATCTGTGTTTAAAATAATCCACTTTCAAAAAATAAGAGTGTCGTACTAATCAGTTGACACATCGCCATCTGTACTTTGAATATCCCACTTTTAAAAATTAAAGGTGCCATACTAATCAGTAGTTACACTGTTTTTTCTCCACTTTATCTTGAAAATAAGATATTTTTGCGGAAAGAAAGTATCCATTATTGGGATTAGGATACTTAGGTACCTCCTCACAAAATTATGTTAAAATCCATCCAGTAGTTTATAAGTGATGCGTACGGAAAAGAAAAGCAAACAGACAGACAGACGGAAATGAGTTACCATTTTTTTATATGTACAGATATATAGATTATTATGCTTAATTCGCCATACTTTAAATACTTTTAAATCTTTTTGAAAATATTTTCCTGAGTTTCTTTGAAAAAAAAAATGTTTTAGACAAAACAAACCAGCGCACAGTAAACTGTCTAGTGGAATCGAATTTATCAATAATGCATATGGGATGAAAGCTGAGACGTCCACGATTCCAAAGGTGATTTGGTGTTTCATGTGCGTTACACCTCTCAAAGGTTATAGGGCTTTAAGTTCGAAATATTTTGATAATTTTTTCATAATTTTTAAGTAACAAAAAATTGTTTTGGAAAATAAACCTCAAAAATTCATTTTTCAACAAAAATGCATCAAATTAATTTTTTTTTTATTCAGAAATGTAGCAGAAACAATGAAAAAATCCTAAAATTCAAATATTTATAACAAAACTGAGAAGTTGTTAGCCAAAATATGTACTTAAAAAAAAATTGTCTCAGCTTCGATGGACCCGAAAAAATAGGCACATCAAAAAACTACTTTCATGAATCAATAATCTTATTTTCTGTTATATATACTAAAATATATATACAAACATTTAGGTGTTTTCTATGCCAACTTTTGAAATGTAATTAGCAAATTCACTATGTCTGCTAAGTTCCTAAATCCTAAAGTGCTATTTAGGGTCAAATAGCACTACTGTGAACGACCTGTCGAATGTCAGCCATTGTGTATTTCAATAAACGTCATACGACTACACAGAATTTCATAAACAACAGAAAACATATAATAAAATCAATCATGCCAACTTTTCCAAACAAAAAACGCAGAAATATGAGTGTGGCATCACTGAATTCAATAGCAAGATGAGAAAACATAGGTTTCAAAGTACTATTGTCATATAATATTTTTTAATGAGAAATACCAACAACATTTTTATGACAGTCATATATATTTATGCAGACATAGTGAATTGGCTAATACAAGGTGAGTGCACGGGCGAATGCTTTAGAATGCCTTCACGAAACAACTAAGAAGGAACAGACTTGAGCACACTCGATAAAATAGCAGAGAAAATTTTAATCAAGATTTAATGAATAAACTCCTAGTTTCTTCTGATTCATTAATTTCATCTAATAGAAATATAATAAATACAAGAAGCTCTTTCAACAATAATCAATAATCTATAATTACATAATAAATATATAATAGAAGATGAATCAATTAACACTGATTCAGACTCAGAAACTTATTTTAGTGATTAAGAAATTGTTTACAATTGTTATGTTATTTGAATTTGTTTGTAACTTTATTATTAATTTTTATATAAATTTGTTTTTTATCTTAAAAAATAATTTAATTTTAAAATATTTAGTGTTGTCAATTTGGTAACCCTATTCATATAATGTTATTTGAATACCAATGGTTGTGAGTATTTTAAAAATAAAATACCAAAAAGTTTACAATAATGTTGTATTTATAAAAGGTATACGGCAACCCTAAATAATTAGATATTGTTTATATTTTATAAAAAATACTATCACGCTTTATCATTTGTATATGAAATGATAGATTAAAATTAAAAGAAATAATAATTACTGAAACGGGGGATTTTCGGGTATTTAATTGTCCCCGCACCGGAAAAATAAAAGGATTTCGAAAAATGTTAATTAATATTTGAAAATAGTAGGCCAAGAGAGATACACACATATGTGCCAAAACCCATAACTCCTTCGAATTTTTTCCAGTTTTACTATGGGGACCGTTCACTGTGCAGCGTGATAAGAATTAAAAAAGTTAGTCATAATTTTTTTTTAGTACTTATTAGTATATTAGTTTGTATAGAAGTTGGTTATGTTTGCATATAAGTTGTATAAAAGAATGTATGTAGCTAAGTATATGTACAAAAAGTTGATTTAAACAGTATATCCAAACAAACATGCATTTTTCGAAAAAGGTCATCAGTCACAATTTTTGCGAAAAATAGCGAAGAATAAATTATGTGAATAGGTTTTTACGTTATTGAATTTTTGGTTTTTAGATTTTTGGCTTTATTATATGGTCACCGTTGTAGAGCTTGATAATGCAAAGGCTCAAAAGGAATCAAACACGATTTACTGTGTGATTTATGGCAACAAAAATATCTGCCTTGAAGACCGAGATTTAGTTATTCCTTATATTTGTTTACCAGCTAGATATACAAAATCAGGAATTCAATACTGCGGATATTACAAACCACTAGAGCCCTGTTTCTTAGCATACATTTCGGCAATGCCAACGAAAGGTCGTGTTTTGTTTGATGCAATTTAAAAACTGGATCTGAATGTGATCTCGAGTGGAGAACCAACATTTTGGCTCGAGTCTCCCAGTTTCGTATCACAGGCTCGCCATCTCAATATTAAATTTTCTATTATATGTATGTTATATACAAACATATATGTTCCTATAAGTATATGGTTTAATTAGATTATGGTTACCTTAACCATGTTTTTTCTTTGCGTACATGCTCTTCTAAAGTGCTGCTTTATTAGCTGAAGTTGTGTAAGCTATTTTAACGAGTTCTGCAACAACAACAAATAGAGACTTAGCGACTTTAATATGTTGATGTTGTAAGGTAATTATTGTTCAATTGTTTTCAATTGCTGTAAATCATTACTTCTTTATAAATAATATCCTAACATTTGCTAATATTTTGATTAGTCCGCAGTTTTTTAAATATATAATTTGTTATATAAAGTAGGGATAATACATAGAAGCACTGAAACTACTTAATAGATTTGTATTTTAAACGTTTCTCCTTAAACCAATTTTCTTACATAAAAGTGTATTTATTCGATTGCCTGTATTATGTGGCTGTGATGTTTTCTTCTCATTCTTCTTTTAGTCTATATTTCAACTTGTTTTCTTTTTTGTTTTTTTGGCAACAAGTTTTATTAGGAAACTTATAAGTTATGACTATAAAAATGAAACGTATGCCAACAACTGTAAGATAATATGATTTTTATGTGAGTTTCTTCTCCTCTAAATTTTACGTTTGTTCTCATTTGTCGTTTCGAACTTTATGATAGTGAGGATATATTTTGTGGAGTTTAAAATTTATATACAAGTAACCAAAATTGACTCGGTGTAAGTTAATAATCGCTACAATTATTGGGTAATAACAGCTCGAATTTTAATTATTCGCTATAAATATTGTGTTAGTAGTGCTTTTCATGCATAAATAAAAAATGTTTTCTTTTGTAACATGACTTTCTGATTGATTTAAAGATGGCTTGTTGATCTAAAGAAAATTTTTATTTCTTAAAGATTATAAGAAATGTTTTTTTTCCTTTCCTTTAATAATAGTAACTAGATTTTTACAGTCAGTATACAATATTTAAAGTAATTTGTATAATTCTGAGGGGTTTCAGAAGTATAAATACACCTATGTATTTAAAAGGTTATGTACTTTATAGGTAAATAACCACCGTTATGAGATTATAACTTGACTATGAGTATGGGAATAGAAATAGGTTTTGGTACAAGCCTCGGACCAATACAAGTGGGAAAGGAAAAATTTATTGGTTTATTAAATTCTTGAATAAAAAGCCCTTGGGTTTTAAGTAACAACTTACATGAGTCTTTATTAATAATAAATGTGCAGTGCTTATGTATGTATACTTTAAGAAGATGAGTTGCTTATTTATATGTGTTTTTTTTTATAAAAAAACGTTGCAGCACTTGAAAACTGGAACTGAGTTGTTTCTTTGTTGAGAGGCAAAAGGCAAAAGAAGTTATAATAATTTCATACTTTTCTATTAAGTTGATCGGACATCAAATTCGGAATTAATTCACAATAACCGCGCTTTGAGATGAGAATAATTACTTTTAGATATGTATATCGATTAATAATTATAAAGATAAATTCAATTCAAAATAACAGATAAAATATTAAACAATTCATTTACATTTTTTAAGAAAGAATTCAAGAAAAATAAAAGAGTTAAATAGTATTATACATTTCAAAAAAATTAAGTATTTAAAATGGAAATTTGTTTAACTCGTTTAAACATGCTGGGCCCCTTGGTCAGAATGGCCAATAAATTATAGGGATTTATGTAAACGTTGTAAGGCTTTCAAGGCTCCTTGTAAAATCCGTTTTGGGTCGGCAGAAAGAGTGTCGGTAGCTAACTCGCGGTTTCGTTCAACAGGTTGATCAGCTCCACCACGTCTTGAGTGAACTTTTCGGGCACGTAGGGTACAATGGGCAGATACTCGCGCTGATTTCTGACGGTCCGATGTGTGTAAAGTTCGATTAGCCCGTTTTATTTGACGTGCACCACTCATTTTATTCCGTGGACGGTGAAGGAGTGTGTGATGTAACCATCCGCATTTCTGACAAACGTCGGCAGAGGTGCAGTATTGGGTATGATGTGACCGCGCTAGACAATTTTTGCAGTAACCGTGTTGTCGTACCCGGCGTTGACGTTCTTCAATGGACATTTTTAAAAACCTTTTACAAAACCTTAGCGGGTGGTAAAGGTGGCAAATGAGGCATAGATGAATATCTGGATTTCTAGGAGTCCTGTTAACGAAAAAAAGTATTAATACTGACACTAGTGAGAAATTACTAATTTGGTAAATATGCATAGTGTGAGGATGAGTAATGGTAGGTGTAGGTTAATGATGGTAAGTGTATTTGAATGATAGGAAGAAAAGGAAAAAACCAAGTTAAGAGCATTCGGTTTTTTCATTTTCAGCGGAGGTGATAGGAAGGACGCACAGCTTGGGTAATGCCCTGGTAACAACGCCAGTTTGCGTTTTTAAATCAACGACACGAACAAGTCTGTCCTTGCCCATATAAACCTTAATTATCCGGGCTAGTTTCCATTCACTGGGGGGCGTGATGTCATCCTTAATTATGACTAGCTGTCCTATTTTTATATTTTCCTCGGAATTCTGCCATTTGTACCTCTTTTGGAGTTCTTTGAGATACTCATCTTTCCATCTCCTAGCAAACTGATGGTGTAAACATTTTAGTCTTTCCCAACGGTCGTGGAAAGTGCTGGGTTCACTTGGTGCCTCAGGTAGAGCAACTAAAGGCGCTCCACGCAAAAAGTGCCCAGGAGTGAGTGCGAGCAGTTCGTTGGGATCATTCGACATAGGAGATAGAGGCCTTGAATTAAGAACTGACTCAATTCGTATTAGAAGAGTTGAGAACTCTTCAAACGTATATCTTGTACTTTGAGCTACTTTTTTAAAATGCATTTTAAACGACTTTACGCCGGCTTCCCATAATCCGCCCATGTGTGGAGCGTTTGGGGGGATAAAGGACCATTGAAATCCGTGGGATGCGTATTTTTCAATTATATCTTGAGATGCTGTTTTTATGAAGTCGTCGAATTCGGCACGAAGAGCTCGTTCTGCACCCGCAAAGTTCGTACCATTATCTGACATAACCTTTTTAGGCAGGCCTCGACGACCTACGAACCTGACGAAAGCCGCTCGGAACGACCCGGCGGTTAAGTCTGAGCATAGCTCAAGATGAATTGCTTTTGTGCAGAAGCAAACGAACACAGGTTCCATATGTTTCAATATTAAATACTCTTCCAAAACATTTTTGTAGGTCTCAGCCAAGTCGGGTTTTCTTTTCAAGGAGTTCTCCATCTGTAAATATTGGGCCATAGCTGCAGAACGAGAAGCACCTAATGATATTTCTCGTGGAAATTCAGTTTTGAATGGGAGTTTTACTATGTAACGACCTTCAGCGTTTCGAATAGTCGTTTTTTGGTAAAGGTTTTCACAAAATTCTTCTTCTTTAGATATCGGTCGTTGATTTAAAATTTCCTCCTGCTCCCAGAACTTTCTTAATTGGTCACCAATGGAGTCGGAAGTAATCTCGTGTGCACCAATTGAAAACGAGGTAACAGATTCACTATTAATTGAACCACTAACAATCCACCCAAAAATGGTAGATTGAGCTATGAGAAACTGAGAAATATTTTTAATTCCTTCTAGAAGAATCTGTGGAATTACGTTACTGCCTATGAGCAGGTCAACATGGCCGGGAGAATAAAAATTGGGGTCCGCAAGATCAATATCCTTGAAGGCTTCGATAGGAATATCCGCTTTAGAAGGCATAAAACTCGGTAACATTCGAGTTATTTTTGGGACAACTATCGCCTTTACATCAATATATTGATTATGTTTTTCTGAATAAAGAGTTATTCTACATAGGGAATTCGTTTCGGCGATTACTTGACCTCCTATTCCAAAAATTTCGAAGGCTTTTGATTCTGTTGGGAGCATTAATTGCTGTTGTAGTTTCTTTGAAATAAACGTCTTTTCAGAGCCTTGGTCCAGAAAGGCACGCGCTTTAAATTTTTCATTATGATGCTCAATTTGTACTATCGCTGTTGGAAGCAAAGTATTTTCTTTCAAAGTATTCATGTCGGTAAAGGACATATGAGAAGTTGTTGGAAAAGATTTTCTTTCCTTGGTTGGTCCTGAAGCTTCAAGTTTGGCTTTCCCAGGGTTATCTGAGGTCGAGTTAGAAGGCGTAGCTCTAAAAAAGTGTAGCAAAGAATGATGACTCTTTTTGCAATGAGTACATGTAAATTTACTTGGGCAATCTTTTCGGAGATGACTGTAAGCTAAACAGTTAAGACATATCCTGTTATTGGATACAAAGTGATTTCGAGTTTGAGGATCATAGTTTAAAAATTGAGGACAGTTTTTTAAGGGATGACTTAAATTGCAGATCTTACACGGGAACTGAAAAGTGTCCGTATACGACATGTTCTTTTTTGTGGTAGTTTCTTTAACTTGGGCTTTCTGAGGAGATTCATGGTTTCGAGATTCCAATCGTTCAACTACTTCACATCTATGGGACAGAAACTTGTCCATCTGTTCCCAATTAACTAATTTCCTGTGGGATTCAAGAGATTGTTCCCACAACGACAGAGTTTCTCTTGGAAGTTTACTGGAGCACAAAATAATAATAAAGGGATCCCATTCACTTATCGGTACATCCTGAGCTTTTATTGCTGCGAGACAGTCATTGATTGTACATTGAATGTTTTGAATAGCTTCACTACATTCAGCCATAATAGGCGGCAGATTAAGGAGAATCTTAATCTGATTTTCTACGAGAATCCTTTGGTTTTCGTATCTGTCTTTCAATGCTTCCCATGCCAGGGAAAAGTTTTGTGAGCACAACTTATATTTCTTTATTATGCCGCCTGCCTGTCCTTGAACCTTTAACCTTAGATGATATAGTTTCTGTACTGGAGGAATTCTGGGATTGTCGATGTAAACGGCTGTAAACATGTCCCGGAAGGACGGCCATTCTTCGTAACCACCGTAAAAAATATCTGTGTCACATGGAGGTACTTTGACATGAGCAAAACTATCTTCTGTAAAACTTGGTTGAGCAACCTGAGAGACATCGTTTAATACTAAACTTTTTTGTATATCCAAGATCTTGGACTTGCATTTATGATAAGATCGTGTACACGTTAAATATTTACTTCGGGCGGACTCAACGAACTCTTTCTTGAATTTTTCATCCTTATTAATACAAAGTTGTCTGTATGACTTTTGAAGATTCGTCCACCGAACGTTGAGATCTTGAAGGTTTACTTCGAGAATTGAATCTGTAAGTTCGTCAATGGGAGTATTGTCGAACTCACAACAAAACTCGACCAAATTATCCGAGTCGAAAATGAACTCTTCTGCCATATTTAGGAAGGCTTGCTTGCGCCTTGTTTTTACAATTGTGAAACAAAAAAAAAAAAAAGACGGAGAAACTCAGAATGAGAAAAAGGAGAGTCTTTTGTGAACTATGTCTTAATAAGTCCGTGATTATAAAATATTTCGTTACGTTTCTGCGTTAAATAATACTAAATATTATGTTCTCGTTAAATAATATTTATCTAATCTTGTTTTTTAGTATTTTAATTAGGAGCTGAGGCGATGTTGCAATGAAAACTGAGATTAAGTGATTTGAAATGTTTTGTGGTAAAACCGAATAAAAAAAATATTTGTTGGGAATAAGCGAACTGTACAATGTTCCAAGTTGAGTAGTAGTTACCAGTTTTACTGGGAAACACCAATTTAAAATTTTGCAGTGGGAATCCGGAAATGCCACAATGTTCTTATTTTGGGATTTGGGTAAATCTCATAATGCTTACTGGGATTTACAGATTTGGAAATATTTACTATTTGCCGGGAATGAGTGAAGCGATATCAGTTTTTTTGTGTGTTTAATGGTCACTGGGTCTCAAAATTGAATTTAAATCCTTATTTCGGGACTCGAAATTAATCTCAAATGTCCGTCGGTATCTAAAATAAGATTTATACTGTGATCCAAAACAAAATGTCCACTGGGATTAAGTGTTGATAAAAAATATTTACTATTCGCTGGGAACTTGCGATTCGATATCAATTTTTTGTGTATTTAAAATTTTGTTGGGATTTACTATTCGCTGGGAATTACCGAGCCTATATAAATTCATTTGTGGTTAATGTTCCTTGGGATTTAAAATAAAGTTTAAATGTTCATTGGGATATAGAGTTATATGTTCACTGGGATTTAGCGATGTAAACAATAATTACTATTCGCTGGGAATTAGCGAGCTTATATAAATTCCTTTGTGGTTAATGTTCCTTGGGATTTAAAATAAAGTTTAAATGTTCACTGGGATTTCGAGTTATATGTTCACTGGGATTTAGCGATTTAAAAAATAATTACTGTTCGCTGGGAATGAGCGAGCTAATATAAATATCTTTGTGGTTAATGTTCACTGAATTTTAAAATTAAATTTAAATACTCACTGGGGTTCAAAACTACTTTTAAATGTTTACTTGTTTAAATTTAAATTTTCACTGGGATCCAAAAATAAATGTAAATATTCCCTGAGATTTATTGATATTAAAAATATTTACTATTAGCTGAGAGCTAGCGAATCTGTATAAATGTTTTTATGTGGATTTGTTGCAACATTCACTTTGATTTAAATTTAGATTTAAGTGTTTAATAAAATTTATTTATTTTAAAAATTTTCATGGAGTATTTTTAATTAAAAATTATTCTCTGGGAATTATCTAAGCGATGTAATTTTCTTGTTCATTGTTAACGTTTTTTGGGACCTGGATTAAAATTTAAATATTCGCTGGGATTTTGTGCTTTCAAAAAAAAATTTTCATTGGGATGGTCCTGGGAATTAGTGATTTTACAAAATTGTAAAATTGATTTAACAAAATATCATCAAAATGTTCTCTTTAAATATTGCCAAATATTTATTTATTCGAAAGTGTTTTTACGTTTTGGACCATTAAAATAATTCATCAATTATTTTATGTAGCCAACCTAACAATCTGGCAGTTCTAAAACAAACTAAAAGCTTTATTAAATAAAAGCTGTTTTGTATTTTTTTTTGTTCTGTCTATTGAAGAGAAAAATATCATAGAGAATGACCGGCCAGAATTTATTTTAAACTCTCTTAAAACTTACAAAAAAGAGTTGAAAAAACTTTATTTGCTTTTCCGTTCGACTAACAACAAATTGCATACCAATTACGGTAAAATTTTTGCATGAATTTTGTTATTGGTTTTGTTTGCAGAATTTTGGTTTTAAGCAAAAATTTTTTGAGGTATATATGTGTACACGTGTATGTATGTATGTATATGCGAAATGAAGATTAATATGTACGTACATAAGTATATCCATATGTAAGTGATAAATTTGTTGAAAATTGTGTCTTTTACTCACGGTTATTCCAGCAAACAAATGTGGGCAATGTTGATAGCAAAGATTCCAGATAATTTTGGTGGTTTCTCTTACTTGTTCCTTTGTGTTGGAATACTGATTAAGTACGATGACAAAAACGAAATCCTTCTTATAGATTTTAGCTTGTATAATTTTTAAATTACTTTTCACCAATTTCACTTGTGTTTAAATATGAGTTGCTTTTATGTGCGTACTGGATTAAAAATATGAACCAAATGATTTTTAATTTGACCTGTTGAAATGAGCTTTTTTGGACTGTATGTTTTTACTTTTTTACGTTGGTAGAGTTGCCAGTAGCTTTAATGCTCGAATGACCATGTATAATTCTGAGGGGTTTCAGAAGTATAAATACACCTATGTATTTAAAAGGTTATGTACTTTATAGGTAAATAACCACCGTTATGAGATTATAACTTGACTATGAGTATGGGAATAGAAATAGGTTTTGGTACAAGCCTCGGACCAATACAAGTGGGAAAGGAAAAATTTATTGGTTTATTAAATTCTTGAATAAAAAGCCCTTGGGTTTTAAGTAACAACTTACATGAGTCTTTATTAATAATAAATGTGCAGTGCTTATGTATGTATACTTTAAGAAGATGAGTTGCTTATTTATATGTGTTTTTTTTTATAAAAAAACGTTGCAGCACTTGAAAACTGGAACTGAGTTGTTTCTTTGTTGAGAGGCAGAAGGCAAGAGAAGTTATAATAATTTCATACTTTTCTATTAAGTTGATCGGACATCAAATTCGGAATTAATTCACAATAACCGCGCTTTGAGATGAGAATAATTACTTTTAGATATGTATATCGATTAATAATTATAAAGATAAATTCAATTCAAAATAACAGATAAAATATTAAACAATTCATTTACATTTTTTAAGAAAGAATTCAAGAAAAATAAAAGAGTTAAATAGTATTATACATTTCAAAAAAATTAAGTATTTAAAATGGAAATTTGTTTAACTCGTTTAAACAAATTTATACTGTCATCTTGCTACTTAGGCTCATATAAATGGTTATTAGCGGAAGTTATCTTGAGCTTAAACATTTCGTACCAAAATTGTTGTTGTTTAAAATCCACTAACAATTTTCAGTATATTCTTATCTAGCATTAGATAAGTAAATTTTGCATATAAAATATATTGAGATATAAACCTGTTGGCTTCTTTTTTCATGTAGAATAAAAATTCATTAATTGTTTGTATGTAAACTGCCAAGTGTGGTGCAACAGTAAACCAGAAACGCTAGAGCACTTAAAAGCGAATACTCGAACAAAATACAGCCTGATATAACGCGTAATATGTGGGAAAATTGCACAACATGCTAATATCCGAAATCATATTGAAACATAAAGCCTTTATATATTCTATTATTAGATTTCCGTCTTATTTCAATTTAAAATGCTCTAGCTCTATAAAAAAGCCAAACTATATTAAACAGCAATAGAGCAAATCATATTAAATCGAAATCGTCCTCGCTTGGATAATATTTTGATCGAGTTCTCCATTTGTATTAAAAAAAATCACATCAAAGTTTAAGACTCTTAAGTTTTTGTTTATAAAACATAACCTTAATCACCTTTTTAAGCCATAAAGTGAATTTAATTGAATAGCGGAAAGTTTTTGTTATACAATATTTTTCCCGTTTTTCCCCCAATAACATTTCTTAAAATAAAACTTTCAAGTTTTATTGTGATTAAAACTATACGCTTTTGTCAAATTTATACAACTGACCATCAAATAAAATCAACATCACCCTGAAGAAAGATTGTTTCAACAACAACAACAATATTTGTTGTTTATATCAATAAAATAAAAACCATAAAATCTGTGAAGGACAATGATTTTGAATTTCATTAAACCACTTGGCCTGTTTTTAAAGTAACGACAATCTTCTATTAAAGATACTTAAACTTTTTATGGGTTTATTGGTTTGGGGCTGGATGAGCAAACACATAAAAAAGGGAAAAAGAAAATAGAAAAATTAATCTGAGGTGTGACTTGAATTTAAAGCTGAGGCAATAAAATGTTGTAAGCTGGAACGCAATAAATTTGTACATTAAAAGGACTAAATGGTTGGTGTGAAAAAGTTTGGTAAAAATTTTAAAATCGTTTTTTTTTCTTAAATTTATATAATAAATTCCTTCTTAGCTATTATGGTTGAAATTGGTTATCAAAGATTTATTTCGCAAAATTGCGACAAATTTAAGATCCAGAAAAGAAAAGTCATTTTCTAATTTAAAAAGTTGTTTGTTTAATATTATAAGATTGCTTGTCGAATTAATGGCAGTAATTAACAAATGATTTCTTAGCAACAAATATGTTACAACTGGTAAAATATTAAGGTTCAATTATGGGTGCCTAAGAGGAAAGGGTAGATATTAGGAATATCATCTGCTATATAAGTTTATGATCATATTGCGCTATACAGTTTTAAACCAGAGTGTTTGCATTAAGATTATTAATCTATACATATAATAAAATCTATAGATATGTATGTATAACAAAATAGTAATTTTTTCCTCCATGTCTGTCATCACGTAAAATCTACCGGATGGAAACCGTTAGGAAACCGTTTTCCGCATAAATATGTCATTTCCAAGAGAAAGTGGAGAAAAAGCAGTGATGCACCTTTTATTTTTGAAAGCGGGATATATTAAAGGTACTGCATAGTTTACAGCGTCTATTATAATAGAAGTAAAAGTAAATGCATAAACAGTAACTGAAGCACTAAAAAAGTGATTTGTGATTTGCTTTTAAAGCAAAATCTTACAAAATATTATAACAACGCTGATGAAACTAGTATTTTATATATGAAGAAAAAACACAGAAAATTAAAATTTAATGGGGAATGTTTATTATCATTTGAAAGAACATTCTTTGGCATTTATTTTTTGGGGATTATGTCTATCAAATGTTGGCCGTTGCTACGTCGCAGATGGTCCATCCATTGAGTCCAATTTTCGACAGCTCGTTTGATCATTTCCACTGGTAACTGGCGAATGACAGGCGTGATGTTTTCCTCCAAGGCCTGAATCGACTTTACATATCCCCACAGGAAAAAGTCTAACGGTGTGATATCACACGATCTTGGTGGCCAATCGACCGGCCCAAAACGTGAAATTATTTGCTCACCGAAATGTTCTCTCAATAAATCCATTGCTTGATGCGATGTGTAGGAAGTAGCGCCGTCTTGGTAAAACCAAATGTCGCATAGATCACGAGCTTCAAATTCAAGCATCAAATAGTCGGTTATTATGGCAGGATAACGGTCGCCATTGACGGTTACGTTCAAACTGGCACAATTTTTAAAGACCGTTGTTTTTCTAACCTAACCGTTGTTTTTTCTGGATGAAATGGCAGCTCTTGAATCTCTTCAGGTTGCTCTACATCCCAAATGCGGCAATCTTGTTTGTTTACATAGCCATTGAGCCAGAAATGGGCCTCATCGCTAAACAAAATTTGCCTCGAAACTGGAACTTTCTAAGAGCCCATTGAGCGAAGCGATTCAGGCGTAAGTCTCTCCATTATGAAATGCCAAACACCACTAAACAAAAACAACATGACACCATGACACGACTTACACGTGATCTGTCAAAAAAAGGCTATTGAAAAAAGTATCTCTACTTTAATCACAAACAAGCACAATATTTGCTTGTTTTTTTTTCGCTCTTTCTGAAATTGTCATTATTATGTCAGGTTAGATATACCGTTGGTAAAATAAGTTATATTTTTTTTTTTTTTGATATTTGACGTGGGCGTGGTACCTCCCATTCAAAGAGAATATTTATCATCGTGTAGCGTGCTAACAGTAACAGGTGATGCCTTGAAGTTTTACAGCCGTAATCTCTATATTATCATACATAGTTTAGAAATAGTTAGACTGGATTGGTTTAGTAGGCGTGGTACCTCACAAAATATTATCGTGTATCTAGAGAACTGAAGAAGGTAGAACCTTGGAATTTCGCACAAGTAACTATCATATTAACGTACATAGCTAAACACAGACTGAATTGGACACCTGTACAAACCATTGGGCGTAGTATAGCCCATACAGTGAAAAATTATTATCGTTTACCTAGGGTACTATAATAGGTATGGTCTGAAAAGTAGGTACAATTAACCCTCATTCCCTCAATACTCTAGAAAAATTAAGGCTAGATTCGGACACTGATCGTGGTACCCCCATACAATTTCGCACAATTAACACCTATATTAACGTACATAGTCAAGCTAAACACAGGCTGAATTGGAATAGTGGGCGTTGTACCGCCAATACAAAGTGAAAAATTATTATCGTGTTCCTGACGAACTACAATATGTAAAGCCTTGAATCTTTTTACGATTAACCCCTATGATAATGCACATAGTCTACCAAAATACAAATTGGGTGGGGGCAGTGGGCGTGCTACCTCCTAAATAAAGTGAAAAACTATTATCGTGTACCTGGAGAACTAAAATAGGTAGAGACCTGAAACTTTGCACACGTTACCCTTAGAGTAATGTGCACAGTCTTGCAAAATACAGACTGGATTGGGACAGTGGGCGATTTACCTTCAATATTAAGGGACGAATTATTATCGAGTACCTGGACAACTACAATAGGTAGAGTCTTGGCACTTTGCGAAGTCTAGCAAAATACAGACTGGTTTAGGATAGTGGGAGTGATACCTCGCATAAAAAGTAAAAAATTATTATCGTGTTAATAGTCTAGCAAAAAACAGATTGGTGTGCATATAAACTAAAATATATTCGATGTGAAAATAGCGTTTTCATGTTCAAAGTTGGCCTTACTTTTATTGTATTTTTTGCGGATGGGTGTAGCGAAGGGCACCGAGAATAGCTAGTATAAAATAAAAAAAAACTCTTTCAAATTTTATTAATAATCATTGTCAACTTTTTTCAACCCTGTTTTAAAAATTCTTATATATAACAATCTCTCAAGCTGAAGCTCATTTGTTTATAAAGAGTTTTTTATATACATATAAGTGGGTATGTATACACGCCAGTGCACACAGCCATACACAAAGAATTGTTCTTTTTAAAAAATTTAAATAATTTCCTCTGCTTAAGATTTCGCTGAATAAAACTTTACTTTTGAAATTCTTAAAATCATTTATAAAACCAAAATACAAAAAGTTAGCGCATAATGTAGCTACAATCCCACACACATACAACTACAAAGGGGTTGTGTTTGTATGTGCAAGCAAAAGAGCACAAGTGGTTTTAATATAACAGGCTATAAATTCTGAAAAATGTAGAGACACAATGAGAAGAAAATATGTCTAGGAAAAAATGTAGGTGATGAAGGAAAACTTTTTAAATTACCTTTGAAATTTGTTAACAAGCAACTAATTAACACTCGAACAACTGTCTAAATGCTTGTAATTAAAATTTAAATTAAGGGTAAAACATATTAATTATACGAATTTTTTATCAAACTTTAAGGGCCGTATTGTATGTATATGTAATACATATACATACAATACATATTTTGGAACGTGAATATCTAGCAAGGATTTTTTATGTTGTAATAAACAATATAAATGCTAGAATACTTAATCAGAACTTCGTATTTGATTATGAATTTTGGTCGTTGTGTTAGAATATGCTTCAGGTTTTCGTTTTCCAATATTTCTTCGGGCGTTTTCCTTCAAACAATAATTTAAAAGTTTTTGAAATTCTTCAACATATTTTAAAGTTAAAGAAGTCGTAAAGGTATATCCGGGTCTCTGACTACTCATAGATTTAATTTATATCTTTTTTATAATCAATTGTTTATCCACCTGGAAAGAAGTAGTAGCCTTAATAGAGTGTCATAACCTAAGTTATGTATCCTTAGTATTAACGAAAAAATTTAAATTGTTATATATTTTTAACCGACTTCAAAAAAAGAAGGAGGTTATCAATTCATCTGAATGTTGCTTTTTTTATGTTTGTGCCCGCAGATTTCAGTCATTTCTGAACCGATTTCTTTATTAAAAAAGAAATGCTTATAGATTGGTCCCATTTTAAAAGAAGTTCAGAATTTTGAAAATTAAAGGGTGCCCCATACAACATACGTGTTTTTTACGTGTATTATGAACCGTAAAGGACACCCTTTTACAATTTTAATAAACTGCTTATTAGTATAGCTGCCAATAACAGAAATTAATAAAAAAATAAACTTAAAAATTAAAGGGTGTCCCCATATGTGACGTCAATTTAAATATATTAACCATTTGACCCATTGTAGACAATCACTTGAAAATTGGACAGAATGTCCAATATTTATGGGTGCCGTAGGGGATTTGGATACCAAGCAACGGCTCTGATTGGTTTTAACTTGGTAGAACCCAGACCTATCTTGGTCCCTCTTTCATCTCAACTGTGGACACAGACCTCCCCGTGGTGTCACCTGGGGTAGCTACCTTTAATACCCTTTAGAGGTAGTGAGCTAAAATGTGCCGCGCGTTCACCCATAAGAACGATAAAAATATGGGTTGAGGCGTCGGGTTAGTAACCCACCCTTATAAAAAACCAACTTACTATGAAAAAACAAAGAAAAAGATTTAAAACAACCCCTAATGTTGACGACCCCCGCAAACGTTTTAAGGATCACGATCTGCGAATCTGCACCTGGAATGTCAGGACGTTATATAGAGAAGGTGCAGTATACGCACTGGCGGATGTACTTGAAAAGTACAATGCCGATATTACTGCCTTACAGGAAGTGTGATGGAATGGGAAAGACGTCACAACAACACCCAAGGGTGACGCATTGTACTATAGTTGCCATGACATAAGACATGAATTTGGCTGTGGATTTTTGGTTAGTCGGAGACTCAAACACCTTGTCTCCAGATTCACTCCGGTGGATGAGAGGATAGCCACAATCCGTATAAAAGCCAAGTTCTTTAACATCAGTCTTATATGTGCCCATGCCCCGACTGAAGACAAGGACGAACAGACCAAAGATGTATTCTACGAGCGCCTAGAAGGAGCATATGACCGCTGCCCCGACCACGACATTAAAATTGTTCTAGGAGATTTTAATGCAAAAATAGGAAGGGAGAATATCTTTGGTCCAACAGTCGGAAAATTTAGCCTCCACGAAGAAACATCCGATAACGGAATGAGGCTAACAGACTTCGCGGCGGCAAAAAACATGGTAATCAGCAGCACCAGATTTCGTCATCCCGATATACATAAAGCAACGTGGCTGTCACCAGATCAGACAACCAGAAATCAGATTGATCATGTTGTGATAGACGGAAGGCATTCATCCAGCGTGTTGGACGTACGATCAATCCGAGGAGCAAATATTGATTCGGACCATTACCTTGTGGCCGCAAAGGTTCGCACCCGGTTAAATGTTGCGAGAAAAGTACGGTCTGAAACAGCGCGAAAGCTGGACGTCGGGAAGCTGCAAACACAACAGACAGCAATAGCATACTCCACTCAACTGACCCAATTGCTTCAAGAAAGCACTCCTTGTCCCGATAATATTGCAGAGCAATGGCAAATTATAGCCCACTCTATGGAAAACGCCGCAAAATCCGTACTTGGGTATCAGAAGCCTCCCCCAAGAAACCCATGGTACGACCAAGAGTGTCGTAATGCTACTGAAGCGAAAAATGCCGCATACAGGGCAACCCTGCATTCAGTAGCAACACGTAATGCAAGGGAGAGGTATCGGGAGAAAAGGAGAGAGGAGAAACGCCTATTCCGCAGAAAAAAGAGAGAAATGGAAAAGCGTGAGTGTGAGCGAATCGATTTGTACAGGAGTCAGAATGAAGTCCGAAAATTCTACCAAAGAGTGAAAAAACAAACTGATGGCTTTCGTACAAGCATATCCTCCTGTAAAGATGAAGAAGGTAATCTGCTGACAGATACTGAGTGTGTCTGAGGAAGTGGAGGAAGCTGAGGAAGTGGAGGGAACATTTTTCCACACTATTGGTATCAGATAGTAGCGGTGACGAAGATACCCTAGAACAAATCCCGGATGACGGTATTGAGTGTATACCACCTAGCCAAAATGAGGTCAAAGTAGCAGTTACTCGGCTGAAGAATAATAAGGCAGCAGGAGCCGATGGGTTACCAGCCGAACTATTTAAGACCGGAGGCGACACGCTGATGAGGTGTATACATCAGCTGGTTTGTTCAATTTGGTTAGAGGAACGCATACCCGATGATTGGAACCTCAGCATATTATGTCCCGTGCACAAAAAAGGAGACAAGACAGTATGCGCCAACTACAGAGGAATAAGTCTCCTTCCCATCGCATACAAAATACTTTCCAGCGTACTGTGTGAAAGATTAAAATCTAAAGTTGGCGAGATAATTGGCCCATATCAATGTGGCTTTAGACCTGGTAAATCCACCACCGACCAGATATTCACCTTACGTCAAATCCTGGAAAAGATCCAAGAAAAAGAGATCGACACCTACCATCTATTTGTCGACTATAAGGCTGCTTTTGACAGCCCCATTCGTTCAAAGGTGTTTCAAGCCATGTCTGAGTTTGGTATCCCTACAAAATTAATACGGCTGTGCAGGATGACCTTAACTGATACGCGATCTTCAGTTAAAATAGGAAAAAACCTCTCCGAACCATTTAGTACCAAACGAGGTTTCAGACAAGGCGATAGTCTATCGTGTGACCTTTTTAATATCCTGCTAGAAAAGGTTATACGGGATGCGAATGTGAATAGAACTGGCATGCTATACACTAAACAACACATGTTACTCGCTTACGCTGACGATATAGACATCATGGGTCGAAAATTGCGAGCGGTAACTGCCACCTTTGAAAAAATCGAAAAAGAATCTGCCAAAGTGGGTCTGGCAGTAAACGGCGATAAGACCAAGTTGATGGTATCAACGCACAAGACGTCCAGTAGACTCGGGCAGACAGTGGAAGTTGAAAACTACAACTTTGAGGTAGTTAGCGATTTTATCTACCTCGGTACCGCCATCAACAAAACAAACAACATCAGTTTTGACATAAAGAGAATAATAATACTGGCCAATAGATGCTACTTTGGACTAGGTAAGCAGTTTAAAAACAAGGCCACCTCTCGACAGACAAAAATCACTCTCTACAAGACACTGATACTACCCGTGCTATTATATGGTTCCGAAGCATGGGTACTTGCGAAAGCAGATGATGCTGTGCTTGGAGTGTTTGAGAGAAAAATTCTTCGAAAAATCTATGGACCAATCTGCGTTGGCGGAGAATATCGGTGTCGTATGAACCATGAGCTGTATGAGCTGTATGCCGACATAGACATAGTCAAACGTATCAAATTACAACGATTGCGTCATGTTGTGAGAATGAATGAAGATGCTCCAGCTAGAAAGTCATTTGAATACGAACCTGATGACGGTTCACGCAGAAGGGGAAGACCGAAACTTCGATGGAAAGATCAAGTTGAGGAAGACATCTAGAAACTTGGTGTCAGAAACTGGAGAAGAAGCGCAGAAGATCGAGGCGCTTGGAAATCTATTTTACGTTCGGCTACAGGAACAAATGTTCTGTAATAGCCACATAAGTAAGTAAGTAAGTCCAATATTTATAGTCAGAAATTAAAGTAGAAATTAAAGGGTATCCCAATAGTTGATATAATTTTATGTATATTGCAAAACTTTTGTACCGTAACAGAGAGACGGTTGATATTTACAAAGAACCTGTATATTTAAGTCCTTTATAATATCAAGTATATAATTTAAATTTGAAAACTAAAGGGTGTCCCCATAATTGATATCCCATAATTGATATCTAGCCCTTTCTTTTGAACCGTTATAGACAAACATTTGAAACCTCGACAGAATCTCCACTACTATGTCCCGTATAATAACATTTAGAAATATTTAATACTATAAAGGGTGTCTCAATAGTTGATGTTAATTGATGCATATGGCCAAACTTTTGAACCGTTTTAGACAGACATTTGAAATTTACAAAGAATCTGTCCTTTAAAATAAGTGTTTAATTTAAAATTGTACATTAAAGGGTGTCCCTAGGTGATATTGTTTTAGCTATATAGCCATATCTTTGGAACCGTTACTTTTTATTACTGTGTTAGTAATAATAAGTGTAAAAAAATAAAGGGTGTCCTCATATCTGACGTAATTTGTCGTATATGGCTTTATCTGCTTAACCGTTATGGATAGACATTTGAATGTACAGAACGTACATATATTAGTATGTCCGTTAGAGCAACAAGTATAAAAGTATTTGATTTGAGTACCATTTCTTACAGATCACTTCCTTTTAAATTTTCAGTTTAGAATTGATCCACATATATTTGTTTTGTAGTCGGTTTTTTTGCAAGAATTATATAAAAATAAATATTTACAGCAAAGCTATTCAAAAATTAAAAATATTTATCATTATATAAAAAGATAAAAATACACTATGAGTGCGTGAAATTGACACATAAAACGCAGAGACACCCCTGTTTAATTTTGAGCCATATAAGGCAATGTTTATGTTTTAAAAGATTAGGTCAAAATAAATATATGTTCCATCTTTTAATTCATAATCTTGCAAGCTATTTTTATACTATACTAGCTGTGCCCAAATACGTTGTGCGTCCTGACAATATTTTGTTTGATTTTTTCTTTAAAAGTAATCCACACCGTATTTACTTTATATAACGGTACTCATCCCTGGATGAAATTCTAAAGTTTATCTAAAATAAAAAGAAAATGGGCAAGCTTGAGGCCAGTTTATTATTTATAAAAACAAATATTTTTATGTTCATTTTTGCTTCCAATATTTAATATTTGACGGATATCGAAATATTGGAACCCAAAATAAAAATTATTTGTTTTTATAATTAATAAACTGGCCTCAAGCTTGACCATTTTCTTTTCAATTTAAACGATATCAAAAAAGGATGAACAAAATACTAAATTCTAAAAATTATTGTAAACCTCTATAAAAGGTGTTTAAATTATTTTAATAACAATCTAATTCCACAAAGTAATACAAGTACAAATGTTATTCAATTGGCTTTTTGGCAGTAAGTAATTCATATTTTGTTATTATGTATTTTAAAACAGCACCATCTGTTACGAAGCCTGTAAACCTGTAAACCTGAAATTGAGTACTTTCATTGATTGTTTTCTCCACTTTCACTTGGAAATGAAAAGAAAAAAGTATCCTATATTGGAACCATGATGCTAAGGTATCTCCTCACAATATTTTGTTTATATCCATCCAGTAGTTTTAACGTGATGCGAACACAAAGGAAAGACAGACAGACAGGAAATGAGTTACTGTTTTATTATATGTATAAATACACGTAAAGAAAAACCATGGTTATGTTATGGTCACAAGAACGATCCTATACTCTCTGTAACAATATATGGTCACAATAAACAAGTTGTACTTACTATTTGATAATTAAGTTGTTACTACACCAAAAAAACAGCAACACGATTGGTTTGAACTATACAATTTCTAAACCACAACCATAGTTTTATTAGTGTTTCAAAATAATATTGTTTTTATGACCATAATATATTATTAGAAAACAATTGATGACAAGTTTCCTAGTATGTGAACAGAGTAAAACTAAAAATAAACAAAAAATTTTTGATTTGTTGAAGTTTAGTGTTTAGATTTATAAAATTCTTAGGCCCAATACTATAACTTGGCTTGAGCTAAAACCTACCTATAGTTCCAACAAAATCCTAACTTTAGCTAAAGTAAAGTTATAATAATGGGCCTTAGAATCTTATTTTATAGTTTTCTTCCAAAAAATAATTATTAATAATTTGTTTGTTTTCCATATCGAATTGTTAAAGAATAAACAAATAACCAATTGCGTGTTTTAGTATAAGGTATGAACATACAAACAAAAAAGGTATCTTCTTATATTTGTATATCTCACTATATTTATTTAATTTATTTCATAAACAAATTTTATATTCTACAATATTAATTTTCAGTTAGACAATAATATGATTCTAACATGACAATATTATTATGATATTAATATTAATATGGTTTACCTAGATTATGATTACCTCAACCATATTTTTCTTTGCGTGTATGCGAAAAGGCTTCGAAAACTCTTTTGTAATAACATTATTGATGGTTTATTTGTCGATTCTTAACTCTAACAATGATAGGGCTATCAATACTATTTTTAGGTGGACACAAATCAATTATATCCAGGTTTTGGCACTAGTTAGTCTAATTTTATCAATTATATTCATTTTATCTCATTTATTCTAATTAAGTCAATGTTTTGAGTTGAAATCGGTTACAAATCACATTCATATCAATTTTATTTTTCGTTTGCAATGGACCAAAAGAGATCAGCAAGCAAAGAGTTAATTCTGTTCCCAGCAAACCAGTCTTCGAATGTTATTATAATTTGGTGAAATCTTTCGCCTGTGTCGTCAGCTTCAGTGAACATGTCCCTTATAAAAATGGAAATGTACATGAAACAACATTTATAACATTTTCACGACAAATGCGTCAAAATACTGTATTATATATCAATTTGGATGAGATTCTTTTTAAATTATTTTTTAAAATATTTTTATGTCACGTGCAATACCAAGATGGTTGCGTAATATATTTTTACTTAAATAATAGATTTCTGAATTAGAATAAATGCTCTAAAGTGTCCATAATTGCCATAAAATTAATTATTCATTTCAAGCTTTTGATTGTTATCAGTATCATATGAATACTCATCATATGCTTTCGGTGCTACATCTCCGGTTAATGGAATGTAATCATCAACGGAGTCAGCAGAAATAAAATCCCCTTCATCACCGAAATATTCCTTTAAAATTTATTTTTTTTTCACTAGAGTTCACTTTTGTTTTACCCCAATTCACGAAATGTGTAACCATTGACAGGGTAAAACGGAAACAACAACATATGTGTTGTACGTGGTGCCCATACACCCTGTTATACATGTCTTTCTTTTGTTTTGTCACATATTAAGGTTTAAAGTATAAGATTGTCATTCGGTGGAAAAAGCTTGTGTAAAGACGATTGTTATGTAGCTGCAAAAGATGAGTGTGGATATGATCCAAATAAAAGTAATTTCCTGAAATAACAAAAGTATTGTATTTTAAGTAAAAGGCGTTACAATAAAACGTGACGAAATTTACATAATTTTTAGATGTCCTACTTATGATTGATTATTTTCTTATGCTAACACGTAAGACAAAGACGACCTATTCATAAAAATTTTTACTCAGTTATATCTAATACAAGAAGAATGATTTTTAAGCATTAACATCCTCTTGTTAATTTATCTTCTTATTCTTATTTTATTCTTAATAAACATATATAAAAAAACACATATACTTATTTATTGCAGTTAAATATCTAACTGCAATAAATAAGTATATGTTAATACTTGTACATCGATATGCTTTCAGCAGATTAATGGAGCTAAATTAAAAAAAGTATAATGTTGATTGCCTAAAGAAAAGACACTAAAATCTTACTGATCATATTTATATTGAAAGAGAGAGAGAGAGAGAAGCATTATATATTAATCTAAGCAGACCAGACGGGGCTCCTTTCGACCTCCTTCCGACCTCCATAGAGTCACGTGCTACAACCATAAGAGCCAAGCCATATGAAAACCATCAGTAAAAATGCTGATGTCGTTCTCCATACACTCATTATCTATAACGCCTTCCGCAAGGAGTGTCCGATGAAGTCTTTCGACAATTTTTATTCTACTCATGCGTTCCATCGGCATTTGAGCTTCCAATACCTTCTTACTAACTAGAACCAGAATGCCCTTATGTCCGATGTTCGCCCAAATCTATGCCAAATAGCATAGCGTTCTTTCTAGAATAACACCTAGTTAGTGAACTTTCCTTGACGCACTGATTTGCAATCCGAAAATAATTAAGGACCCAACTTTTATACCAATCCTTCTTCGAGTGAAGAGTATCAGATTTGCAGGCATTTATAGTTAGCCCCTATTCATTGTACCATGCCTCGGTTGTTCTGAGAGATTGTCTCATGCAGCCTTGGATGGTATCAGTAAACCTTCCACCAACCATAAGTGCCAAATCATCGGCATAGAAGGTCATCAATGGTGATGTTCCATAAAAGAGGTAACAAAACTCCTCCCCGAGGGCAATCCTTGACTACCCTTCCTCGGCTTCTAGAACGCCCATTCTTAAGAATTATAGCTCTAGACCTAAGCATAGCGTTGATCTATTTTGAAACAATGGGCAAGAGCATTTTCTTAACTTCGAGAAAAAGATTTTATCAAAGGCACCTACAATTTCCATATAGACGGACCATGCATCGCCACCATTGAAAATTTTTCTTTCCGCGATACTGACAGAGCGGTATCATATCATGTTGATATCTACTCAAGGGTCTACCCGTCAGTATGCGGTTCTCAAGGAAGTCGTCCAACTCCATCTCCATTGTCTTCAAGAGAAAAGATGTCGGGCTAACTGGCCTGAAGAACTTAGCTTCCGTGTAGTCACTTTAGCCCGGATTAGGAAGGAAAACAGCATTAGTTTCCTCCAAGAAACTGTTATATATCCCATCGCGAGACAGGCTATGAATATTTCCCTGATCCATTCAAGCCGGCTGTTTATACCCCATTGTAATAGGGCAGGGGAAATTTCGTCCAGAGTGACTCCTCCAATATTAAACAAAGAAAAACTTATCAGAAGAAAAAATACTGAAATCCTTAAAATTTAACAATATTATCAGCAACGTCAACATTTTTAGATAACATAGTAGATAATAAGTAGTTGATGACTATCGATGTGTATAATAATAATTAATAATTTTGCATAAAATACAATAATATGAATTTAAGTATAATTAAATACACACAACAACAGACACAATTACAAAATGCAAATTATATTATTGAAAATGTTAATAATAAACAATTAATTATACACAGGCTTATAGCAATGATTTTATATTATAATATATAATAAACATTATAATAATTAATACAATATGTGTGAACAAATATGATGAATTCGATCAACTTGCGATTGTTTTATTATAGTCTCTATAAATGATAGAGTCGTTAACTAAGAAGAATAGTTGAATTTGACAATTTTTGTGTTAATTTTTAGGGTTCCGTACACAAAGTGTAAAAACGTAACCCTATTGTTTTCGCTACTATGTCTGTCCGTCTGTCAGCGCCTTTTATCTCTGGAACCGCAATAGGTAGACTCTTGAAATTTTCACAGATGATGTATAGCTGTTGCCGCTATAGCAAAAAATACTAAAACTTATAGGGTGTTCCGAAAGTGACGTGTTATTTGCCTTTATGTCTTTATTTCTTGAGCTATAGGAGCCAACCACTTAAAATTTGCAGACATTAATTCAAACTATGTTCGCGTTATAAGCAAGTATACAATTTTAAACCTAAAAATTAGAGGGTGTTCCGATAGGACGTGATTTGCATGTATATGGCATAAGTTTTACACGATAATAGGTAGACTCTTAAAGTTTTTACAGGTGGTGTATTACTATAACCACTTTAACAAATAGTAAAAATTAAAGGGTGTGCCGACAGTGACGTAATTTACATGCACAATTTTTTAACCATAATAGATAGACTTTTGAAATTTTCACAAATGGTGTATTACTATGACCCCTATAAAAAGAAAACAAACCCTTTAAGGTTTTCCGACAGTGACGTCTTTTGCATGTACAACGACATATTTTTTGAACCGTAATAAGTAGACTCTTCCAATTTGTATAGAAGATGTATTGCCATGGCCGTTATGACAATTACTAAAAATTAAAGGGTGTTCTAACAGTGACATGTTTTTCACGTATAGTAACTTATTTTTTTAATAGGAATATGTAGACTCTTGATATATTCATAGAAAGAGAGTTGCCATGGCCGCCATAGCAAATAACAAAATTAAAGGTTGTTCCGACAGAGACATGATTTTTACTTAAATAGCCTTACTTTTTAAACCGTAATAGGTAGCCTCTTTAAATGTTTACAGTAGATGTTGTACTTCGGCTGCTGTAACAATTACTAATATCTAAAGGGTGTTCCATCAGTGACATATTTTTCACGTATATTACCTTATTTTTTGAACCGCAATAGGTAGGCGCATGTATATTTCTATAGATAGTGTATTACCATGGCCTCTATAACAAAATTTGTTAAATTTAAAGGGTGTTCCAACAGTGATGCAATTATGACTTTAATTTTAAAATTAAAGGGTGACTCATAAGACATGAAAAAATTAATAACTTGAATTTTTAAAGTTCTACTAAACATAGTACGGAACCCTAAGTGTGTGAGTCTAACTCGCACTTGACTATTTTATTTATATTTACCATGACTATTTTATTTATATTTACTATGACTGCCCGGATAAAACCATTCTTTATTTATGATTTATGAAATTTATTGAAGAAATAATGCATAAACCAAGGTCCATAATTATAAGAAGTATTTTCGGTTCATAAAGGGATTATTGAACAACTTTTGTATACAAATTTCATTTATAAACCTTTTATAAAACAAATATATATTGTTTATGAATTTTTCCCTAAATTAAATAAATTAAATACAGAAATTATAAAATGTATTCAAGAAGAAATTTAAGTTTAAGTAAAATATTATTGATTTTTTGTCTTTTTTTTTCTTTTACAAATAACAAATCTTAAGCAGTAAAACTTGTCTAAAGAAATAGAGAAATAAAGTAAAACAGAAAATATTATGAAACATTAAAAGATAACCTCGTTAGCATGCAAATTAAGAAGTTCAGGAATAAAGAAAAGAGAAAAACATAAAAATATATTTTTATACTTTTTTTAGATCGAAAAAAGTTTAACGCTTTAATTTTTAATTAATAAAATGTAAAGTAGATGTATAAAAAATTTATTAAGTTCATAACAAAAAGAATATAAATGTTTTAAAAAATATATACATATAAACATTTTTATACCAACATTTTACATAAAATAACAAACGAAATAAATTAATGAATTTTATTGTTCAAACAAAAAATTTGATTTATAAGAAGAATATAAATTTAAGATGTATAATAAATAATAAAAAAATAAATAATAATAAAATTAAGAATAAAAAAAAAATAAATAAATTTTTTAAATGTGTTATTAATAATTTTTAATTAACAGTTGTATACCTTGTTCTTTAAGAAATCTACGTGGTAAAAATGTGTTGTTAACTTCTTATTTTATATATTTCTCATACAAAGATTACCGCAACTCAAGTAAACGGATGTAATTTTCCGGCTTTTAGTAGTTCAGTAGGCACCCAGCATCTTAGCTACAAATAGGATGACTAAAAGAAACATACAAAACTGTATTGTATGTAGTTTGAACATTTTTTGCACGCAAACAATTTATTGTGTTGGAAAAAGTGTTTTTTCGTTGTTATTGTGGCCAAAATTTAAAAAAAAAATAATTCTGTTTTTAGGGTTATGGATGGTGGCCTGCAACAGAATCGTAGTAACGTTTACAGAGTTACAATTTACCATTTGAATACGAACCTCAAAAAATGACATTTTATTCATTATTTATTTTTATTTCTTCATGATTTAAATTGTGTGTATTTCAAGTGCATCAGCACAGTATTGTTGCTTATTTTACAATTAACAATCTGGAATTAAAAATCGTTATTTCTTTATTTTTTATTTACTTATACAGTACTTTTTGAAGCGCTTACGTCTATTCTATAAGGGTCTAGAAATATTGAGTTATTTTAAAGTTAAATTAACTACCCGTTTGAAAGGAGAAATACATTTTGCTCTTCTCTCACAATTCAACACCTATAACTACAGCAAAACATTCATGTAATAAGGAAATAAAAGCGAAGCAAAAAACGAAGAACCAAAAAAGAAACCCTTGAAAAGTAGCAAAATTGTAACCGTTAAGATTTTAAATTAAGGATGTAAAATAAAGTATATTAAGCAAAAATTAAAAATTTACATAATTGGATGATTTAAATTTAAATATATCTATGTATATATGCGAGAGTTTTTTAGGGTTCCGTACACAAAGTGTAAAAACGAAACCCTATTGTTTTCGCTACAATGTCAGCGCCTTTTATCTCTGGAACCGTAATAGGTAGACTCTTGAAATTTTCATAGATGATGTATAGTTATAGCCGCTATAGCAACAAATACTAAAACTTATAGGGTGTTCCAATATAGAGGTGTTATTTACGAAAATGTGTTTATTTCTTGAACTGTAGGAGGGATACACTTGAAATTTACAAACAGTTATTTAAACTTAGTTCACTATATAAACAAGTATAAAAATATAAAACTAAAAACTAAAGGGTGTTCCGATAGTGGTGTGAAATGCATGTATAACGCATAAGTTTTGTACCATAATAGGTAGACTCTTGAAATTTTCACAGAAGGTGTATAGCGATGGCCGGTAAACCAACGAAAATTAAAATTAAAATTAACTGTAGGAGGCATACACTAAAAATTTACAAACTCTAATAAAAACGTAGTTCGCCTTATATACAAGTCTAAAAAATAAACCTAAAAATTAAAGGGTGTTCCGATAGTAGTGTGATTTGCATGAATAAGGCCAAAGTTTTGAACCGTAATAGGTAGGCGCTTGAAATTTTCACAGAAAGAAAACTGTGACCGCTATACTAGCAAATACTAAAACTTATAGGGTGTTCCGATAGAGAGGTATTATTCACGAATATGTGCTTATTCCTTGAACTGTAGGAGGAATTCACTAAAAATATGCAAGCACTAAATCAAAATTAGTTCGCTGTATAAACAAGTCTGAAAAAAATAAACCTAAAAATTAAAGGGTGTTCCGATAGTGAAGTGATTCGCATGTATTAGGCCTAAGTTTTGAACCATAATAGGTAAACTCTTGAAAATTTTACCAAAGGTGTATAACTATGGCCGCTATTGCAAAAACTACTAAAACTAATAGGGTGTTCCAATGGAGAGGTGTTATTTACGAATATGTGTTTATTTCTTACAAACAGTAATTAAAACTTAGTTCGCTTTATAAACAAGTCTAAAAAATAAACCTAAAAATTAAAGGGTGTTCCGATAGTGGTGTGCTTTGTATGTGTAAGGCCTAAGTTTTGAACCATAATAGGTAGACTCTTGAAAATTTTACCAAAACTGTATAACTTCGGCCACAATAGCAAAAAATACGAAAACGTAGGGTTTTCCAAAACTGACGTGTTATTTACGTTTATGTCTTTTTTTTGAGCTGTAAGAGGAAACCACTTACAATTTGCAGACTGTAATTAAAACTATGTTTGATTTATAAACAAGTATACAAAATTGAACTTAAATATTAAAGGGTGTTCCAATAGTGACGTGATTTGCATGTATATAGCCTAAGTTTTGATTGAATAGGTGGAATCTTGAAATTTTTACAGGTGGTGTATAACTATGTCCAGTATAACAAATAATAAAAATTAAAGGGTTTTCCGCCAGTGACGTGATTTGCATGTATAAAGCCTTAATTCTGGAACCGTAACAGGTAGACTCTTGAAATTTTGTACAGAAGATGTGTTGCCACGGCCGATATGATAATTATTAAAAATTAAAGGGTGCTCCGACAGTGACACGTTATTCACTTATAGTGACTTATTTTTTAATCGCAATAAGTAGACTCTTAATATATTTATAGAAAGGAAGTTGCCATGGCCACTATAATGAATAATAAAATTAAAGGGTGTTCCGACAGTGACATGATTTTATAAACCGTAATAGATACCCTCTTGAAATGTTTACAGTAGATGTGTTACTTCGGCCGCTTAAATTGAAGTGTGTCCATTAGTAACGTGTTTTTCACGAATATTACCTTATTTTTTTACCGCAATTTTAATAGAAAGTGTATTACCATGGCCGCTATAAAATGAATTACATATTAAAATTTAAAGGGTGTTCTAATTATGATGCAATTTTCGCAAATATTACTTTAATTTTAAAATTTAATGGTGTCCCATAAGACATAAAGAAATAAACAACTGGAATTTTAAATTATACTGAACATAGTACGGAACCCTACGTGTGCGAGTCTAACTCGCCCTTAATTTTTATTGATTATAAATATACTGGGTTTAAATTTGGGAAATATGGTGGTCGATGGCGCCAAGACTTTTTGAAAGGTCCAATGCTTACCACTCACCAAAATTAGTAACGTTTTCAAGGTAACAATGCACATAGCAGCCGTGCTAAATGTGGTTTTTGTGTTTTTCGTAATTTTAAAAAGTTTTAGTTTGAAAATAAAAAGTTTTTAACAATTAAACTTTTTTTGTTTAAAATCTGTTTTTAAATTTTGCACAAAACTTTTTTTAGAAAACTGATTTAACTTCATACATAAAAAAATTGTGTTTAGATTTTTATTTATAGAGTTAGAATTAAAAAAAAACATCCGGTTGATGATTGGCTGGCGTCTTTTCTCTTGCTGAATATATGTATTAAATTTATACATAACCATATAACATTAAACTTGTGCGATTGCTGTAAAGAAAATTAAAAATCCGCTGGCGGATTTGATATACATCGCACACTTTTCCTTTGGATTGAAATTTTTTTTCCTAAAAAAAATGTTTTTTTAAATGTAAGACTTTTCATGGCAACACTGATGGAAGAAGAAATTTTTAGGGGGAAAAAGTAAAGTCTGCCAAAATATGAATGAATTGGGACAGTGGAGTTGTACCTCCTATACAAAGTGAAAAATTATTATCGTTTACATAGAGTACTATAATAGGTATGGTCTTGAAAGTAGGTAAAATTAACCCTTATATCCTTGAGAATACTCTAGAAAAACATAGGCTGGAGTTGGACAGTGATCATTGTACCCCCCGTACAAAGTAAAAAACTAATATCGTGTATCTAGAGAACTCAATTAGATAGGACGTTGGTATTTTGTACTAGTAACCCCTATATTAACGTACATAGTCAAGCTAAACATAGGCAGAAATTGAATAGTGGTCGTGGTACCTCCGATACAAAGTAAAAATAATTATCGTATTTCTGGCGAACTACAATATATAATGCCTTGAAGCTTTGCTCATGTGCATAGTCTACCAAAATACAAATTGTTATAGGACAGTTGGCGTGGCACCTTCCATAAAAAATTAAAAAATATTATCGTGTACCTGGAGAACTATAATAGCTAGAGTCTTGAAACTGCACACAAACCCTCAAAATAATGTGCACTGTCTAGCAAACTACAGATTGGATTATAATAGTGGGAGTGGTACCTTCCATAAAAAGTAAAAAAATATACAGTAGACGTCGTACCTTGCACATTTGCGATGTGAGAATAGCGTGCGTTTTCCTGTTAAAGATGGGCCATAATTTATTGTTTTTTTTTTTTTTTGTGAACGGGTGTAGTGAAACGCACCGGGGATAGCTGGTACTGTATAAAACCAACTTTTAATCTTCTAAACATATGTGGAAAATTTGATGATTTCTTTTTTTAATAGCAAGTAATTTAGAGGAATCAAACAAAAATTAACCGCTTATTTGATTACCTGTTAATAGATAGAATACCTGTTAATAAATAAGAGATATTGTTGTATAATACAAGTAATTAGAAAAGAGGATTAGAAAAATAGTAATTAAAAATAAAATAAAAAGAATTCTTAGAGAATCGACTTATAGTCTCTCAGACACAAAAATACTTATTCAACTTGGAAACTTTACTTTTTTATAATACAAGCAAAAACACTTAAAAATATTTAACCAACACATATGCTCGTAAAATTAACTGTAGGAGGCATACACTAAAAATTTACAAACTCTAATAAAAACGTAGTTCGCCTTATATACAAGTCTAAAAAATAAACCTAAAAATTAAAGGGTGTTCCGATAGTAGTGTGATTTGCATGAATAAGGCCAAAGTTTTGAACCGTAATAGGTAGGCGCTTGAAATTTTCACAGAAAGAAAACTGTGACCGCTATACTAGCAAATACTAAAACTTATAGGGTGTTCCGATAGAGAGGTATTATTCACGAATATGTGCTTATTCCTTGAACTGTAGGAGGAATTCACTAAAAATATGCAAGCACTAAATCAAAATTAGTTCGCTGTATAAACAAGTCTGAAAAAAATAAACCTAAAAATTAAAGGGTGTTCCGATAGTGAAGTGATTCGCATGTATTAGGCCTAAGTTTTGAACCATAATAGGTAAACTCTTGAAAATTTTACCAAAGGTGTATAACTATGGCCGCTATTGCAAAAACTACTAAAACTAATAGGGTGTTCCAATGGAGAGGTGTTATTTACGAATATGTGTTTATTTCTTACAAACAGTAATTAAAACTTAGTTCGCTTTATAAACAAGTCTAAAAAATAAACCTAAAAATTAAAGGGTGTTCCGATAGTGGTGTGCTTTGTATGTGTAAGGCCTAAGTTTTGAACCATAATAGGTAGACTCTTGAAAATTTTACCAAAACTGTATAACTTCGGCCACAATAGCAAAAAATACGAAAACGTAGGGTTTTCCAAAACTGACGTGTTATTTACGTTTATGTCTTTTTTTTGAGCTGTAAGAGGAAACCACTTACAATTTGCAGACTGTAATTAAAACTATGTTTGATTTATAAACAAGTATACAAAATTGAACTTAAATATTAAAGGGTGTTCCAATAGTGACGTGATTTGCATGTATATAGCCTAAGTTTTGATTGAATAGGTGGAATCTTGAAATTTTTACAGGTGGTGTATAACTATGTCCAGTATAACAAATAATAAAAATTAAAGGGTTTTCCGCCAGTGACGTGATTTGCATGTATAAAGCCTTAATTCTGGAACCGTAACAGGTAGACTCTTGAAATTTTGTACAGAAGATGTGTTGCCACGGCCGATATGATAATTATTAAAAATTAAAGGGTGCTCCGACAGTGACACGTTATTCACTTATAGTGACTTATTTTTTAATCGCAATAAGTAGACTCTTAATATATTTATAGAAAGGAAGTTGCCATGGCCACTATAATGAATAATAAAATTAAAGGGTGTTCCGACAGTGACATGATTTTATAAACCGTAATAGATACCCTCTTGAAATGTTTACAGTAGATGTGTTACTTCGGCCGCTTAAATTGAAGTGTGTCCATTAGTAACGTGTTTTTCACGAATATTACCTTATTTTTTTACCGCAATTTTAATAGAAAGTGTATTACCATGGCCGCTATAAAATGAATTACATATTAAAATTTAAAGGGTGTTCTAATTATGATGCAATTTTCGCAAATATTACTTTAATTTTAAAATTTAATGGTGTCCCATAAGACATAAAGAAATAAACAACTGGAATTTTAAATTATACTGAACATAGTACGGAACCCTACGTGTGCGAGTCTAACTCGCCCTTAATTTTTATTGATTATAAATATACTGGGTTTAAATTTGGGAAATATGGTGGTCGATGGCGCCAAGACTTTTTGAAAGGTCCAATGCTTACCACTCACCAAAATTAGTAACGTTTTCAAGGTAACAATGCACATAGCAGCCGTGCTAAATGTGGTTTTTGTGTTTTTCGTAATTTTAAAAAGTTTTAGTTTGAAAATAAAAAGTTTTTAACAATTAAACTTTTTTTGTTTAAAATCTGTTTTTAAATTTTGCACAAAACTTTTTTTAGAAAACTGATTTAACTTCATACATAAAAAAATTGTGTTTAGATTTTTATTTATAGAGTTAGAATTAAAAAAAAACATCCGGTTGATGATTGGCTGGCGTCTTTTCTCTTGCTGAATATATGTATTAAATTTATACATAACCATATAACATTAAACTTGTGCGATTGCTGTAAAGAAAATTAAAAATCCGCTGGCGGATTTGATATACATCGCACACTTTTCCTTTGGATTGAAATTTTTTTTCCTAAAAAAAATGTTTTTTTAAATGTAAGACTTTTCATGGCAACACTGATGGAAGAAGAAATTTTTAGGGGGAAAAAGTAAAGTCTGCCAAAATATGAATGAATTGGGACAGTGGAGTTGTACCTCCTATACAAAGTGAAAAATTATTATCGTTTACATAGAGTACTATAATAGGTATGGTCTTGAAAGTAGGTAAAATTAACCCTTATATCCTTGAGAATACTCTAGAAAAACATAGGCTGGAGTTGGACAGTGATCATTGTACCCCCCGTACAAAGTAAAAAACTAATATCGTGTATCTAGAGAACTCAATTAGATAGGACGTTGGTATTTTGTACTAGTAACCCCTATATTAACGTACATAGTCAAGCTAAACATAGGCAGAAATTGAATAGTGGTCGTGGTACCTCCGATACAAAGTAAAAATAATTATCGTATTTCTGGCGAACTACAATATATAATGCCTTGAAGCTTTGCTCATGTGCATAGTCTACCAAAATACAAATTGTTATAGGACAGTTGGCGTGGCACCTTCCATAAAAAATTAAAAAATATTATCGTGTACCTGGAGAACTATAATAGCTAGAGTCTTGAAACTGCACACAAACCCTCAAAATAATGTGCACTGTCTAGCAAACTACAGATTGGATTATAATAGTGGGAGTGGTACCTTCCATAAAAAGTAAAAAAATATACAGTAGACGTCGTACCTTGCACATTTGCGATGTGAGAATAGCGTGCGTTTTCCTGTTAAAGATGGGCCATAATTTATTGTTTTTTTTTTTTTTTGTGAACGGGTGTAGTGAAACGCACCGGGGATAGCTGGTACTGTATAAAACCAACTTTTAATCTTCTAAACATATGTGGAAAATTTGATGATTTCTTTTTTTAATAGCAAGTAATTTAGAGGAATCAAACAAAAATTAACCGCTTATTTGATTACCTGTTAATAGATAGAATACCTGTTAATAAATAAGAGATATTGTTGTATAATACAAGTAATTAGAAAAGAGGATTAGAAAAATAGTAATTAAAAATAAAATAAAAAGAATTCTTAGAGAATCGACTTATAGTCTCTCAGACACAAAAATACTTATTCAACTTGGAAACTTTACTTTTTTATAATACAAGCAAAAACACTTAAAAATATTTAACCAACACATATGCTCGTACAATTACTCCTTTGCAACAACGAAATTTTGTTACTAAAAAGTTATTAAAAACTTTTGCAACCATAAAGAATCGGCTCTTAACGTGTGTGTTTGTTATTGAATAAAGTTTTGCAATTTTTTTTTAAGTTCAGTATATGGCATGTATGTGCAGTGTGTGGAATAAACCTACATTTTTATCCAGCAAATCTATTGCACGTTTGTGTTATGAAACTTTTTTTGTTTTTGCTGTATGTGATCTTTAGAACAAATTATTTTTACTTAAACATTTGCTTATTTGCTTTATTGATAATCGACTTAAATGTTTGCTTGGCAAACGTAATATTAAATAAAATATAAAAAATTGTTTTAAATTTTCATATTTTTGTAATTTTTTTTTGTCAAAGTTTTTTTTTTCATAATATTAAATATACAAGTTAGTGTGTGTGACTTTGAACAAGTGTGAGAGTTAATGACAAAACACAGGTGTACATAAAAAGTCACTTAGGAAAATTAAATCATTGAGAAACCATATGTTTTGAAAACTTATCAAGTTATATCTTAATTTTTTATCGCTAGAAACACACTTAGTTTTGGAAACAATATATATACTTTCTTTAGATAATAAATTATTTTAAATTATTTACATTAATTCACAGTTATTTTAATAAAAAAATATGTTTTCAGTTAATGAATGTTTGAAATTCTTAAGTCTTGAGACTAATTGTTGTAAAAAAAACATTGTGTAATTTAATACTTTTTAATTTACATATTATGGATATTGCCATTGTGATCTTAACCGTGTTGTTGGTTTATAAAATAAAAACATATAAAGTTTATAGGAAGCAGGGGTGTCCTTGGGCGCATCATTTTGTTAATTTGTAAATATAATTATACCTCGCTTTAGTATCGCAGCATGCACGTCATACGCAATCAATATTTTATAAGAATCATGTATGATACAGTCCAACATCAGTTCAGACATCAGTTCAAACATCAACGACTAAAAAACATATTGGTTAATCGATAAGTGCTGTAGTTATTGGCATGCCTGAGAAATAAAGTTGTACGCATCAAGAGGACCGCTTTACGAAGGATTTTGCACCGTGATTTGCAATTATAAGCATATAAGAAATAACTGACGAAAAAACGAAATCTTCCACAGATGTCATTGTGCAATATTTAATACATATTTTTGACATAATGTCTATTAACATAGCCACCTAATTTTAACAGCAATCGATAAAACTTTAAACTCCTTATCAAGGATAGATCGATTGATAGTAAGCTAATAATCATCTAATGGGTGATGTTTTTGAGGTTAGGATTTTCATGCATTAGTATTTGACAGATCACGTGAGATTTCAGACAAAGAGAAAGATGCTCAGTATGCTTTGACATTTCATCATGAATAGACTTACTAACGAGCAACGCTTGCAAATCATTGAATTTTATTACCAAAATCAGTGTTCGGTTCGAAATGTTCAAATGTGACAAATTTTGTTCAGCGATGAGGCTCATTTCTGGTTGAATGGCTACGTAAATAAGCAAAATTGCCGCATTTGGAGTGAAGAGCAACCAGAAGCCGTTCAAGAACTGCCCATGCATCCCGAAAAATGCACTGTTTGGTGTGGTTTGTACGCTGGTGGAATCATTGGACCGTATTTTTTCAAAGATGCTGTTGGACACAACGTTACGGTGAATGGCGATCGCTATCGTTCGATGCTAACAAACTTTTTGTTGCAAAAAATGGAACAACTGAACTTGGTTGACATGTGGTTTCAACAAGATGGCGCTACATGCCACACAGCTCGCGATTCTATGGCCATTTTGAGGGAAAACTTCGGAGAACAATTCATCTCAAGAAATGGACCGGTAAGTTGGCCACCAAGATCATGCGATTTGACGCCTTTAGACTATTTTTTGTGGGGCTACGTCAAGTCTAAAGTCTACAGAAATAAGCCAGCAACTATTCCAGCTTTGGAAGACAACATTTCCGAAGAAATTCGGGCTATTCCGGCCGAAATGCTCGAAAAAGTTGCCCAAAATTGGACTTTCCGAATGGACCACCTAAGACGCAGCCGCGGTCAACATTTAAATGAAATTATCTTCAAAAAGTAAATGTCATGGACCAATCTAACGTTTCAAATAAAGAACCGATGAGATTTTGCAAATTTTATGCGTTTTTTTTTAAAAAAAAGTTCTCAAGCTCTTAAAAAATCACTTGTTAGTAATCATCTTGTACAGAGCCAAAATTTGCTATAAGGCAGTGTTGGATCTCAATAAGATTTTCTCTATGAAACTCTTTTAGGCTAAGGGGTATCCCATCAGAAATAAAATAAGATATTTTTAATGGGATTCCTTCACTTCAAATATATTTTTTCTTAAATATAGACATAATTAATTTTACTGGAAATTAGAATAATTTGTTTTATTATTCGAAAACATTCAATAGGTCAATATATATAGCTATTTTTAAAAATATCAGGCGAAAATTTCAACGTTCCCTAATTATTTTTTTTTTTTTTTAATATACAAACTTCCCATATATCGAAGACTTTTTCTGTACATACACGTACGGATACAAAATCTTGTTAATATACATAGGTATATGCCGGCATTTCAAACCATAATAATGGTGCAATACTAAATTTATATTTCGTTTTTTTCTTTTTTGTCTTTTTCACCATAAACTTTACACTCTTAAATATTTTTATGGCTTTTCACACATGCAACATTATTTACAGTTATTTTTTTTAAAACCTTTTTTGTTGATGTAGTAGCAATTAGATGGAAAAATTGTAAGGGATAAACTCTATGAAATGGTTTGTGGCCACAAATATTTAGAAAAGGTTTTTACTATTTTTTGTTTAGTTTTTTAACATAACTTCTGATCAAACCATGGTCCCATTCTAAATTTTTCATCGTATTCTCACAAAGCCACACCAAAAAAACACATGTAAATCAAATTGAACGCTATCTCAAAAAACTATTTTTTTTACTTACAAATATTTGTTTCAATGTTTTTTTGAATGGTATTAAATTAAAGCTTATTAAATCCTCTTTAAAATGAGCTATATAATCAACTAGTTTCGTAATTGCATGTGTAATTAATTACAACCCGTAATTGAAATCCCCCAAGTCTGGCGCAGGTAAATCTATATTAAAACTAGTAGTCTAGAGTTATTCATAATCGGTTTAAATAATTTAGCATCTTGGCTTGATAGCAGCGAGTACACCTAACTACGGATCTAGTTACAGGCCGACACAATATTAGGGTATAAGTCGACATATTGACAGGATACAAACTTATAGTAAGATGATCCTTATTTATATCAGTTTGCAATTTCTTTAATCCGAAATGTTATTACTAGGTTTATTAAGTTCTTTCATGGTTTTTATTAAAAAAAATTACAATTACAACCGAAACGAAATGCTTTATATTAAGCACTTAACCCAAAAAGTTTTTGAACTAAAAATATTTTTGTAATATTAATAATAATTTTTTTTGTTCGAACTTTTCATAACAGTAACTTTGAAGATTGTTTCTTAGACCATGGTTTTTATTTGCTTCCTTTTTTGGCTAGTACTTGTCACAAATTACTAAGTTCAATGGCTTAATATTTGAGTACAAAAAAAAAATAATGAAAAATAAATGTGTCAGAGTAAAAAACACGTAAAATCTTAATAGGCAGTGTGAAAATTTTACTTTCCTAACTTTCTCTAAAACCAAAGATTGTTTTTTAGTTTTTGTTCTTTCTTACACAAAAATAAAATAAAAGTTTGAATACTAATTAACAACTTGCTTGAAAAATTTGATGAAGGAAAATATTTCAGATTTATTAGGTTTTATTACTGTTGTTTTTTGTTGCTGTTAATGGGCTACAACAACTTCAACTGAAATAAGTTTTAATGTTTTATATTTGTAACTCAACCAAGTTAATCCTAATTTTTATTTGGCTTGTCATCAAGTGTCAGAAAAATTACACAAAACCAAGAAAATAACAAATATGAAAAGTTTACAAAAGAAAACCTTTTCATAGCTTTGGTTTGTTCCGACAATACGACAAAATAATAATGTTAGAAAAATAAAAAGAAAAAGTTATTAAACTGCACAAAAAAAAATTTCAATTAATTTTTTTTATAACAACTATGTCAAACAATTTCAATCAGTTCAAAAAAAAAACCTGAAGCTTGACTAAGATTTATGCTCGTATTTTGAAAATCTGTTTTTACTTATAAAATGTTTATTGAAGAATATTTTATGGAAACATTTATAAACCAAAAATATTTTCTATGCAAAGTATTAAGTAGCAGGTAATATTTGATCTTTTTTTGAGTACTCAATACTCAAAAGTTGTTACTCGGTACTTTATATTATAGGTTATATTTTGAGAAATAATTTAAACTTTTGGATCATTTGGTAGTCGTTTTGTGTCGCGTAAACAATGCCAGGCCTTAAGTAACAAAAATTGAAATAAAACAATCAAGCATAGCGATGAAAATGTTATGATGAGGATATCAATTGGGTTCGAAATTCAGTTTTAATAGAAGGCATAATGAATAAAATGGATTACTTGAAGATATTAATTGAAAATTAAGCGCAATCAGCTGTAAAATTAAATATAAGTGGTAAGTATTGCCTTGTTCAGGACAACGACCTGAAACATTCTTCCCTATTGGTTAAATAATGACTTCTAAATAACGTCAAAAAAGCTATCCTATGGTTGTATATGTAGACTAAATTACGCAAGCACCAATTTAGGTGCAAAAAATAACTCAAAAATGCCCTCCAGGATATATGGGATAATATACCTCCAAATAGTACAGAAAATATGGTTCATTCTAGGAAAAGAAGGCTTAAAGTTGTGTTGGAAAAAGGATAAAGGTGGCCACACCAAGTTCTAATTTTTGTTCTAGTGCCTATTTTATTGCACCCCTCTGAAGGAAAACTTAGTATACAACTTTTTCTTTGGTATAAAAATTGGGGTATTTCGAGTTTTATTTATTTTCACTATTAATATTTAACAATTACATATAGCCAAGTGTATCAGCTACAATTTATGTATTTATGTAGCTGATACATTTGGCTATAAATTGCTTTTGGTCTACAGAGATATTTAGTGTTGAAGATGGAACAAGTTTTGTATAAGTTTTTTTTGGTTCACTGTACCCATATGATAAGTACCCATATAATATGTATTGAGTAGTATCGAGTAATTAAAAGTTGTAGACATTGCCATCACTATTCTACTAACATTCTGAAAGTTTTGGATTATCTAAGGAGAAGAGTTTTTAGCTAGATATAGTTAGAATATAATGTATAATTAAATATATAAATTGCTAGCTATATCCAAAGTGTTTTGCCTTAATATTTTTTAAGGTACTAAAATTAAAAATGATTTAAGTCTTTAAGTTCTAATATTAAAAACTTCACTGTATTTTTATAGTTTTACTTTAATAATTATGTCACAAAAATAAGGTACACGAACAGTTTTTTTCAGTTTAAGTTCAGCTTCTCTACACCTATCCACAACAGTTGGAAGTAAAATTTTGGCCAAGCTTAAACTCGAAAACGCAGGTTTTACTCAGAGAGGGTAACAGATCGTTCCGTCCTTATCAACACTATACTAGTTTCCTAGGGTCACGACAATAATTTTTCGCGTTTTATGAGGATACCCCTCGCCAACAATTCGAAGACAGCCAGTTTTATGCTTGAATATGCCCAAAAATACCGGGGATAATATTATAGAATTTCAAACCCTCATCTATAATAGTTCCGAAGTTACATAGTGATAAATATTTACTTTGTATGGGAGTTACCACACCTAGTCTACTAATCCACACATTTTTTTGTGCGGCATTGCACATGAATAAGAGAGATCATCGTACAAAATTGCAAGAATCTGTATTGTTCCCCAATTACTCCATAATAATTTTTTTTGATGGGAGTTACTATCCTCATTGTTTCCATTCAGCCTGTTTTCAGCTTTTTTTCAAGACTCTTTCTAGTATAGTGCTCTAGAAATTTGCAGGAACGAGGAACCCAACTTTGAGAATAAATAGCGCTACCCCTGGTAAGAGGATGATTCCTACCGTCAAAACTAAAGCTCAGATACTCCTATATTCACGTCAAATTTTGAATCAATCGGCCTAGCCCTTTACAAATGGCTGAGTTACTTCCAAACTATTTTGATTCTGCTCCACTATGAAATGCATGGAATCAATTTACTCATCATATGTTACCATAAACGTTATTATTGAAACTTAGATGTTATTAATATACTTTTTAATATAAAATAATTAAATCTTGTAAGAAAATGATTAACCCTAGTCCTTATACCCGAGTACAGGTGTGGCCACTGGCACTTTGGAGTAATGCACCTCATAAATGGCTTACACTTTTCTATTGAAATTTCGTATCTAAGGAAGTGGCAACTGACACCTCAATTACTATCTTAGGTCAAACCACTGAGGATCTATGAGCTTCTTAAGCCGAGAACGTATACCCAAGTACAGATGTGGCCACTAATGCTATTGTATTAATAAAATTATTAAAGACTCTGTTTTTTTGTGGTAATGTAAATTTATTTTATTTATTATTACTTACTTTGTTAATTAAAACTTAACTTATTTATTTTTTGTCGTCATTATTGCAAGTTTTGCATACAAAGAAATTGGTCGAATGTTGCACACATATTGGCCGTTTACATTCATCGCACATGTTACGAGAGCGTCTTCTGTGTTCGTCGTGAATATAACACAAATAGCAGCTCCAACTTGGAATTTTTTTCCTCGTTGAACCGCTGCTACACTCGTTAAAGAGTGTAGGGTCAACTTTTTCATTTAAGACCGTGTTTATATAGCTCGCTATGCCAAGATTCGTTTTAAAGTTACGCATTATCTAAACACTGACTGACCGGCTTTCAATGAATGGCCTACATAACTCCTTAGCGAGCTGGCGAAGAAAACGTGTCTTAGCTTACTATATGGATGTCTTTATTTTTTCAAAGTATATGTTATACGCTGACAATGCCAACAAATCAATCATATTAAAAAAGAGAGATAATGGCCAACGCTTAGTCTATCTTTGGCAAGTATATTCTCTTAGTAGTTGCTTAAAAGTTATAACGAAAGATGCGAATAATTACTACTGGCCACACCTGTACTTGGGTATACGTCCACGTAATAAAAGTTGGGTATAAGGACTATGGTTAAATTTTTGTTTCTTGCAATTTTATTCATATATTCTTGAAATATAATTGAACTAAAAATAAGTGTTCACATCTTAATACAAAAATTATACTTAATTAAGTCCAAAATTTATCAAATTTATCAAATTTATTTTTCGGTTGATATTTTTTCCTGTCATAAAAAAATCTTAATGTCCCTATAAGTGTAAAGTTAAATAAAAAATCATAAAAGCAATCAATTTAGTGGTAACTAAGTTTTGGTAGAAGCAAGTAGTGTTGTTTATAGATGGTTTTTAGTTGTTATACTTCTTATCATAAGAACAAACTAGCTAAAGACGAATATAAATAATTTAACTTTAGATATGTAAAACAAAAAAACACAAACATTAATTTATGACTATTGTTATTCTCTTTTTAAGTTTAAGTGTTAAACTACCAAGCGTTTTTACTTTTATAAATACAAAGTTTATTCTCAAGTAGTTTTTTGTTTGTTTTAGATTTGAAACCATAAAACCGTCCCTTTTAAGTTTTTACGTCTTGGGCACAAGGCTAGCTTTTGATGACAGCAGCATAAAAAACGAATAACAAGTGGATCCCCAGAGACACATTTTGTTACACAGCTTTAAAAAATATATTTATATTCGGTTTTTTTTTTGCACAATGTACATTTGTTCTTTTTGAAGTTTTCTTTACGTGCTTTTTAGTAGACTAAAAGTTTATTTTTTTAAATATTATTTTATTCTTTTATCTTTACCACTACCCACCCATTTTTAGCTCATTACAAAGTAATGCTGCTACATTTCCATGTTATTTTAGTGATATTTAGCAGAACAAAATGACGGCCTTAGAGTGTGTTTTCACTTCAGGGCATAGAAAATGCCAGAAGCATAAAAACTGAAAATAAAGACTTTGATGTTGACATGCACTCTTGGGAGCAGCGAAAGCGGTTGAAAAATAATTATTACAATAAAATGGCAAATATGAATATAATTATTAATGCGTCAAAAGGCTAATCTAAACAAAACATTTCCCATAAATACATGTTATAATGTGTAAGATAAAAGTAAATGTCACAGAAAATTAAAAATACTAATAATTTATAATTTAATTCAGGGATGAGCATTAAATTTATTTTGGTATAAAAATATCTTTGGTGTAATATATCTTATAATGTTTTAGATCCCCAGAGTACATTCAAAGAAAAAATTGGTTAGGCTATGGTAACAGGAACCACATTAACTTCTCTGTAACAATGTATGGTTGCGATGAACTAATTTTAGTTGTTTGTAACATTACTTTGGTTCCGATACACCAGTCTTAATTAAGATTTTATCATTAAATGGTTATTACATCCAAAAAATGCAACATGGTTGGTTTGAACTATATAATTTTCAATTCGCAACCAGGGTTTTATAAATATTGAAAAATAATATAATATATTTTTAATTATAATGTAAATATTTAAATTTTTATACATATCGCACCGTAAATACTAAAGGGTCACAACTCAAAATACTAAAATTTTTAGGTGAGACAAAAAACTGTTTATGTAAAAATGATTGTAATATTTAAAGAAAATATTGTTCCATTATGAAAAAATTCAATATTGAAGAAGGTTCTGCTATACTTTTTTCAACTTTATATTATGTTTGCGAAAAAAAATAAAATTTATTTATTACTAAAAATAATTCTCTTTAGTTCATCGTACAGAAGCAACACACTTAATATAAAAATAGACATAACTGTATTTTTCCAGTTAAAGAAGATAGTGATGTGAAAGAAATTTTTGCAGTAGTTAGAGATACATATGTACTCTGAATTAATTTATGAAAAAAATCGGTTTTTGAAAATTTTGAGTTGTGACCCTTTTGTATTTAGAGTGCGATATGCTTATTTTATTCATACGTAACCAAATAATGTTTGCTTTTATTCGTTGGGTTTGACATTTTTTTTAATAATAAAATTATAGTAAAAAATATGTTTAAACAAAAATTGTAGCAAAATTATATGTATTATGTTTTGCTTATTTATGTATAAATGAAATCTACATGACAATTTCATTGTTACAACAATTCGCAAAACTGAAATTTTTGATAATAATAAGAAATAAACAAATGTCTCCTCACCGCAGGAAAGCACGTCAACCACCGTCTTGATCAACGTTTAGGTGACAAAGACTATAAAAAGGTCTTTTTGGGCACAATATGGAATCCCAATCCCTTTGATGGTGCATCCTATGCCAAGGCAATTGTACTTAAGAAAGTTGGTGTTGAATCCAAACAACCTGATTCTGCTATCCGTAAGTGTGTGAGAGTGCACTTGATTAAGAATATTAAAAAAATCACAGTTTTTGTACCTTGAACTACATAAAAAACGATGAAGTGTTAGTTGCTAACATTTCGTTGTTGGCCTTATATAAAAAAAGAAGGCCCAACATCTTAAGAAGTTTGTGTTTTATTCCATTTATAATAAAACTATTTTTATTTTTTGTTCCCTACATGTAATTGTTTATTAATTTAATCGCTTAATTTAACCATAATATTATAAAATTATTTAATCATATATTACGCACAACCATATAATTTAACCATAACATGTTGCTCTTAGATTATGGTTACGTTAGCCATGTTTTTTCTTACACATATATTACTGAACAGAAAAAAATCCAAAACCAAAATATTGTTTGAATAAAAGTCTACATCTTATAACTTCCCCGTATTAGCCAAAAGTTCCTAGTATTTTTTTTATAGCTGTGTACTGCCAAACGGAAAGTTTCCTGAAAAATTTAAAACTTTCATTACAGACTGTTTTGTTTGCAAATACTTCTTATGGCAAACTGAAATATTTTGCTATCGTGTTCATCAAAGCGTATACGTAATATTTAACTAAACGTTACTGATACGTTAGTACTATAATGCTGTAAATAAATTCTGTACAAACCTACATATTATACATTTTCTTAAATTGTAAATAAAATTTAACTTATGTTATGCTTTATCGTATTTTTTTTTTCATTTTCTAATGTGCTCCTATATTGCATATTTTTGCAATTTGTTGTTCAATTTATAAGAAATATATTTTAGTAAAAAACTAAACTTTAGCAACATTACAGTTTTAATTAAAATCTTAACTATGATTACCCAAACGTATATTTTTTACTAAAAAGCTAATTCTTCAAACTTTATTCAAGCGCAAAGGGACTCATTTTGGCCCGCGGAGGTACGATACTGACTGATAGTCAAAATTCGGACAAAAAAAAAACATATTGGTATAAAAAGAAGTCGTATTTAGACCACTTGTTAGATTCTATTTAATTATTAACAAATATATTACAAACATAAAAATTTATATAAACAATTTCACAATAATGCAGTGATGTAGATTTGTTTATTGAAGCATGTAAATGTTCATGTATTTTATAAACAAATGCATTCAAATAGATCAAGCATGCCTACACATTTTTGCAAAAAAAAACTTTAAAAGAAAACTTCTGAATATAAATTCCACATGGACTGTTATGCTTCTGCTTATGCAGTTGAACATCTAAGAATATGCCACGGTTTTCATAAACATAAATGATTTGATATACAAACGCGCACATAAAGAAATAGAACGATTTACTAAAAATGCACAAAAACTCAGTCTAACAGAAATATTCAAATCAAAATGTCATAATTTTGAAATGAGTGTTTCTGAACGCATCAGAATCTTGGAAATAAATTGAATTAGTCTGCATTTGATTTCCTCTTTGCTTTGCGTGATGAGTGGTAATGTTGGGAAATCATGATCATTTTTACATTTTTAAACAACTAATTAATATTTTTTTTTTTAATTCAATACTTATTCATAAAACTAATTTTTAAAAACAATTTTTTTTCTAGACTTAAAGATTTTTGTTACTAATGTCTTTAAAGAAGGGACTGTTTGCCAAATTAGTTATAATAAAAATAGAATTTATTTGTTAGGGAAAAAACTTTTTTTTCGCAGTTTTTATTTATTGTATCTTCAACATAATTGAACTATCAATAATTACTCATATCTTAAGTCTAAAAAAATAAATATACTTGTTTAGTCCAACCAGTGCTGGATAAAAAAAAATGTATGTTTCACGGTTACTGTAATTTGCGGGTTATCCCTCTGATGTACGAATGAGAGAAGCAGTGTCCCTCCTTCTTAGTCGAATATAACCAGGTTCATTTAGTATGTTACGGGCCAGTGGATTCGGATGAGTTTCAAGCTTCTTTAAATACAGGGAAAAAGTATCATAAAGAAATATTTTAATACTTATTTTGTAATATAATTCCATTAACATTTTACTTTTAAATTTTATTACTTATAGAGTATTTTTGGCGTCTCTAAAATTAGAAAAAGGACGATCAGGCCTAAGCAACCAGTAAAAACCGTATTGGAATTAGCTTTTCCCCAACATATAAAATGAATTTTAATATTAAATAATTTAGTTTTTCTCTATGTTGCTATTTTTTATAAAATCATAAAGCATCTGGTATAGGAGTACGCATGGAATAGCAAGTCAAGAAAATAGTATGGACGATTTGGCTGCGAGAAAGGTAATATTTTTAAGCAGCATCCAGTATTGGTACCGCAGCGTTAATATTCAAGCTTGTTGAATTAGATTTTTGAATTGAAATATCTGTAAATATAACTCATGTAACTCAAAAAATTTTTCAAGGAAGTAGCTCATGCAGTAGATGCATTGTTTCATTAACTTTATGGGACATGACACCAGTTTGTTAAAAGATCATGACATTCACATAAATGTCATGTATTGGAACACAAATAATACTCATCGTTTAACCAACTTCATTTTCTAAAAACTATGGTCAAATTAGGCTTCAATACTTCTGCCATACACCAAACAGACACACATTGTGGTTGCTTTTGTTTTTCGCCAACCACGTGTAGATTCTTTGAACTCCAATCGTGGCAACTTTATGTGGCTTTTGGTCACCTAAAATTACTTAAATAAAGGAAAATGCTGCGACACTATGAAGTTTGTTTTTATCACAAAAAAAAAAATTGTACAAAAGTATATATACAAGTATACAAGTGAGATAAAAAATAACAAATAAATTTAGGAATCAATCAATAAACTGGAATGCGTAAATAAAATTGTTTAGTGATTTTTAGCATTTAGTGGAAAAAATGTTCTTAATCTACTCATATAATAACACAGTAACTACTGGATGTATTTTAATAATGTTTTGTGAGGAAGTACCTTAGTATCTTGGTTCAAACATAGGATTCCTTTTTTCCGCAAAAATATTTCAGAAGAGAAAAAAAGTAAAATATTTCAGAAGAGAAAAATAGTAGTAAAAGTACGCAGGTTTACCGATTAAAATTGACAGTATCTTTTATTTCTGTCAGCGGAATTTAAAATATATTTTTTATAATAATTTTAGAATTTTATATAAATTGTAAAATTTTATCTATTTAAAATAAATACTTACACCATAACTGAAGCACTATAAAAGTAAGAGTCTTATAATTTGGTGTGGATTACTTTCAAGGTAAACTGAAACAAAATGTCAGGATGACCACGACGTAGCGGGCACAGCTAGTCGAAAATAAAAAATATACTATTTTTGTTTACTTCGATTTAAGTTTATTTACAAATTTAAACGCATTATCCAATTTTCTTTATTTTGTGAAAACATGGGTTTTTTAACGAATTTACTTTCAGTATGCTGCTCTTTCGTTCGAAAAAACTAAAAATAAAAAGGAAAAATAATAAGCAAAAATATTGAATGGAAAAGCTTTTAAAACGAGCAGTAGGTACACGCATATCTGTCATATCACGTTTATTTAAAGTGATGATGATAACAAAAATAATAATAATGATGACAATAGCGACGTTGGTGTTGGTGTACCTGAAGGTATAACACAACATGTAAATTTATTCTCAAGAGTATAAAAAATACCTTTTAGTTACTACCAATCGGTGTATAAATTTGATTTAAAATCCATTAAAATGTTACACAGGGTTTTATTTAACAAATTCCCTGCAGCACCATCAAGTAACTATAGTCATCCCTACCACCTTTATATCCACTACTTTGCCATGATAATAGAACAAATAAAGTTTAACATTTAACAACTTTAAACAATATCATTGGAAAAAATATGAAAAAATAAAAAATAATAAAGTGTTTTAAAGAATATTGTAGAAGAGAGCAGTTGGAAAAACTTTAAATTATAATAAAACAGTCAAGTGCGAGTCAGACTTACGTACAGTACAACCTATATAAAATGTTATTATAGAGAACCTATTAATTTTTTTATATATATATATTTATAATATATATATATATATATATATATATATATATATATATATATATATATATATATATATATATATATTCGATTCCCAGCAAAGACCAAGAAGAAGCTTGGATATAATATGGGTGTCTACAAATTGTTAACTGCGTTAGTGTCAAGTTTTATATGGCGAAGGTAAGACGATACTTGCAGACTGTGCCTGAAAATAGGCTAACATAAAAAGGCCTTGGACCACAGGCAGACACATATCAAATACAGATGCTTCTTCAGCTTAAAGCACATGCTAGCAATTACCATAGACCCTGTGATGCGGAAGAATGTCAACATGTATCAGTGGAATGATGTGAGGAGATTAATAAAAGTAATATTAACAAAATAAAAAAAAGAATATGTAAGAAACCGTAATTGCTAAAAAACTTAAAAGAATCAGCATAAAATTAAATTATTTTTAGTAAATTGTAGAACATTTTTTGTAGCATTTTTATTAGATATTGTATGGATATATTATGATATATTATGGACATTTCGTTAAAAGTTACCTAATGGAATTGCCTGAACTAAATTTCTCAATCTTAATCAGGTTAAGAATAGTTCAGATTTGCTACTAACCTCGCCTTATTTATGTGTACTTTCTTAAGCTTTTTTTTTAAATCATAGGGAAGCCATTAAGCAAAACTAATTTATTTCTATTTTCAAAATAGCGAAAGTTGTGTAAAACTTAACGAGAGATTTTTCAGAAACAGAAAACCTTAAATCATCTATTTAATCATCTTGTCATTTTTTGGAGAATATAACTTTCATGTTTTGTAAATTTAAAATAGATTTTTTTTATTAAAATCGCATTTATTGGGTCGCGTGAATAGAGAAGAATTTAATGCCAGTAAGACTCAACGTTGTATGCTTATGTACAGACGTGCGTTTGAAGATGATGCTTCATCTGTAGCTATGGGTGATGTAGATATTAAGGAAGCAGAAGCTCTTGACATTCTTGGCATGAAAATCCAGTGAGATGTCTGATGGACTAAACACATTTTTCAAGTCTCGAAAGAAGCTTTCAAGTGCCTCGGTTTCTTAAAAGGGTGTAATAGATACTTCACTCGATCTGATCTTCTTACTATTTATATCACCTATATCCGGCCTAAAATGGAATACAACTCTCATGTCTATTTTGGAGCTACTCGACCGCGTGCAGGAGAGGGCGAAGAAGTTCATCGGTGACAGTAGTGTATCCAACATTACTGACTCACTGGAGCATCGACGCAATGTGGGTTGTGTTTCGTTGTTTTATCGTTACTACAATGGAATGTGCTCTAATGAAATCAGGGAAATTGTACCCGACACCCACACTTTTTTCGTACAACACGCTTCTCATCAAGGGCCCATCCATTTGTAGTCGATTTGCCAGCGAATCGCACTACGCATTATAGGGAGAATTCGTTTTTCGCCCAAACGGTTCGTATGTGGAATAAACTCCCTGCGGATGTCTTTCCTATCAGCTTCAATATGACTAAGTTCAAGTCAAATGTCCGCAAACACTACTCCATCTAACCTCCTTCCCATAACCAAATTTCCTAGTTCTGGCACAATGCATTGCATGAGTAGGGGTAATCCCCTGAGTGCTGGTCCAATAAAAAAAAAAAAGATTACGGTTCAAAAGATAAGAACATAATCATTTCCCAACCAATACATCAATGGCTACACCTTAACCTTTTAAAAATATTGTGTAGAGTTGTTATAACAGCGAGCTACATACTAGAATATCCATTCGATCAATCGTTTAATCGTAAGATTTCAAGTCGATTAATTGTTCGAGTAAAAAAAATATCGATTAAAAAAAACTTTTTTAATACATACTTTTAATTATATCGGTTAATAGACTAAATTTAATTTCTATTAAAATCTTAAATTTTTTACTGATTTCTTACTTTTAATTTCGAACAAGATGCGTTTTGTAAACATACAGATAAGAAGTATGGTATAACCCATGATTTTTCTCATAAATCAAATATGACTTTTTTCCAAATATTTTTCATTCAGTTTATGAGTTTAAAATTTTTACTATTTATGTAGCATAACATAATTCAAATCTTCTTAGTAGTGTATAATAGAAAAAGTGCAAACTGCCCTATGTCTAAGTATCAATTAAAACATGTTTCAGAAATCCTCTTACTACATGTCCATGTTTCATACATATTAACATAAGGGTGTTCGAAGTGCAAAAGTAAATAATTCATATTTGCACTTCATGAAACATTTTATGTTCAAAACCTCCTCCTTACCTTTTTTTTAAAAAAAAAGAGATGTACCACTCAGTTAATGCCTATATTAGCTGTGGTACTTCCTTTGTTAAGAGATAGTTATAGATAAGACAGATGGTAAGTGTGATAGTAAAGCTTCGATTCTGGCAACACTGCAATTGCACGTTATGATTATTTTTAGAACAGTATTGCAGCGCCTCTGGTGTTATTTAGGCGAATTTGTTTGAAGCTAGCATAGCTAATTTATAATTATTTTACTTCGCCGGCGATTTAGTGCTGTGTGGTAATACCGGGTAAGGAGGGCGCTGTGATATGCATTATTATAAAGAAAAATTAATACATATTAGAAAAAATGATGTTGCCACGGCTGAGATTTGAACTCGTGACCATTGCTTAATAGTCAACGTGCTAACCACTTAAGCTACAGCACCCTCACCTTTGTATCATAATGACAAAATCATACTATATATGAAATAATTCATATTTTTGTTGTAATGTCACAATACAATTACAAATTAAATTCTAACTTCATTATAGAGTATACATTCGTTGTAGTGAAACTGTTTTTGGAAATCGAACCCATAACCCGCAGACTGATAAACTAGCGTACTACCTACTAACCTACTGGGGCACTTAATTCATATTTATTTTTTTTTTTATATTTTAGAAGCACATATATGTTATAAGCCGTTACACAACAACAACAACATTTTTTAATAAGTTTCGGCTACGATTTTAATTAAATTTTTAATAGAGTATTATTATTGTTACTTTTTAATTACTTTTTAAATACATTTCAGTTTTTTAATATATTCCTGTAAAAAAAAAATATTTATATAAATTACGTTTTTAATTTCGTCTATTAATATTATTGTAATTTTAGCAACAAAGAGAAACATATAAATATACATTTCCACCACAAATAAGTTACCGTCATTTATTCACGCAATTAAACTTCCTTTATGTTTTTTTTTTTCTCTTTTACACACACCAAATGAAAAGCACTAAATAATAGGGGATTTCACAAGATGTACTATCACGTCTAAATTGTATAATAGAATAAAAATATTCAAAATAATTAAGAAAAAATAATAATAATAAAAGCAGGAGCCTAACTACCGTATTCGTGATCGAGGAAAATTATTCGTATATATCCTTTTGGGCTTTTGGCATTTGATATCGAACAAGTCATGAATATTTCTGTAAATAACCACACAGAATGAATAAATGAAACACACGAACGGAAGCGAGCATTACGTCAACACCAACGGATGTTATTATTGAATATGGAATCGAATATTATTGATATATGGTAGCAGATGGGACTAGCGAGCAATTGAAAAACAATGCGAGACAATCTTGCGGACTAAGAAAGTAAACCTAGATGCTGCAGGAAGAGAGATGAACAAGGGCAGGAGGAAACTTGAAAGCCTAGTGCTGCGGATCAGATGTCGTAAACCAAAGAGAAATAGAGATCTTTAATAGAGAAGTTCAGAGCGTGGGCAAAAGCAAATAAGGTAATGTTCTAAGGCCACGCAGGGAACTAACTCGAAATAATGCGTAAGTTGTACCGGGTATGTATCATTAGAAAGATAATAATTTGTTTAGTACAACGTTAGACACACTCCCTAGCATGAACTCTGAGGTCTTTTATGTTTTGCATTCCTTTTACCTTAGCAATGCGATGCTTCAAATCTGTATCTATGTATAAGAACTTCACGCTTATTATTTCTTATTTATTTTATGTATACACGCGAATATATCTTGGTGGTTTATATATTTATTTTTCATATTTTAATAATACATATGTATGTAACAAAAGGTAAATAACAACTGTCAACTCTCTTCGTATGCACTCATGCAGCATCTTTGTAAAGTATTCATGAAATAACAAACACAAATGCATGGAATGCCGTACAAATGCAAATTCTCTTACACAAAGAAATTGTTTCCATTCACTTGCTTTTTGCATGGTTAAGTGTAAAGTTTACTCAACCATGACACAAAAACACAAAAAACTTTGCAACAGGTTATCACTCTTGTACGTGTGGAAATAAGAACCTCAAAGTGTGGTCAGGGTTTAAAAGAAACTGCAGTGAAGTTAAATAACACAGTGCAACAATAAAAATAATAAATTTGTTTTAATTTGCTTATTCAAAAAAGTAACTTATTTTTTTGACATTAAATGTTAATAGAATTTTTTTAGCGAATCCTCAGCTACATTATTTCGCTTTCATCTAATTTAAATGAGATATTAAACAAAACAAAATCTAATGACACCTTTTTTGAACGGCCCAATAAATTTTCGAATCTTTCGAGGACCATAAATAAAAATTGGTCGCCTATTTCGCTAAACTGAGTATAGAGTTTTACTGCCCACTAATAGTGGAATCGAACTTTTACACTCACTTCCTTGTATTATTTTCACTGTAGCAGTGTGTAATTTGAGTTATTTTTGTTTGCAGTATATGTGATACCTTAGCTAGCAGTGCACTATAGTATCAATATTATTTTAATACTAAAACATCAGAGATGATGGAAATTACTCTTTTGTATTAACGTAATAAAATAAAATAATATAAAAATAAAAATAAATGAAATCATGCAAAATAAAAATTGTTTATTATACAATATCACAGCCTTAGAATTTGTTTTTTAAGAATTTATTAAGGTTTATTTATTTATTATTTGTTTTTGCTATTTACTCGAGGTGCATCTCCTTTATGTCGGCAGCGTAACTAAATGAAAAAAAAAGCTCTTCATACTTTGTGCTTCTCGCAGAGCTGCCATAAACTAAAAAAAATAAAATAGAATTACAATATATCAAAAGCAGAAAATTTTTATACTGTACCAAATTATTCATTAGCGCTCTATTGTATCTTTAAAATTGGCATTATACTGTACCAAACAGTAAGTAGAATAATGTCAGTTGTAGTAATTAGTATCATTTCCATTATTTTTATATATTATTAGAGAACTCTTGTTACCTTACAACAACTTTACATAATTTAATTTATACTTGTTATATTTTTTGTAAAGATGTTATAGAAAAGTTTTTGGTAAAATTTTATAGAAAAATTTTTGTTAAAATTTTTTTTTTGTTAAAATTTTATAGAAAATTTTTTTGTTAAAATTTTATAGAAAATTTTTTTGTTAAAATTTTATAGAAAATTTTTTTGTTAAAATTTTATAGAAAATTTTTTTGTTAAAATTTTATAGAAAATTTTTTTGTTAAAATTTTATAGAAAATTTTTTTGTTAAAATTTTATAGAAAATTTTTTTGTTAAAATTTTATAGAAAATTTTTTTGTTAAAATTTTATAGAAAATTTTTTTGTTAAAATTTTATAGAAAATTTTTTTGTTAAAATTTTATAGAAAATTTTTTTGTTAAAATTTTATAGAAAATTTTTTTGTTAAAATTTTATAGAAAATTTTTTTGTTAAAATTTTATAGAAAATTTTTTTGTTAAAATTTTATAGAAAATTTTTTTGTTAAAATTTTATAGAAAATTTTTTTGTTAAAATTTTATAGAAAATTTTTTTGTTAAAATTTTATAGAAAATTTTTTTGTTAAAATTTTATAGAAAATTTTTTTGTTAAAATTTTATAGAAAATTTTTTTGTTAAAATTTTATAGAAAATTTTTTTGTTAAAATTTTATAGAAAATTTTTTTGTTAAAATTTTATAGAAAATTTTTTTGTTAAAATTTTATAGAAAATTTTTTTGTTAAAATTTTATAGAAAATTTTTTTGTTAAAATTTTATAGAAAATTTTTTTGTTAAAATTTTATAGAAAATTTTTTTGTTAAAATTTTATAGAAAATGTTTTTGTTAAAATTTTATAGAAAATGTTTTTGTTAAAATTTTATGGAAAATTCTTAATTTAGTTATGGAGCTTGAAAGCCGAAAAAATAAATTTTTTATGTACCAGCTAAAGAGTAGCAAGGGTCTTCAGATCGATCCTGATGGTTTAAAGTAAAAAGCGTAGACAATATTTGAAATCGCGACCGCATCCCACAACCACTATTTCGTGTTGAATTAAACATGGAGATCAGAGAATGACAAAAGTATAATTTTTAGTACTTTTCAAGTATTTGAAGCCAAACATGTATAAATGTGTATCGTTACAGCTCAAACAACAGACCATACACACATACTCATACCAATTTCAACTTAAATAACTACAAATATAGTGTTCGCATACTTGTTCATTATTTTTCGCAATACAACTAAGTATAAGTAAAAGTTGGATAAAATATTGGCTATACCCATACTTGTAAGTATAGAGTGGGAATAAATACAAGTATGTAAATACTCTAAGTATACTTAGAGTATACTTAGAGTATCTTATAGAAAATTTTTGTGAAAATTTTTCAATTGTGAGGAATTTGGCCACATTTCTAAGAATTGTCATAGCAAAAATAGTCACAAAAGTAAGGGTAAGTTCAACGGAAAAAACGAGAAGAGAGAAGTTTCGTCAACCTTAATTGCATCAAGCTCGTGTATGAATGTTTCTGTTCCCATTAAGAAGAGGTACGGCAACAATAAGCATTTATATTGGTTCGTTGACAGTGGAGCTAGCAACCACATGATGAACAACCAAGCTTTCATGTACAACACACGCAGCGTTGAAAACAAAACTGTTCTTGTTGCGAATTAAAGTGAATTAGTGATTGAATGCGCTGGTGATGTTGAGCTAAACATTATTAATGGAAAAGAAAAGAAGAAAGTAACGGTGAAAAACTTATAGTATGTTCCTAATTTGTGTGCAAATCTTCTTTCTGTCAGACAAATGGCTAAAGATGAAAAAAAAGTAATTTTTAAAGGAGAAACTTGCCAAATTTTCGATAAAGATAATACTCTTATCACTTCTGAAACGGTTTTTAATGATTTGTATCGTATAGACAGTGAAGCACAAACAAAAGAAAATAAAGTTTTTGTTGCAAGAAAAGAAATTAATTTATGGCACAGAAGAATGGGTCATATTTGTGATAAGAAGGTAAATGAAGTAAAAAATCATCCTATGGCATTATGTGTAGTGTGCATCAAAGGGAAACAAACCAGACAACCTATTAGGAAAGATGGTACAAGAGCCACAAAATTATTGGAACTCATACATTCTGATGTTATGGGACCACTGAATGTGAATTCTTTTTCTGGTGCTCGATTTCTTGACATATTTGTTGATGACTTTTCCAGAAAGTTGTTTGTATTTCCGCTGAAAAGGAAATCTGATGTTTTTGAAACATTTTTAGAATTTAAAAAAATGGTTGAAAATCATTGTTCATCAAAAATAAAAATTTTAAGAACGGTCAATGGCGGCGCATATGTCAATAAAAATTTTGAAAATTTTTTGCAAAACAACGGTTCCTTGTCGTGGTCAAAACAAAAGCTCTGAAGAAATTTGGTCAGGTCGTCGGCCCAATTTAAAATTTTTGAAAGTGTTTGGATGCCCTGCTTTAGTACACATTCCAAAAGAGAAGCGTCATAAACTGGATACGAAATCCATTGAATGCATAATGATGGGGTACAGCGCTGAAAGTAAATCTTATCGATTATTCAATCCTAATAATTGTGGTACAATTATTAGGCGAGATGCTGTTTTTTTGGAAGGAGGTAGTGTCAAAATGGACGAAAAGAAAGATTTTTATTATCCTGAGTTGTTGCAAGATTATAGAAGTGTTAATTCAGGGGAGAGTGGAGGCGAAAATGAACTAACACCCCAGGTTGAGACCTCAAAGGTTAATTCCCTACAACAATTAGATGAGTCGGACGAAAGCAAATATGATGGTTCTTATGAGTCCCTATGCCGTCACCCGTCGAATAAAATGAAAGTGAATGGTTTCCAAATGCATACGAAAGACAAAATATCCATGTAACCGAAAATCTTCGTCGTTCTACTCGTATAGCTAACAAAAATCAGCAACCACAAAACTTCTGTGCTATGCAATTCGTTTTTGATGATCCTAATAACGTGATGGAGGCAATGTCAACAGAGAACTCAGACGAGTGGAAAGCTGCCATGAACGCGGAGATGGATTCATTGATGGAAAATAAAACGTGGGTTTTGACAAATTTACCAACAGGTAAAAAAGCAATAAAATCGAAGTGGGTCTTTAAAACCAAAAGAGATGAACAAGGTAATGCTGTCAGACGGAAAGCGAGATTGGTTTGCAAAGGGTTTTCGCAACATCAAGGGATTACAATGAAACGTTCGCACCTGTGTGAGATATGATTCAATCCGGTATTTATTAGCTTTGGCGGTAAAGCACGACTTATTCGTACACCAAATGGACGCAGTAAGTGCATATTTAAATAGAACGTTGAGAGAAACGGTTTATATGCAACAACCTGAAATGGAGGATGGCTCCAATAAGGTTTGTAAGCTGCAAAAATCTATTTACGGCTTGAAACAGTCAGGTCGTGTTTGGAATGAAACTATTAATAACGAATTAATCAAGATGGGTCTTATAAGAAGTGAGGTTGATCAATGCGTTTATCACAAAGTAGACAAGGATCAGATGTTGTATGTGACCATTTATGTTGATGACGTATTAATATTCTCAAACAATTTAAAGCGTATTGAATCCCTGAAAGCCAAGCTAGCCAGCAAATTCAAAATGAAAGATATGGGAGAAGTATCAATGGTGCTGGGAACTAAAATCACCAGAAGTAAGGATGCTATCAAAATTGACCAATCACGTTACATAGCAGATGTATTGGCACGGTTTGGAATGAGTGACTGTAACCCAGTTTCTACACCAATGGACTACAATCAAAAACTGTCAGTCAACATGTGTCCCAAAGATGAAGAGTGTGAAAATTTTTCGTGAAAATTTTATAGAAAATTTTTCGTGAAAATTTTATAGAAAATTTTTCGTGAAAATTTTATAGAAAATTTTTCGTGAAAATTTTATAGAAAATTTTTCGTGAAAATTTTATAGAAAATTTTTCGTGAAAATTTTATAGAAAATTTTTCGTGAAAATTTTATAGAAAATTTTTCGTGAAAATTTTATAGAAAATTTTTCGTGAAAATTTTATAGAAAATTTTTCGTGAAAATTTTATAGAAAATTTTTCGTGAAAATTTTATAGAAAATTTTTCGTGAAAATTCTTCGTGAAAATTCTTCGTGAAAATTCTTCGTGAAAATTCTTCGTGAAAATTCTTCGTGAAAATTCTTCGTGAAAATTCTTCGTGAAAATTCTTCGTGAAAATTCTTCGTGAAAATTCTTCGTGAAAATTCTTCGTGAAAATTCTTCGTGAAAATTCTTCATGAGAATTCTTCGTGAAACGTCTTCGTGAGAATTCTTCGTGAAAATTCTTCGTGAGAATTCTTCGTGAAAATTCTTCGAGAGAATTCTTCGTGAAAATTCTTCGTGAGAATTCTTCGTGAAAATTCTTCGTGAGAATTCTTCGTGAAAATTCTTCGTGAGAATTCTTCGTGAAAATTGTTCGTGAGAATTCTTCGTGAAAATTCTTCGTGAGAATTCTTCGTGAAAATTCTTCGTGAGAATTCTTCGTGAAAATTCTTCGTGAGAATTCTTCGTGAGAATTCTTCGTGAAAATTCTTCGTGAGAATTCTTCGTGAAAAAATAAATTTATTATCTGCTTACACTCTTCATCTTTGGCATCTGGCTAGTTTGGCTTTCAGGGATTCAATACGCTTTAAATTGTTTGAGAATATTAATACGTCATCACCATAAATGGTCACATACAACATCTGATCCTTGTCTACTTTGTGATAAACGCAATTTCAACAATTTTCACGAAGTATTCTCACGAAGAATTTTCACGAAGAATTTTCACGAAGAATTTTATAGAAAATTTTTCGTGAAAATTTTATAGAAAATTTTTCGTGCAAATTTTATAGAAAATTTTTCGTGCAAATTTTATAGAAAATTTTTCGTGCAAATTTTATAGAAAATTTTTCGTGCAAATTTTATAGAAAATTTTTCGTGCAAATTTTATAGAAAATTTTTCGTGCAAATTTTATAGAAAATTTTTCGTGCAAATTTTATAGAAAATTTTTCGTGCAAATTTTATAGAAAATTTTTCGTGCAAATTTTATAGAAAATTTTTCGTGCAAATTTTATAGAAAATTTTTCGTGCAAATTTTATAGAAAATTTTTCGTGCAAATTTTATAGAAAATTTTTCGTGCAAATTTTATAGAAAATTTTTCGTGCAAATTTTATAGAAAATTTTTTCCTCGTGAGAATTCTTCGTGAAAATTCTTCGTGAATTTTTCGTGAAAATTCGTCGTGAATTTTTTGTGAAAATTCTTCGTGAAAATTCTTGGTAAAGTTTTTCGTGAAAATTCTTCGTAAATGTAAATGATTGCCTTAAAAGTGAAGGACGCTGGGTGAAGAACATTGATGATGAGCTTACAGCATCACTGATGTTAGCGGGATTTTCGGATGAATTCAAGCCCCTGGTGATGGCAGTGGAAAACTCAAAGGAAAAGCTGTGCATTGATATGGTGAAAAATCTTCGTCTTCATGATGCGAAATTCGATGCACAAAATTCAGAGAAAGAAGTTGCGCTGAATACAAAAAACGCTAAAGAGAAGAGGAAGAAACCAATTCAGTGCTTCAATTGTAAGGAATTTGGCCACATTTCTAGGAATTGTCATAGCAAAAATAGTCACAAAAGTAACGGTAAGTTCAACGGAAAAAACGAGAAGAGAGAAGTTTCGTCAACCTTAATTGCATCAAGCTCGTGTATGAATGTTTCTGTTCCCATTAAGAACAGGTACGACAACAATAAGCATTTATATTGGCTCGTTGACAGTGGAGCTAGCAACCACATGATGAACAACGATGCTTTTATGTACAACACACGCAGCGTTGAAAACAAAACTGTTCTTGTTGCTGGTTGAATGCGCTGGTGATGTTGACCTAAAAATTATTAATGGAAAAGAAAAGAAGAAAGTAACGGTGAAAAACGTAGAGTATGTTCCTAATTTGTGTGCAAATCTTCTTTCTATCAGACAAATGGTTAAAGATGGAAAAAAAGTAATTTTCAAAGAAGAAACTTGCCAAATTTTCGATGAAGATAATACTCTTATCACTTCTGCAACGGTTTTTAATGATTTGTATCGTATTGACAGTGAAGCACAAACAAAAGAAAATAAAGTTTTTGTTACAAGAAAAGAAATTAATATATGGCACAGAAGAATGGGTCATATTTGTGTAAAAAAATCTTCCTATGGCATTAATTTCGAAAATGAAAGAAGCAAGGACCCATGTGTAGTATGCATCAAAGGTAAACAAACAAGACAACCTATTAGTGAAGATGATACAAGAGCCACAGAATTATTGGAACTCATACATTCTGATGTTATGGGACCACTGAATGTGAATTCTTTTTCTGGTGCTCGATTTCTTGACATATTTGTTGATGACTTTTCCAGAAAGTTGTTTGTTTTTCCGCTGAAAAGGAAATCTGATGTTTTTGAATCATTTTTAGAATTTAAAAAAATGGTTGAAAATCAGTGTTCATTAAAAATAAAAATTTTAAGAACGGACAATGGCGGCGAATATGTCAATAAAAATTTTGAAAATTTTTTGCAAAACAACGGAATTATTCATCAAAATACATGTCCGTAATCTCCAGAACAAAATGGTACGGCAGAGAGAATAAATCGAGCACTGATGGAACGTGTAAGGAGTATGCTTATTGATAGCGGTTTAGACCATCGTATTTGGGCCGAAGCGGGAAACACAGCTTGTTATTTAATAAACAGAGTTCCTTGTCGTGGTCAAAACAAAAGCTCTGAAGAAATTTGGTCAGGACGTCGGCCCAATTTAAAATTTTTGAAAGTGTTTGGATGCCCTGCTTTAGTACACATTCCAAAAGAGAAGCGTCATAAACTGGATACGAAACCCATTGTATGCATAATGATGGGGTACAGCGCTGAAAGTAAAGCTTATCGATTATTCAATCCTAATAATTGTGGTACTAATAATTGTGGTACAATTATTAGTCGAGATACTATTTTTTTGGAAGGAGGTAGTGTCAAAATGGATGAAAAGAAAGATTTTTATTATCCTGAGTTGTTGCAAGATTATAGAAGTATTAATTCAGGGGAGAGTGGAGGCGAAAATGAACTAACACCCCAGGTTGAGACCTCAAATGTAAATTCTCTACAACAATTAGATGAGTCGGACGAAAGCAAATATGATGGTTCTTATGAGTCCCTATGCCGTCACCCGTCGAAAATAATGAAAGTGAATGGTTTCCAAATGCATACGAAAGACAAAATATCCATGTAACCGAAAATCTTCGTCGTTCTACTCGTATAGCTAACAAAAATCAGCAACCACAAAACTTCTGTGCTATGCAATTCGTTTCTGATGATCCTAATAACGTGATGGAGGCAATGTCAACAGAGAACTCAGACGAGTGGAAAGCTGCCATGAACGCGGAGATGGATTCATTGATGGAAAATAAAACGTGGGTTTTGAAAAATTTACCAACAGGTAAAAAAGCAATAAAATCGAAGTGGGTCTTTAAAACCAAAAGAGATGAACAAGGTAATGCTGTCAGGCGGAAAGCGAGATTGGTTTGCAAAGGGTTTTCGCAACATCAAGGGATTGATTACAATGAAACGTTCGCACCTGTGTGAGATATGATTCAATCCGATATTTATTAGCTTTGGCGGTAAAGCACGACTTATTCCTACACCAAATGGACGCAGTAAGTGCATATTTAAATGGAACGTTGAGAGAAACGGTTTATATGCAACAACCTAAAATGTTCGAGGATGGCTCCAATAAGGTTTGTAAGCTGCAAGAATCTATTTACGGCTTGAAACAGTCAGGTCGTGTTTGGAATGAAACTAAATTCAAAATTAAAGATATGGGAGAAGTATCAATGGTGCTGGGAACTAATAACCCCAGAAGTAAGGATACTATCAAAATTGACCAATCACGTTACATAGCAGATATATTGGCACGGTTTGGAACGAGTGACTGTAACCCAGTTTCTACACCAATGGACTACAATCAAAAACTGTCAGTCAACATGTGTCCCAAAGATGAAGAGTGTAAGCAGATGATAAATATTCCATATATGCAAGCGATTGGTTGTTTGTTATTTGCGGCTCAAATTTCTCGTCCGGACATTTGTTATGCTGTCAACTGTTTAAGTCGTTTTGGAACCAATCCTGGTAAACCTCATTGGGAAGCAGTTAAACGTGTAATGCTACTTAAAATGGACCACAATAGAGGTATTGTTTACAGGAAACAAAAAGAAAAGAAAGACAATTTTTCGTGAAAATTTTATAGAAAATTTTTCGGAACAATGGATCGTGTACCTAAGGAACTACAATAGCTAGAGTTTTGAAACTTTGCACAGCTAACCCTCATACTAATGTGTATAGTCTAGCAGTTACAGACAGGATTAGGATAGTGGTACCTCCCATAAAACGTTAAAAATTCTTATCGTGTTAATATGTTTAGTCAAGCAAAAAACATATTGTTTGAGAACAGTAGGCGTCGTACCTTGCATATAAACTAAAACATTTTTGATATGAGAATAGCGTGCGTTTTCGATTCAGAGGTTGGTGTTTATTGTATTTTTTGTGGATGGGTGTAGCGAAGCGCACCGGGGATAGCTAGTATTTAATAATAGCGATGGAACTTGTGTGAGCCGCGTGTCGTTGTTTTTCATTAATATAAGTCTTGTTTCTCGTTTTCACGGTCTAACAAAAATCCAATACAAGAATAACAGGCAACAACTGCAATATATGTTTTTGCTGTCAGATAAGTAGATTGTACTGTTTATGTATGCACATGGGCTTGGATGTGCTTCATTTATTATGTTTCATCGTTTTAGAGTTAAAAGTTGTTTTTCTTATTTTCTTTGTACTTTACTTACATATTAACTTTAACGGGCATTTTATTGACAATGACTCGTTGGAATGAAGTGCTTGAATCTTGAATTTAATCTACAAAATGCAATTTTGTATGTTTTTATTTTAACATTTTCCATAATAAACCGAGTGCTGACTTAACGAGAACCAATACAAACTCTCGACTCTGGACTCTTTTTTATAAATATATACACATTTTTGTTTATATATTGATTGTTTACGATAAACGTGCAAAAAGAAAATGAATCCTAATTTTGGTAACTTTAAATCTTCCTTAATAGTTAATTTTAATCATCCAGTGCAAAATATTTCCATCACTATTGGTGCCTATAAAAGATAGATCTATAAAAGATAGACATCTTTTATTTTCACAGACAATGTATCACTTTGTTATACACACAGGCTTGAATCATCCATTGGCTAATGTGGACCACTACCTAGGACCTTGACCGCCTAGGGGTCTACACGGTTTTTGGTTTGAAAATGTTTTTGCGAGTGATCATTAAATATAGAAAAAAAATTCAATAATATTTTTGGCTCATTTTAATTACTTCGTCATATTTCAGTAATATGTTCCAACATATTTTTACATTATACGATTTTTTTTTAATTTTATTTAAACTATTTTTAAATGATTTAATTAATTATTTATGCTTAACTTCTGCATTATAAAGAGATAAAGAACAATTAGACACCTGCAGAATATTATGCATATTCTGGATCGCTACATCTGTCGTTAGCATTCTTCGGATCTATCTACAACGTAGTTTCAATTAATTTTCTATTTAAACAAACTTATCAAAGAAATAGGATATAGGAAATTTAAATTTTTATATTAATAAATAATAACTACTTAATAATGGTTTGCCTGGTATAACTCTAGCAAATGTTTACTTTCATAGAAATGTTGTTTGTTGATCTTTTTATAGATAGAAAATGGTCTCAAATAAACATAACAGAGGCTGTTTATTTAGTTCAGTATAAATTTACTTACATATAAACATAAGACTCATACAAATCTAGAGTAAGACCAATTTTGAAAAGCAAAAAAAAATCGCTGAGGATTTTGAAAATGGATGTTAATTTAAAAATAAATTATCTGGCATTAATTTTTAAATATCTCGGCATATTAACAATTAGTTTAAAATTATTAAGGGCCATAACACAGTGGGGCAGAATTAAAATATTTTTGAAATAACTCCACTTGCCAGGCACCATCCACTTACGGGGCGCCATCCACTTGCCAAGGGTGGCGCTATGTGGTCTTAAATTTCGGTACCTCGCCTCTGCAATTTTTTTTAGAGGTTGGCATTTCTTCAATTAATTTTTAATGATACATGGTCTTAAGGTTTTAATTAGTACCTATAAAATAATAGTTTAATCTGTAAGTTATGTTTAAAATGAGCTAGTTCTAAGCATTAGAAGATAAAAATTTTGGATTTTTCGTTGCCCTGTCCAGTTTTTTCAAAATATTTTAAAATTTTTAAGCAAATTTTCTCTAATTTTGCCCATAGTTAGTGCGCAAAATTTTAAATAATGTGGTAAAGTTTCAAGATTATATCTTTTCCAAGTTAAAAACTAGGCGATTTTCAATTTAAAAATTCCAAAATTATTGAATTTTTGTGTATTTTTTTAATAGAAAAGAAATTTCTTAAAGAATAAATAAATATTGTATATCTTTGTGTAAGCTAACAGCATATATGTAAATTTAAACCAAATTTCATGAACAAATGTGGACTATATGGGAAAATTACTACAAAATTTCAATTCTGGTATTTTTGACAATTGTGGTATTCCTTTGCCTTAACATTGCAGATCTTTTACCATTGGACTTCCCTTGACTAATCACATGTTCAAAAAAAATTTCATTTGAATCCTTCAACTAGTAAATGAACCCTTGATTATGAAAATGGTATAAGTCATATATTTCTTGTTTCGAGCTTTTTAAAGAATTGAAAAATATCTTTGCATTATGAATCATGAATCACATATTTTGACAAATAAATAGTGCCAACAAATAGGTATTTATTATGAGTGTGAAATTTATAACCATTTTTAAAAGGAAATGTGGTTTGAAAAGTTGAAATGACTTATACCATTTTCAAAATTAACATGACTTTCTAAATGACTTAAACCATCAAGAAAAAAATTTTTGTTAGAAATTAACATTTTATTCAAGCTCTTTACATTATAACTAAGTAATTTTTTTTAGTATTTAGGGAAATAAAGTGTTTTTGGAAAATTGGTGCGATATAGGGTAGTAAACCCATTATATATTTACGTTTTTCTTTTAATATTGGTCTAATGGTTGTGTATAATGAAAGCAATCAATATTTTCTTATATTCTTGGTATTCCCCCTTTAGGTGAAAGGTCTAACACTTTGAATTCGAAATTGTCATTCAAAGAAGTTTTATAAAACATCTTTTTCGAAATCTAATTCATTGTATTTTAGCCAAGACACAGCTTCTCCATTGGTGTTTATCTTTCTATTAGTCGTTGATTCTCCTCGTTTATTCGTCGAAATGAAACGAAATCTTTCGAAATTGTCATTCAAAGAAGTTTTATAAAACATCTTTTTCGAAATCTAATTCATTGTATTTTAGCCAAGACACAGCTTCTCCATTGGTGTTTATCTTTCTATTAGTCGTTGATTCTCCTCGTTTATTCGTCGAAATGAAACGAAATCTTTCTGAGCCATTTGTTTCCATTTCTTGGGTGCATTACTTCTTCGCCGTATAATGTCTACAATTAACTATAAATAGTACATTTTTACATTAATAGGATTACCCGATCATACTTGAACCGCTATCTGAAGACATGTCAAAATTACTAACATATATTTTGACAAACTTTAAAAACAGACTGACTTATACCACTATCAAAATATTTATTTACCAAGCAAAAAATAAACTCAATTTTTCAACTTAATTTTCATGGCATACTGCAAATTACTTCAGATTATGTTATTTTATTAGGATTTGATATGAAATAGCTGATAAACTAGATTTTTAAAATTTTTGACTATACCACTTTCAAAATCAAGGGCTCAAATATCAAACAAAATGCCAAACTCTAAAAGAATTAGTGAGGTACCTAACTTTGAGGCCACTCCTGGTAAATGGCTTTTGCCCACCATCAAAACTTAAGCTGAGATACTCCTCAGCTATGCTCGTGTTTAATTTTGGATCAATCGCCGTAGCCCTTCACAAATGGCTGAGTTATATCCAAAATATTTTGATTCTGCCCCACTGTGCATTGTTCATTACAAATGCTAAAGTCCTAAATTACATTTATATAAATGAATAAATGAATAAAATATTTTAACAACTACATATATAGTTTATATTTTATAGCGTGTAGATTTTTTATGAATTATTAAGTATAATGCATTTCACAGTCACATTGTAAATTCTACTAAAATTAGCATTCACTATAGTTCTTGCTATTCAAGTAAAACTTACTTATAGTCTTTTTAAAGCCTTTGTGGGATACAGTATATTTCAGAATATGTACTTAGGTAAAAAATTTTAGTTATAGTACCTTAATTTTAATGCTTAACAGCACAAAATATGACGCTACTCGTATCTTGATCATAGCAAACTTATGCTATGAAATTAAATTATTTATTGTTTTCTCTTTTAAAAGTTTAGACACACACAGGCATACAAATAGATTCATATAAACACGATTAGATAGAAAGCGTGATAGAGTTTGTGGAATTTTTAAAGGCGGGAGTATGTGTGTTCATTGCTTATAGTTTCCGCGTTTATAGTTTTTCTTTGTCTAAAGTTTTTTTTTATTTCTTGTTGTCGTTTATCCTCTTCATTTTCACTTTTGGAGTTGCTCGTTTATCGGTGTTTCATTACTAATTGGTTTTTTATCTAAGACACATCATTTAGTTGCAAAATGGAAACTCTTAAAAGTCGAAAATAAATTTGTATCTTTTTATATGGAAGTTTTTTTTTCATTCAAAATTTATAGCAGAAGTATTTAGTTACTGTCGTAGTGTTGAAGGAAAAAGTGCTGAAAAATGATGCCACAATTGAAATTGAATACAAATTAATAATAAATGGAATCTCATCTTTCGCTAATAAAATTAGATTTAAAGTAAATTTTTCAAAAATAAATCCTCTATTTGTAATTCTGAATTTCCAAAGTATGTTGAGTATGTTTTAGGAAAGACACAAAGAAGTGCCATTACGACAGTACCAAAAGTAGTATAGGCAAAGTATAAAAATAGTAAAAGAAATCAATAACGGATTTTCAAAGGACTCCTACGGTTTGAGGTCTCTTGAATACATTTAAAATATTTTCGCTATGATGTCTGTGGGTGGGTATTTATGATACTTTCGGAATTTTTTCAGTCTGAAATATTGACTATCAGTCGCCTAATGCTTGAAGAAAGTATTATATTCATCGAATTCGGAAGAAAAGTCATATTTTTTAACGAGGAAAGTCTTATGTTATGAAAAATATTGAGAGATTAATATTATCGAGAAGCCAATGCATCCACAGAGACCGACAGTTTGGTGTGGATTTTGAAGTGGTTTCATCATTAGCCCATGCCGTGAACCCAAAGGCATAACATGTCACAATAAATTCGATAATCATGTCATCAGCCATTTAGTAGATGTCAAGTAGTCATTTCGGAGCTGCGTTTTTTACATCTTTAGAGTTTTTCTTGTGGGGATATATTCGTGAGATAGAACGAGATACCGTCAACAAAATCTTGAAAAATTGAATTTACAGAATAAGCTGCTACAAAGCTTCGATTTTACATCTATAGACTTTTCTTTTTGTGGAGATCTATTCGTTAGACCGAAGGAGATAACAAATCTTGCAAAATTGAGGATAAACTGCTCTAAAATATTTAAGACTGATGCCACATGCAGAAAATGAGATAAAAAATTAATATTATATCGCAACCATAAACGAGTAAGAGAAACTAAATGTGAGGGTAATGATGATCTTAAAGTCTATTAAAATATTTGGCTTATATTGTAGCCGATTGAATATCTATATCTATATATACTTATAAAAAAAAGTAACTCTTTTCCATTTGTCTGTCTGCTTGTCATTTGCGTTAGCATCACATTAAAAACTACTGGATGGATTTTAACAAAATTTTGCGAGGTACCTTAGCATCCTGATTCCAATATAGAATACTTTTTTTGTGAAAAAATATCTCAGTTCTATAAAGTAAATACATTAACCATAACTGAAGCACTATAAAAGTAAGAGTCCTACAATTGGTATGGAATACTTTCAAAGCAAAATCGAGCTTTGAAAGTACGCCCACGATGTGGCGGGCACAGCTAGTTTATTATAAACTGACTATGCACCCACTCGTTGTGTGAGTCCTGACATTATTTTGTTCGATTTTGCTTTGCAAGTAATCTACACCAAATTTGAAGACTCTTATATAAAGGTACCCATCCCTCGATAAAATTCTAAAATTTATATAAAAATCTAAAATTTATTGTAAAGCTCTGTAAAAGACAGACAGTTACTCATTATTTTAAAATAGCGCTATCTGTTGTGCAACATTGCTTAAAATATACTGATTTCAAAAATAAAAGATGCCTTAAAGTATGCAATACCTTTAAATTGGTAAATAAAATCGTCGTACTTTCACTGCTTCTCCTCCACTCTCTTGGAAATAGAAGAAAGTATCCTATATTGGAATCAGGATACTAAGTTCCTCCTCACAAAATTGTATTAATATCCATGCAGTAGTTTTTACGTGATGCCAACACGAAGACAAAGACAGACAGGAAACGAGTTACTGTTTTATTATATGTAAGCAATATTTTGTAAGCAATATTTAATATTTTATTGTTATACTATACTTTTTACTTTTAGACTTAAAATATGAGTACTTATTGCTAGATCAAAAATATAAAAATATTAAAAACACCATGAAAAAAACACCTTGAAAAAAATACTTGCAAGTAGCATCTCTTCTTATATTTTTTTTTTAAGAATTAACATGTTTTGTTTGTTATACTTTGTTTATTCTTTTTTATTTTTTGGTAGCTTTCTTTCCATTTGTGGTCTACTAGTCTAGCCATCTGCCTAATTTGTTATGCTTGACAACAGATCACACTTCATTTATATTTTTACCTTAATTTTCTTTGCTAATACTGTGTTTGTTCTATTTTAGATAGATACGTTTGAAAGATACGTTTTGAAGATACTTTTGGTTTAATGCAATATTTGAACGGCTACTGGCATGGTTATTAAGTTTATGCGTCGAGTAAGTTTAATTTCCACTTCATTAACTTCCATTAGTTTGTTCTTGTCCTTTTAGCATTAGTTTTTTTTTTATTAAATCTTTATGCTGGCTGATGATTTAACGACAACTTTCTTTCTTTTAGACAGAAAGCAGATATTACTAAAGACTATAACAATCCTAAAAAAAATGTGTTTATTTCAACTATTATCTTTTAACCACAAATTTGGTTAAGTATTTATTTACAAGTATGATTTTATTAATTCACTATGACAAGACATGTGTGTTGTTAATAGAATTATTTTACCAGGTGACAAATTTATTGTTAGAGATTAAAATTTAAGGAGGGGTCACTTAAATGAATTAGTCTTTTTTTAAGGTTGAACACAATTTATATATTTTGTATTAGTCTCTTTCTATTTATTTGTTTTTTTATTTTACTTAAATACTCTGTAAAAATAGTAGTGTGTTTTAATGAGAAAACTTGAAAAATCAACTTTTACAAAGTTGTTATATTCTTACTATTCTTTAAGAGAAAACTTTGTTAAAATTTTCTTTCTTATTCCTTTTCGTTTCTCGCATTTAACTTAACTGTGGCTTAACTTCAGCTTACAAACTTTAATAGAGTAAACAGCAAAGTTTTGAACTCTTTTCTTTTTTAAATCGGCAACAGTATTAAATTTCTGTTTTAATTTCTCTAACAAAAGTGGAATTTCGTTGAAACTTAATACAATTGTGTGCTCATGTGGATGTGTGCACCATTAAACAAAGCAGTTTTGTAGTTAACAGATTAAGTCTAAATGTAGCGAAATACATTTATAAAGAAGGCAAAAGGATAAACATTTTTTATTGTTTGAAATTTTATAAAAATATTATTCCCGATGCTAAAGTTTATAAAGTAAACTTTTTTCATTAAAATTAATAATTTTAAGCGAAAATATACGAAAGTCAAGATATTGTTCGCGATGTGTAATGAAAATACACTAGCGAGCAGAAAAAATACAACGCTGTATCATATGGTATTCAAGTGCATGCATTTTTCCTTTTATCTGTTCTTCCTTTTGATTGAGTGTATAAAAATTAACGAAAATTTGTTTTAGTTTTCTGTTGCTAAGAAAGTAAAATTTATATGTCAAGTTGGAAAAAAATGTTTATCATTTGTTATATGGAGTTTAACATTTTTTTCGAATCATATGAAGAGCTATTTTGCCAGTGGCTAGGCCGATACATCCAAAATTTGGCATAAGAATAGCAGAGGAATATTTCAGCACACTCCCACTTCCCAGAGATGGTGCAAATCCTTTTAGATCTTGGTATTTCTTCAATTTTGGTTTGGTTTTTAAAAGGTCTTAAAAGTCAACTTAATACCTATAAAATGGTGGTTTTATCTATAAATTACGTTTTAAAATGAGCGAGTTATACACATTTTAAAATTAAAATTTTTGATTATTCGATACCCTGGTTCAGGTTTTTCAAAATATTTTGAAACAATTTTCAAAAATAATTATAGTATTTTTTTTACCTTTTTTATATTTTTGAATTGTATTTATTAATAAGCACAAGGTCTTTTTTATAAAAATGTTTTAATAATTTTTATTTTCTCAGTATTTCGCTACACCATTGGGTAGCATCTTCAGGTAATAAAATAAAAAAGACCTTGTGCTTATTAAAAAATAGAATTCAAAAATTTTCAAAAATTTTATTTAAATTTTTTCTCATAGTTAGAGAGCAAAGTTTTTAATATTGTGGAAATTTTTCAAGATTATTTCTGTTCTTAGACAATTAAAAATTCTAAAATTATTGAATTTTTAATCAAAAAAAAAATTCTTAAGGAATATATTTTAAATTTGAAAGCTTTTAGTAAGCTAACAATATGTACGTAGGATTAAACCAAATTTCGAGTAAAATTGATCAACCTTGTAAAAGATGGAGGTCCTTCAATTTGACCTATTTAACATCGAAATTTTTATTTTAGTCTTTATGTTCTAAAATCCCAAAGTTCGGATCGGAAAGAGAACACTGCCGTAATAAAGCTATATACACTCCCAACTATTCCTGAAAGTATTTCATGACCCCTAGTTCATATTTGAACTTTATGGCAAAAAGACTAAAACATTTCAATTTTGGGATTTTTGGCAATTATTTTGGGAATTTTATCCTTATAATTTTATTTACCTTATTGTAGCAGCCCTGGGAAGTGGATGGTGCACACCATCAAAAATTAAGCTAAGGTACTCCTCTGCTATGTTCATGCCGAATTTTAAATTATTCGGCATAGCCAGTGGTACAATAGCTCTTCGTATTATTTGAATAAAAATGTTAAACATTATTTTTTTTTAACTTAACGGTTTATTTTCTCTTTTTAGTTTCTCCACAGCTTTAAAAATAACAATTTTATTAGCAACTTAAAACAAATTTTGGTTAATTTTTATACACTCAACTAAAAGAATGAATAGATAGATTAGACCGTCAACACTTAAGCTGAAATACTTTCCTGCTATTCTCATGCCAAATTTTGGTTCAATCGGCCTAGCCCTTTACAAATGGCGGTGTTATTTCCAAAATATTTTGATTCTGCCCCACTGTGCACTGCAATAAACTGTTAAGGATTCTTCTTGCCCTGTTTAATAAGAATTTTTTATAAATTTTTTTAATGTATTTTTTTAGTTAACTTTATTTCTTTTTCATGCGAGAAAAAAATGTTTTGCTTTAATTTTACTTTTAAATATTTATTATTTGTCATTTTACAATAAATTCAATCTATTTCAGTTTACATAAAGAAGAATAATGCAGAAAAAGTATAAAATAAAACGAGTGAATAAATAAAAAAATAATAGAAAATAATTTTCTGACACTTGAATGATGTGTAGCGCAATTAGATTTGACAAGGAAATGCATACGAAAATGTCTGCTTTTAGATAATTTACGCTCTGTTACTTATATTATGAAGGATTTATTTTTTGTATAACAACAATTCTCAATTAATATAGGCTAATGTAATTTTAAGTTAAAGGAAATAGGAAATCAGACCACATCTACTCTCCATATTTTTGTGCAAAATTATCCAACATACACTGAGTTGGAAAGAGGTTCATATTCTTGAAATCAAATAAAAAGAGCCTAACTCAATTAATTGTTACTTTACAGGAGAAGGCAAAAACATAAGAAGAACTATAATATTCACATTGTAATTTGTAACTACTTGTAAAATAGTCATTTTTTACACAATTGCACTACATATTTGTGACGAGATGATTTTTTAAGAGCTTGAGAACTTTTTTTTAAAAAAAAACGCATAAAATTTGCATAAAATCTCATCAGTTCTTTATTTGAAACGTTAGATTGGTCCATGACATTTACTTTTTGAAGATAATTTCATTTAAATGTTGACCGCGGCTGCGTCTTAGGTGGTCCATTCGGAAAGTCCAATTTTGGGCAACTTTTTCGAGCATTTCGGCCGGAATAGCCCGAATTTCTTCGGAAATGTTGTCTTCCAAAGCTGGAATAGTTGCTGGCTTATTTCTGTAGACTTTAGACTTGACGTAGCCCCACAAAAATAGTCTAAAGGCGTCAAATCGCATGATCTTTGTGGCCAACTTACCGGTCCATTTCTTGAGATGAATTGTTCTCCGAAGTTTTCCCTCAAAATGGCCATAGAATCGCGAGCTGTGTGGCATGTAGCGCCATCTTGTTGAAACCACATGTCAACCAAGTTCAGTTGTTCCATTTTTGGCAACAAAAAGTTTGTTAGCATCGAACGATAGCGATCGCTATTCACCGTAACGTTGCGTCCAACAGCATCTTTGAAAAAATACGGTCCAATGATTCCACCAGCGTACAAACCACACCAAACAGTGCATTTTTCGGGATGCATGGGCAGTTCTTGAACGGCTTCTGGTTGCTCTTCACTCCAAATGCGGCAATTTTGCTTATTTACGTAGCCATTCAACCAGAAATGAGCCTCATCGCTGAACAAAATTTGTCGATAAAACACATTTCGAACCGAACACTGATTTTGGTAATAAAATTCAATGATTTGCAAGCGTTGCTCGTTAGTAAGTCTATTCATGATGAAATGTCAAAGCATACTGAGCATCTTTCTCTTTGACACCATGTCTGAAATCTCACGTGATCTGTCAAATACTAATGCATGAAAATCCTAACCTCAAAAAAATCACCCATTATTAGTGTAAAATGTATTGAAATCACAAAAAAAAAATCAATTTCGTAAAAAATACGAGTTAAGGCCTTTCTTCTTAAGACCATATATATGTATACCTAGTAAAGTAGAACTGTACTATTAAAAAAAAAAATTAAAAAACATTCTTCAATAAGACCAATGATTTTAATTTCATAAAATCAATATTAACAATTGACTTAAAAAACAATTTTTGAAAACGTCCAAAATTGTGTCTTTCAACAGTTTGTTTGGTAATAAACAACAAACTTCAAGGTTTTAATTAAAATTATATTCAACGTAAAGTTAACTGCAAAACGAATTAATAATCTTTAAGGCTTAAGTTCATTCTCATAAAGAGATAAAAAAAAATAGACACTATCAGAAAATAATGCATTTTCTGGATCGACTTCTTTATACTTCTTCGTATCTATCTATAAGATAGTTTCAATTGTAATCATTTTTCTAGTTAAACAACTTTTAACAAAAAATATAACATAACAATTATTTTTTTTTATATTTCATAGGAGGTGAGGTAGGTGAGAAATTACTTTTATTTTTATTTCACACAAACTACCATCTTCATTGAAAACAATTATCAGTTCAAGACTACAATAAAATATAAATATAAACGTTAAATATGGAAAGTGCTTTTACTCGAAGTCTATTCCTACACTTTTTAGTTTACCTTAAAAAAATTTTAATATCAAACATTATAAAATGTCAAAGCCAACTCAGTTATGCTGAATATGATTACACACTTACATACAAGTACATAGGCATACAAGGATTAGAAATCAGTTACAAAACTACTACAGTGAACAGGATTGATTGACACTGTTTTTTCTTTCCTTTCACTTTATGTCATTTATTTTTTAAAGCCTCCAGTCATTGTTCGTACATCTGAGCCTGTCTGTCTCCATACGAAAAAGGTGTCGTTGTCAACAACTAGATTTTTGCACTCACAGTGCTGTTTTAATAAACAAATTTCTTTTTTTTACCCTTCTGTTGCTTTTCAGTTTCAGTCAGTTCGTTTTTTTTATTGTTGCATGTCACTATATGTCCTGCAGGATTCATTTATTTTCTTCTCAATTTATTTATCTTCCCTTCTGCTACAATTCGAAAATTCACTTTTGATGAAAACTGATACTAAAACTTGCAAACTATAAGTAAAATTCGAAAAGAGGAAGGGGAATGTTTAGTGTAATCACAATAAAACATGAGTAAACTGAAAAATATTTAATCATCATCGCCTCTAGTATGGATGGCTTCTGTACTGTTGTTGTTGTTATTGTGTACTATTATGGAGCTGATGCTAGCAAAAGTGATAGTAATTTAATGACAGCTTTTTTCAAATACAGTTACTAAATTTGTTTTCAATTTAAATTATTAGTTTGTGCAACTGCCAGAGATGTACGGGGTCTGTTTAAAAGAAAAGGACAAATTTTGAATTTTCGCGGGCTGTGTACATCCGATTATCAAAACTTTGTTGTTATATTGGTACACATGTGTAAGTCATATGTTGGCATTATCAGTCAATTTGGATTAGTAGTTTGTTGTTGACAACAGAGAAGGTTAGACACGTTTGTGTGTGTTCTTCGATTTTTGACACTTTTGAAAAATTGGATCAAAGAATAAGTATTAAATTTTGTGTTTTTAAAGAGTGCTCCAAGGCACAAGAAAATGTAAACTGTGGCATTCGGCGTGTCCAATTTGTCTCAAAAAAGTGTTTATAAGTGGTACAAGAGCTTTGCAGAAGGCCGAAGTTTATTGTTGTATCTTAAGTGATGAGCACGTTGACTACTAAACGATGATCACGAGTTCAACACTTATCCGTGGGTGGCAATATCAATTTTTCTGATGTATATTAATTCTCTTTATAATAATGCATATCCATCACGATCTCTTTCGCAGTTATTACCACTTAGCACTAAATCGCCGGCGAAATAAAATAATTATAAATTGTATATGGTAGCTTCAAACCAATATGTCTACATAACACCATAAGCACTGCAACACTGTTCTAAAAATAATAATAACGTGCAATTGTAAGTTAAGCTTACTATCACACTAACCAACTGTCTTACCAACCTACTACTATCCCTTTCCAAAGGAAATAACACAGTTAATATAGTCATTAATTGCTTAAGTGTTACTTCTCTTTAAAAAAAGGCGAAATTTTAACATGTCCGTAATTCTAGTATGTAGAAACGGTGGTAGACTTAGAAGAGAAGAAATAAATCTTGCAAAAAAACCGACTTCAAAAAATATAGAAGGGCACCAATTCAAACTAAAAATATAAGAAGTAATCTGTAAGAATTAGATTTAAACCAAATAAAAGATGCGCCAAAATTAGAGGGGGAAAAAAGTAAAGACTATGTGAATGTCAAGCCCCTCCCTAGTACTGTTCAAAAGTTAAGCTATTATCACTAGCATCCGTCTTTTATGTGGAAACCATTCAAACCTCTGTTTATAATGGTTTCAAAGATAGGCTAACATAGATCAAATAACATCACCTATTGGGACATCCTTTAATTTACAATTTTAAATTAAAGACTTGTTGTTATAGAGGACTTGGCCACAAAGAATCTTTGTAAATTTCAACTGTCTGTCTATAACGGTTCAAAAGTTGGGCCATATATATCAAATTACATGAACTATTCAGACACCCTTTACATTATAATTCCAAATATTTATACTTGTTATTATACCAGAGAAAGTAGTGGACATTCTGCCTAATTTTCAAGTCTGTGTGTTACATAATTTATGGGGACACTCTTTAATTTCCAAACTAAAATTGTATAATTGCTATAGTGGACTTTACAGTACAGGTTCCTTGTAAATTTCAGCTGTCTGTCTATAACAGTTCAAAAGTTTGCACACATACATGGAATGACATTAACTATTGGAACACCCTTTTATTTGCGAATTAAAATTTGATTATTTTTGTTATAGCGGACTTAGCAATACAGGTTCTTTGTAAATTTCAGCGTTCTGTGTACAACTGTTCAAAAGTATGGCCATATACATCAAATTAAGTGAACTATTAGAGCACCCTTTAATTTAAAATTTTGAATATTTATACATATTATTATAACGGTCATAGTAGTCGACGTATTGTCCAATTTTCAAAGTTTTGTCTATAACGGTTCAAAAGATAGGCCCATATAAGTCAAATTACGTCACCTATGGGGACACGCTTTAAATTTTAAATTTTTTTTGCCTTACCTCCTTCTTTTTTAAAGTCGGTTAAAAATAGGTTTCCAACGGATGAGAAGTTAAAATCCCTTTAGAATTTAATTACCTTTTTTTTCGAAAATGTTCAATACGAACGTCTAGAAAAGAAATAATCAATTCAACGTAGAAGAGTCTAGTAGATAAAGCAGAAATAAACTTAAGAACGAATGGAAAGTTTACTTAACGTTATGTCGAGAATACAGCGATAAATGATTAAATGTAATTTTCTCCTTTTCTATTATTTAAGTTTTGTTCGTTAAATAGATGATGTTTACAAGAATGCTGAAGATGGATGTGGCCATCACTAAAATGCATTACATTTCCGCTGGTGTCATAATAAATTTTTCCCCATTTTTCTTTAAAATTAATCATCTAATTTGTTTTACAAATATTATTTTAACTTTACTATTAAGAATTTTTATCCTTTCACGTGACATATTCGTGTTTCCTTAGAAGTTTGTAAATTTTCAAGTTTTACTTTCTTCACCATCATCCTAAAAAAAAGGCTGCGTCTCTGGCATATGTGTTGTTATTGTCCCATAAATGATGGGTACAAGATACTTTCTGTAACTGACGGGAACATTATATTTTTAAATTTGTCATTAACGATTGGACGAAATGAGTACATGCTCACAATTTTACAAATAAAAAATCCTTATGTCATATGTGCATTGACTACAAAACCACTACCGCTACAAAACTACTGCCATATTTACTTTCCCTACCAATGATAATTATACATCATCGTAGCTGTCAATGTCATTAAGCCATTTTTTTTTTTCTTTTACATACATTCTACTCCGCTGTAATTTGCCTTGTATCCACTTATTCATTGTATCCTCAATTTGCCGTTTTGGTGTTTATTTTGTTTATAACGGTTTTATATGCGATGTTTTTTTTAGCAGCTACGACTACATCAGAAACAGAAACAACTTTTATACTGTACCAGGGATTCCAATTAATTTAGCTTGTGTCCATCTAAAGAAGAATGACGATAATTCTGCAATAAAGGATGGTTAAAAAAATCTGAGTACAATGTTTGCAAGGACATTCAATAAACTTTACATAATGAGTTGTCGCTGATTTGTACAAATAGTTGGCAATTTTTACATACTCTTTGTAGGTCTACTGGTTGCAGTTTCTTTTTTAGCTGTTGTATAATTATACTTTTACAGTGCATGCGAAAGAAATTTAAAGAATATTAGTATGGACTAGCTGTCTGTGTGCCCTCAGAATATTTTGTTCGATTTTGAATTACTTTCAAAGTAATCCACACCAAATTTTAAGAATCTTAATTTTATAGTGCTTCAGGTATACGTATTTTCTTTATCCATCCCTGGATGAAATTTTAAAATTTATATAAAACTTATTTGGTTTTTATTTTCTTCGACTTATGATTTGCTATTATTTGCATTTTATTTCAGGCTCAAGGTCATAAAGGTTATATTAAATTCTAAAAACTAAAAGGTGTTTAATATTCCCGCCTTTAGGCATACATGCATATTGGTATAATCGAATGAAAAAATCTCCAAATTACATTTTTAAATTTTGCTATTTTTAGGGTTCCGTACCCAAAGGGTAAAAACGTAACCCTATTGTTTTCGCTACAATATCTGTCCGTCTGTCAATGCCTTTTATCTCTGGAACTGTAATAGGTAGACTCTTGAAATTTTCACAGATGATGTATAGCTATAGCAACAAATATTAAAACTTATAGGGTGTTCCGATAGAGAGGTGTTATTTACGAATATGTGTTTATTTCTTGAACTGTAGGAGGCATACACTAAAAATTTTCAAACAGTAATTAAAACTTAGTTCGCTTTATAAACAAGTCTAAAAAAATTAACCTAAAAATTAAAGGGTGTCCGAGTGTGACGTGCTTTGCGTGTATATGGCCTAAGTTTTGAACGATAATAAGTAGACTCTTGAAGTTTTTACAGGAGGTTTATTACTATGGAAACTATAACAAATAATAAAAATGAAAGGATGTTCCGACAGTGACGTGATTCTCATGTATAACGCCTTACTTCTTGAACCGTAATAGGTAGACTCTTAATATTTTGTAGAGGAGATATGTTGCCACGGCCGATATGACAATTACTAAAAATTAAAGTTTGTTCCGACAATGACATGTTTTTCACGTATAGTGACTTAATTTTTTAATCGTAATAGATAAACTCTTCATGTATTCATAGAAAAAGAATTTCCGTGGCCGTTATAACAAATAACAAAATTAAAGGGTGTTCCGACAGAGACATGATTTTTACTTAAATAGCATTATTTTTTGAACCGTAATAGGCAGACTCTTGAATTGTTTACAGTAGATGTTGTAATTCGGCCGCTATAAGAATTACTAATTACTAAAGGGTGATCCATCAGTGACATGTTTTTCACGTATATTACCTTATTGTTTTAACCGCAATAGCTAGGCCTGATATTTTTATAGAAAGTGTATTACCATGGCCGTTATAACAACAATTCCTAAAATTTAAAGGGTTTCCAATAGCGATGCAATTTTCGCGAATATGACTTTAATTTTAAAAATAAAGGGTGCCCCATAAGATATGAAAAAATTAACAACTTGATTTTTTAAAGGCGTACTAAACATAGTACCCTACGTGTGTTAGACTAACTCGGACTTGACTAAATTATTTCATTTATTTTAGTCGTGTAGTTATTAAACAGTTGTATAGCAAGCTAATCTAATAGGTGTGCTCATAAGCTAATGAGCAATTGGTTATAGTTGAACACTAACTAGCACTAATGAACACAAGCCTACTCATACCATACTATTAGTGAGCAAACTTCTCACGCACGCTGAGTGATTAAAAAAAATTTTCTATACTAGTGAGTACCGTGTTTACTCATCTCATATTTGAAAGACTCAGTGTGATTTACTAAGTAGTTGTAAAGATATTTTGGATAAAGCTTAGTGGGTTTTCCTTGCTTAAGTGTTTTTTTTTTGTATGACTTAAGAAATGAAGACGTTAAAATGAACGTAAGTAAGGTTAATAAAAAATTCTGTATTTCTTTTTTGCAAACTCGAACTTTATTCGTGTTTTACACGAAGCAAAAAACTGCTTGCGATTATTACGGTCAACATTTACTTATCAATTACTCAAATTTGTTTATGTAATTTCTGCAAGCTCCTCGCATTTAGCTCGCTGGTCTTCGCTGTTTATTATTGTCCACTCATCGTTAGTCATGTGCAATGAACAGACATTAATTCAGTGAAATATTATAATGAGCGTATTATGAGCTTTGTTTTTTGTGCTTATACAGTGCTTCAGTAGCTATAATATATTAATGTTTAAAATAAATTACCAGAACTATTTCCAGCTTTAAAAAAAAATATACTAAAACTATAGTTTAGCTACAAAGCATCCTGTGCTCCAAAGTGAGTGAAAGGATTATACATATAAGTTAAAAGTAGAAATAAAAATCGTTGTTTAAATAAAGTGATGTATTAGTTTAAGGCCCTATGTAAACTATTCTATTGGCAAAGATATACGTAAAAATTTTACAATTATCACAGTGCAGGTAAAGAACTATAATGTAGATTCTCGTCTTATTAGCGAATCATAGCAGGCAGTGTCTTCATAAATATTATTTTTTCTAGAAATATATAAAATAAAAGAATTTTTTAACAGATCTTTAGACAATTTTCCCACAATAAATTTTTAAGAAGTATTTTTATAGAACTATTTTAAAAGAAAAGTCGTCATTTTGAGAAATTTTTCATTTTCTGGTAAACATTATAAGCAGACACTAGAAATTTATACAGGGTAATACTAGTCTCGCTAAAATAAAAATTATAAAAAATAGTTAAAAGTTTGTGAGGTATCTGTGCTTATATTTTGAATATAAACATAAAATTAATAATTAATGACAAAACCTAAATCTTGTACTTTTTAAGTTGATTACTGCAAAGAGTACGGAACTCTACCTGTGTTTGTCTGACTTCCATCTGACTACTTTATCAGCCAGTTTTTATTAGACTATGCTGTCAAGACAATAGCATCACATATACATTTTTTCACTAATCCATGCATACTTTCTCAATTGTCTCAACTACTTTCTTGAATATATTGAAGACAGTGAATAGGACAATCATTGGACGTATGCTGGCAATAATTCGGTTTTTGTGTACAGAAAAAAATTAAAAAGAGCAAATTTAAAAACTTAAACAGTGATTTGATGAATGCCGACAATAACTGTTAGCACTTTTAACAACTAATAAGTATTCCTTTATTGGCATGACAGTAATGTTAAATGAAAACGCTAAGTAAGAAGCTCTGAATATAGGATTTTGTAGAGAATTTTGAAAAATAGGGAAAGTTACCTGACGAGCCGGGTCGTCATTGAAATGTGTATATGAAATAGATTACCCAACCAATTAATAAATACTTCTGAAATAGCATAGCGTAAATTAAATATATATTTATGTAGCTATAGCTATAGTCATAATTATAGTACTAAAGAGTTATTTAATCAATTTAATGTTTCCATTAAAACCTCTCAGCACTGTATAGCAATCACCTAATTTCATAGTAATACTTGTTTATAGTAACAACAAATTGAGTAATTTGCAAATATAAGCGTAACAATTGCACAATTCAATTTATGTATCTTGTTTGATTTTACTGTCAAATATTGCAGTGTTTTAATCAGATTTCTACGAGCAAAGGTAAATGTATTCATTTTATTTGCATATAAACCTAAAGGACATAAACACGGATAGTGATAGTGATACAAACGCATCCGCTTATACACATAAACAATACGCGTAAATAGTAATAATTAGCCAACAACTGAAGTAGATTAAATTATTCAAAACAAAAACACAAACAGATGAATACAAATCATCTCTATATGCGAAATTATGCTTGTTATTATTGATAATCTAAAACTTTAACACTTGTGCAATGAAATACAGAGTGTAGACTAAAATTTAAAAGAATTTATCATTTCGTTCTAAACTCTAAATCAGTGGTGCAGGAACACATATTATCAGGTTGTATGACAAGCAACTCAATTGATTTTCATGGTTGGAAAGTAAAAAAGATAACATGTATAGTGTGTATTTTAGTCACTGTTGCAATACCAGAAATATTTTTCCATATTCACACCACTATAGGTTATTAAGAAGCTGCATCACTGGTCTAGACCCACCCTCTTTTACAAATTAATAAACTTGGTTTTCGCATTCTGATTCAATTTGACTATTAGTTATTTTCCATACATGTAAATATAGTCTTTGCTATGTGTAGTGTAATAACAAGTCTGCCGTATACATCTTATCCAGCTCAGACCCCACATTTTGTAGTTCTTGGCTGTCTGTCAGTCTATCTGTCTATCCATCTGTCCGTGTCTGCATCACGTAAACACTACTGCATAAATATAACAAAATGTTGTAACAAGGTACTTCTGAACCTCGGTTCACAAATAGGATCCTTTCCCGTATAAACATCTATTTCCAAGAAAAAAATGAAGAAAAAAAAACTCGAGTGCATTACATTTTTACCGATTTGAATGACTTTGCAAAACCTTTATTTTTGCAAACGTGATATTTTTTACACTTTTTACAGACATCTACAATAATAGGGTTTTATGTAATATATTGTTACGAAAAAAGAATTTATTTATTATAGGCTCTGAACCACAATACTCTCGAACAACAACAACATTAATGGTTTGTTTTCTTACAATGATGAAAGAAAGAAACAAACAATAAAGAGTAACGCCTTAAAGAAACATTCGCATATACACACACACATTAAATAAACACTTATCAGTTAAATACACAGCCACATACATAAATACAAGCATAAACAAATAAACAGCCACACATACAGGTATAAAAAAATAAACAGCCACACATACAGGTACAAAGAAATAAACAACCAGACAAACAGAAAACAAGAGCAATAACAATCGAACCTGCCAGATCTGTCTGGAATAGAACATTCTGGTGCTTTTAAATCACCTATATAAGCGAATCGAGCTGGCGAGTAGTATGGCAGTATTAATTTAAAAGTCAAAGAGTTAAGTTGTCGAATTTTAAGAGTGTTGAACAGTTTGCTGTATTTCTGAACAGTGGTATTAATAAATGAAGTGACTTACAGTAAAAGTAATAACAGTGTGTATTTATTTTGCAATTAGAAGAACCCAACGTAAAGTAAAAACGTAACAATATATAAAACATATGTTGTATCCTTAGTAGTTACCCAGTAAAGTGGTACATCTATGCAAAGTAAACATATAAATTACATCTGCAACACCAAAATTTAAAATTCGTTGTACATTACTTCTACAGATATAGGCATATTTTGCCAATCTAGCCGGATATTACTTTTTTTTAGTTTATATTGACCCTGATTAATGAATTTTTAATGAAAATTTCTTATGGTTATAATCCGTAAAATAAAATTCCAATAATAAAAAAAAAAAAAACTAAACACAAAACTTTAAAAAACCAAATATTCACACCTATTCTGCGTTTCGATTCGAATCGAAATTTTCTCCGTTTGTCAACTTTGGTATTCTATATTTCGTTTCATTTAATTTTTTTCGATTGTATGTATTCTGCATTACGATCGTAGCTACGTTTTTGTAAGTTGTGAATTTATTAACGGAAAATTTTTCGATTTTTCTTTGTTGAGTTTAAAAGTGCGTGAAATTAAAAAAGATATAAATATGTAACACAACAAATATTTTTTTTTTTTAAATTAATTGCTTTTGTGCTGATATTTGTAAGTTTTAATTAATTTCTTGGCGGAAAAAAACAGCACATGAGCATTTTGAAAAGTTGGCGATCCATAAAAGAAAACTTTTTTTTTGTGCTTCAGCAATATACACATACAAATTTTAATTAACACCGCCGGCGCTACAGGATTCTTCACACTGGAATAGTTGTAGCACAAATACTTTTTAGTTACTGTATATTTTTTTGTTTTCTTTTCAATATTTATAAGATCCAAAAATATATATGTGTGTATGTTATCCCTTTATTTCCCTTTTATTGATGCTGATTGCCGCTTAAGGACTGATACTTGATGACGGTATGTAATTTTTTTCTTCTCCGTTTTCTTGGGCGAAATTAAACCTTGGGCAATTGGTACTCCAGACAATAATTTGTTTAACTCTTCGTTAAACAGTATGTGTATCACACTTTTTTTGACAAGTAGTACGATTTGATAATCTTTTGAAAAAATTCATAAAATATTGTTTTTCCATGCGATCAGAGTTGCAAAATCTTGTTTTGTATGATAGTGTGGCATCTACAACGCCATTTTTAAACGATTTTTAAAGTAGGACAGAATTCTGTCAGATTTTCGGTTGATTAAATCGTACGATTGTGTAGGATAGCACCGGCACCGACACCAACACCTATAGCATAATTGCCTTTATGTAAAACTTAATTATATAACTGCCTTTAGCAAACGTTTTGCGCACTTAATTTAACTTTTTTTGTAATGACAAACAGAATTGTTTATTAATAATTTTTTGTTTATTTTATTTTGTGTTTCTTTTTCCATTTTTTTTTTCATAGAAAAACAGTTGTACTCTTCTCTTCTTCTTTTTCTTTCGATTCAGTTTTTGTTTGGAATACCTTTTTTCGATTCGTGCGTAACTGAATGCGGGAACGTAATTGAAATGCAGAATAGGGGTGATAATTTATTTGTATTTAGTCATATTGTGGTTACATACGGGTTATCATATTTTTTTTACCAATAATATGTTTACTACGGCTATCAATATACTATTAATTTTGAATTGTAATAAAACTTTGGTTGTTGTATTTTTTAGGCGTAGTAACAATATAATGATAAACTTGCAACAGAAACTTATTTGAAGTGACCATAGAAATGACTAAAACAACTAAAATATATTTGTCGCAACCATAAATTGTTACAGAGGCATTAAAGATGGTTCTTGTGGCCATACCATAACCTTGCTTTTTCTCTGGGTGTATTATATATCGACCCAATTCTGTTTTTACACTGTCTTTTTAACACAGTTTTGATTTAACACTGATTAAAAATAAAAAAAATATTTTTTTACACTATTTTATTCCATTTAGCACGATTCGCAATCTTTTTAGCTTAGATTTTTTTTGTAAAATTTAAGTTTTGCGAAATATTGTCATCAAAAATTTAGAGGAATTCCCTTTTCGTGCAAACAAGAGCAATTGAAATGTGTTAATATTTTGTGAACTATCAATGCATCTCTAAAAGAAGACGTCGAAAATAACAAATAAAAAACTACAACGTAAAGCCATTTCTTTAGAAAACAAAATTTAAATTTTAGATCTCTTTCGAAATGGAGAAGGCTCAACATTTCTTGGTTCGGTTTAAACGAAGTCACAGTAAGAACTATACAAAAATTAAAATTGAATTAGGCAATCGTTGATTTCTGGAACGAAACTATCTGTTAAGTCTTTTTTCTCGTTTTTCACTAATTTTAATAGGTTTTAGAGATAAGGAACCATCACCTATTTATGCACGATAAAAGTTTTCAATAGTTAGGTACCAATTCCTACTATTCCAATCTTGTCAGTTTTTTATATATAGATAAAAGTGTTTTTAGAGATTTAAATTTCCTTCTGGAATACAAAATAGGTCAACTATATAAATTATGTGACATACATATCATTATTTATTTTTACTTTACATGGTTCTTATCAAGTCCTTTACAATATTCTAAGTACCTTATCGTTTTAAAACAATAAAATTTTCAATGTTTCCTCATTCCATTGGTGTCATATTTTGGTGTCGAAATGGACCTTAACAAACGCTGTCTTATCTTCATTTTCAGTTGTGTGTTAAAATCCAAAAACTAAATTAACAAAAGTGAAAGGAAAGGAAACGTAACGTATGAGCAGTATAAACTAAGAAGAAAATGAATAATATACCTTTAAGTATAAGTGTATGTGTGCTTTCAACAATTTGTCTAACACCAAAGCAACGAACCAGTTCCCAGTATTAAGCATTGTGCTCGTATCTGGGAGTGTGCAAAACTTGAGATGGCAATTTTTTATAAAAATTAATTTTCGTGCCCGCATTTATGAATAAAAAGAATGAATACTAAAACAGTAAAAAAAAATAAATACAACGCTATGAAATATGTATGTAATATTATATATTCTATTCTGTAAAGTTGTATGTATTTAAAATTTAAAATGTACGCAACACATGGGTATAAATATATTATATTATTTTTTAATATTGAAACCTAAAAGTTTTGAGGAAATATAAACACTTGATCAGCTGATTAGAACCAACTAAATTTCTATTTTTATAAGGGAACAAAATCTTACTACCATCTCAATTTTAACAGCAAACCGATGTAAACCTAACAAATGCTTTAAATAGAAACAAATAAAATGCTTGTAAATCTTTTGCATTGTTTTGAAAAAAATCCTCACCACATTTTAGTTAAACTGCTTCAGATATAGTTCAGATATTTACTTTTTACAGAGGTAGCCATCTCTAGCTAATTACGCAGGATGTTGCAACATTGGTTTTCTATAAAATTCAATTATTGTAGTTTTCCGTAAATAATATAATAAGTGTTTATTAAACTAAGTATCCTTAAATCGGTAAAACTGCGTGTTTTTTATCTCTACTTTCGAAACTCGTTATCGATATTCATACTTTTTGCATGACGTTAATTTTCATTAAAGATAAGTTTTGCTTCATTGACAAAAAAAAAAAAATGTAGAAAGTTTAACAGGAATAATGATTGCCTTACCTCAGTTTTCGATATACACGCAAAGAAAAAACATTGTTGAGGTAACCATAATCTAAGAGCAACATATTATGATTGTAGTTAGTAATATTATGGTTAAACATTATAATATTATGGTGAAATCAAATAATTATAGTATGATTAAAAACTATGAAATGTCACATGGGAACATTTTTTATAATACAATTTTTTTATTTATTATTTTTATTAACGATTCCAGTTTTACTACACTATAATTTCATTGATACATAAATTAAAAAAACTTACTACTTACTTTGTAGTGTAAATGATAATTAAATTTGTATATAATATTGCAAAAAAAAAATTGTTTAAACATTTTTTAAATATTTTTCTTATTATTAAAAAAAAACAGAAAATTGCCAAATCCGATGTATCAAAACAAACAATATTTGGTTACATATAAATATACATATTACATATAAATATAATACATATAAATATAAATATTATTTTTGAATATTTTTAAAACTTTGGTTGTTGTTTGAACTTTACCAAAAAATTATAGGTGAATGTAGTAACCATTTAATGATATAATCTTAACAAATACTTGTTTATAGTGACCAAAGTAATGGTACCAACAACTAAAATTTGTTCATCGCAACCATTTATTATTCCAGAGAACATAATGTGACCTGTGACCATACCATAATTAAGTTTTTATTTTGGATATAGAAAGCCTTCCTTTCACTTTCAATGTCAAAAGATTTAAATCGGATAATCTTAAATAATTTATTTCTTTTCTTCTTTTTTTCATTTTCTTTATTCGTAGTAGCATCACAAAGTATTTGGCAAATAAGACTCGGCCCTAAGTGTGGTCTTAAATTTAGAAAAGTTTAGTTCTTCCATATTTTAGCCAATTTATTTTTTTGACCAAAATTGTTTATAATGTAATTTTTAAGGATTTTTGCTTAAATATAAATGACAAAAGGTAGTAATAAAGAAGGAGTTATTTCGGAAGTAATAAAATTAACATTTTTTTTTGTTGTTTACATTGTTACTAAGAAAATCTAATATAAAAAGTAACAGACAATATGTTGGCACTTATGCCACAAAATTCCGAGAATAATAAAAATCTTTATTTTGCCAAAAATTCGCTAGAAAATATGAAAAAAAATTAAGTTAACTAAAAAATAAAATGCAAAAAAAATTTTAAATCTCACCCAATAACAACAAAGTTTTAAGCAAAAATAAATAAACCTAAAAATTAAATTTTTGTATTAAAATTAAAAAAAAAGATATTAGATATAACCAATATTCCATGGTTATTTATTCGATTAAAACAGAAATAGGTCTCTACGTAAAGTGAACGTTATGCGAAATATTTTCATTTATTCTCCATTTCTTCAACCATTTTTCCATATACCCATATATAGTGCTAGTCACCCTTTTTATCGAACAAAGTTATAAAATTATTTATTTATATCTATTGCTTTTTCAGCTTTTCAGCTGTAAAGTATAGTAGAAATGCTTAATAAACTAATTAAACCTTTCAAAAGTTCTCCGTCTTCATACCAAAAATTCATTAATTAACTATACTCTTCGGTTAGATATTTGAAATGCTTGTAGTGCAAGAAAAAGTTTCATGTTTTTCAAGTATTTATTGAATGACTCTTCACTAATTTCCTGTAAAAGTTACAATTCATTTCTCTCTCATTGATTCAAAAGGTCATTCCGAATTATTTCGTTTCAATAAATAAAAATTAATAGAAAAGGGAAAAGTAGCTTAAAGGAAATTATGAATATAACGTTAATTTAATTTATACAACATAGAACAAAAAATATATAAAAATCTGAAAATTGTTTTTCCCCGCCTGGAAGACCCTCGTAATACCATAACGTGCTGAACGTAGTTTTAAATAGTTATGAAAAGTTAAATGTGTATGTGTGTGTGTGTGTGTGGAATAAATAGCTTTAAGGACACGGTTGGTAAAAAATGTATACCAGTGAAATATTTTTTATTTTTGATATTTTTTTATATTTCTACTTTAAAAATAGTATTCACCTACATTGAACATTGCAAAAAAAAAAAAGCTAATAAAATAAATTAGCGATTATTGAAAAATATATGTGTTTGACTGTGCATGTTTGCAAAAGTAGAGCACTTAAAAAATTTTTAGTTTTTTCTTTGAATTTCCTGAATGTAATTGACTTCTCAAAGGCAAAAAGTGAAATTGATAATAGTTTTTGTTATTACTTAGTATTAAAAATAATTGAATAAAAATGAAAATATTTAATTTTAGTTCAAAAAATATCAGCAGCAGGATAGTGCATTTCTCTGTTAAATTTTTATTGCAAGATTATTTAAGAAAATATGTTCAATTGTTTAACTTTTTTTGTAAATAAAATTACCGCAGGCCACAACTATTAATAAAGTTTTAGTAACATTTTAAACAAACCAACCAAACAACTTCATATGTTTATCATTATTTTTTTTATAATAAAGTATCCTTAAAATATGCCTGCCTATTGGATTAACACGTACACTTTTAAATTTTAGTATAACTAATTTTTTTTATAAGAAAGGTAACACTCAGGCAATTAAATCCTATATTAATTGTGTTAGTATTAGATAAGACAGATGGTTAGTTTGTTAGTAAAGCTAAATCGGCTTAAATCGAGTTAAGCCGATTTTATAAATGTCCACAGATGTGTTAATTGTGATTGATAACACTGCAATTTTCATTTTACTCCTGAAATTTGATTTATATCGTATTTTGTGTTTTATATTAAACTAGCTGTGCCTACACACTTTGTTTGTGTTCGTCCTGACGGTATTTTGTTTTGAAAGTAATTTTTTGCATTGAAAGTAATCCACATCAAATTTTAAGACTCTTTACATCAGAATCCTATATTGAAATCAGGATACCATTAGTTTTTACGTGATAGGAACAGAAAAAAAGAAAAACAGACAGGAAATGAGTTACTATTTCATTATGTGTATAGATGAGTTTTCCTCATACAGTAAACTTTTTAGATAACTAATTATTTTTAATTTTATCAATTAACAGGTGATCGAAAAGTGTGTTTTAAATCACATTATATTTTGTTGCTGATGAATTTTTTCAACTATTGACTTTGTAACCATTGACTACCGAAAGTATTTCAACTTCGTGCACCTCGGTTTACGCCTACTTAAGGCTTCTTAGTTTAAGTCTGGCAAAAGCTTCAATCGGGCTTAAAATTTAGTCAAATAATCATATCTTCATATCAGGGGTTTCGAAAATCCGCACGTTAATGTTGAGAAGCTAATAATTCTGCTGAGAATGACAGTTTAGTGTGGGTTTTGGCCAATTGTTTTGAAACTGCTACTGGAAATGCCATTTCAATGAAGGGCTAGTTCTACATAGCCATGAAAAAGGAATTTTTTGGTCTGAAATAGAAGATATGAACTTGGATAATTTTTGGTTTCAATAGAATGATACACCATGTCACTAAACATCATCATTAGTAACGATAAAATAGCGCAACACCTTTTCACTGCATTAATAGTTAGAAATTCAAATGGACTGAAAATGTACCATTTCAAAAAACCGAAGCACTTGGCAACTTTTTTTGAAGCTTGAACTACCTAAATATATTAATGTAGGGAGAATATAGAAACAGACCACTGCCTAAGTTGGTCCCTCTTACCGTATTCGATTGAACGTCTGTGCGTAAGCCTATAACATTGAGTCCTATGAGCTTCACAATCGACTCTATTCATTACGAGGCCGTGTTTGAGCATATCATTTATATTTTAGCTCTTGGCCTAAATTTTCGGCTTTTACTGAGTTATTTTGAATGACAAAAGCTATTGTCATTTGTAAAAGTGTAGATGTAGATGTAGAAAAGTGTAGATAATATTTTTCGACTGTCGTTCTAATCAGTTGACTTACTAAAAAAAATTGCTCTAATTGCTAATCGAAGGTTGGCTAAAGCATCAACAAATACAAGGTGGTAAAAATTACAAAAAAAAAACACATCAAACAAGAGGAAACCTTCAGGTGGCGGGTAGATTTTGTTTTCTTCAACTGACAATAGATGATTGAATACAATATTCTCGTATTGTATATCTGTATTTGGTTGTTTAAATATATTATGTTTAAAACTAACCCTGGAAGGCCAATTGGTAGTGTGCTAGTCTATCAGTCTGGGGGATGTGGGTTCGATTCCTGGTTGTTTCAAAGAATTTAGGTGTTTCACTATAACGATCGAAGGTCTTCGTTACTATGCCCGATAAATTAAGTTAGAATATAATTGGAATTGTAACATTTAATAAATAAATAAATACACAAATTAACACCACCCAAAGCAGAAGGATGCGCAGAATGCTAAAGATAAATGCATTACCTTCTGCTAGTATTTAAAATATAATGTTCCCATTTCTTCTTTAATTAAAAAGTATTCTTTTTACTTAGAGATTATAAAATCAGCTTAAGCCTAAACTGAAAATTTCGTAAGTTTTATAAGCATTTTAGTACTTGTTTTACAAAAAACAACTACCGCTCTACTATGATTATGTGGGATTTATTGCGTCCCTCTTTCATGCATATTTTCAAGAATTTCTCTAAATAAAAAAACCCCAAAATTATTAATGCGCATAAAAAATTAAAGATTTTTTTCTTGCAATGCGGTTTTAATGGTAATATAAAACAGTGATCAATAAAATATTACTGTTTTAAAATTACTAAACACATACAAGATATAAATCCAAAGATAAAAATCCAAAGAGAACAAAAATAAAACATAAAACTAAGAAACACTACGTAAATCCGAAGAAAATTTTTACGACTTCTAACCATGAACCAATAAACTAACATAACAAATATAAACTGTTTGGTATTTATATGTGAAGGTATAAATCGTCCACTAAAGGAACTCAGATTTATATATACACAAAAATAGTATTGTTGGTGTTTTTATAATAAAATGTAAAATGGTTTTGATTTCGTTCTACGTATATGCTTATACTTATTAACCCTAGTCCTTATACCCGAGTACAGGTGTGGCCACTGACACTTTGGAGCAATACACCTCCTAAATGGCTTACACTTTTCTATTGAATTTTTGTATCTAAGGAAGTGGCAATTGACACCTCAATTACTATCCTAGGTCAAACCACTGAGGATCTATGAGCTTCTTAAGCCGAGACCCCCAAGAACGTGTACCCAAGTATAGATGTGGCCACTTATGCAATTGTATTAATAAAAATATCAAAGACTTTGTTTTTTTGTGGTAACGTAAATTTATTTTATTTATTATTACTTACTTTGTTAATTAAAACTTAACTTATTTATTTTTTGTCTTCATTATTGCAAGTTTTGCATACAAAGAAATTGCTCGAATGTTGCTCACATATTGGCCGTTTACATTTAGAGCCCATGTTACGAGAGCGTCTTCTGTGTTCGTCGTAAATATAACACAAATAGCAGCTCCAACTTGAATTTTTTCCTCGCTGAGTCGCTGCTGGACTCGTTGAAGGTGTAGGGTCAACTTTTTCATTTAAGGCCGTGTTTATATAGCTCGCTATGCCAAGTTTCGTGTTAAAGTACGCATTACCTGAAAACTGACTGACCGGCTTTCAATGAATGGCATACATAGCTCCTTGGCGAGCTAGCGAAGAAAACGTATGCGTCTAAGCGTACTATATGGGAAGTTTTTATTATTTTCAAAGTATATGATATACGCTGACAATGCCATCAAATCAATCATATTTAAAAAGAGAGAAAATGGCCAACGCTTAGTCCCTCTTTGGCAAGTATATTCTCTAAGTAGTTGGTCCATAACATCCACTCCTCCTTTTGTTTTATTAAGAAGTCCATTAAATATATCAAAGAACAAAATTTTATTGACAAAAAATTTTTTTTTAAAGTTATAACGAAAGAAGCGAATAATTACTACTGGCCATACCTGTACTTGGGTATACGTCCACGTAATAAATGTTGGGTATAAGGAGTAGGGTTAAATCACTGTATGAGCACAAGAAACGATGCTCATAAGACGCTCATTTTAATATTACATTGAATTCATGTCGGTTCATTGCACACAAATAAAGATGAGTGGACAATAATAAACACTGAAAGCCAGCGAGGTAAATGATGACGCTTGCAGAGTTTTCATAAGCAAATTTTAATAACTATGAGTAAATATTGACCATAATAACAATGAACTTAGGCTTTTATGCTTTGTGTGAAACACGAATACAGTTGGAGTGTACAAACAAGACACACTGAATTTTTAACCACATTACTAACGTTCATTTTGAAATCTTCAATTCTTAAGAAAACCAAAAAAAAAATAGTACAAACATGAAATACTAACTTTTATTTAGAGATTAACAGTTTTTTATTTCTGTAATAACCTTTTTTCATAGATTTACTCTGTAATTCAGTGGAACAAACTCACACTGCTTTGTATTGGAAAACACCAGAGAGATGAAGCCAAAATGATAACAAACAACCATGGAAATATAAACTGTTTGTCCAGCATTGTACTGCACTTAATTAAGTATAATATAGATTATATTTAAGATGTGATCATTATGTACTTCAATTAATTTTTATATTTGAAAACACAGAAAAATAATTAGATAAAAAAAAATAGAGCAACAAAAGCACTAAACTAGTCCTCCAAATAGCCAGAATTAAAAATAGCACTCTTTATTTGTGCCAGCAATATGTTGCTAAAACAGTTCTTAGCATATGTACGTTGAATCATAGTTAAATAAAAGAAATTAAATAAATAAATATTAACGAGTTTTCCTGTTGCACACGAATCTTGCTGCAAATACATATATTTTTCCCAACAATAACCAACGCGACTTTCACACAACTGTATTTATTGCTACTGCTACCAGCAAAACTAAGCTACAAAAAAAGCAACACTAGCGTCAGGAACCACAAAACCATACATAGATTTGTAAAGCTCTATTCTAATGCTTATTTATTCCGTTTTTACGCTTACACACTAATAAACAAGCTAAACCATATTAAATGCTACTAATAAAAATGTATTTATGTTTATATGTAAATAATTTTATATGAACTTAAATTTGGTATGTCAAAAAGCTCAAAATGCTTTAAAGATTTTTTATTTAATATGCAAAAGAATAGCAAAAACGTTTTGGATCTTCGATTTCCGGTAGTTTTTCTTTCCTGTCTGGCTTTCTATCTGTCTGTGTTGGCTTCACGTAAAAAGTACTGAATGGATTTTAACAATATTTTGTGAGGAGGTACCTTTGTATCCTAATTCCAATATATGAGTATACAGCAAAAATACGTTATTTCCAACAGAAAGTGGAAAAGAAGCGTTGAAAGTACGCCAATTTTGTTACTGATTTAACGATACTACATACTTTATCGCATATTTAATTTTGAAAGCTGGATATTTTAAACACAGTTGCTCAGCAGATGGCGCTAATTGAAAATAATGACAAAATATGAATAACTTGCTGCCAAATAGCCAATTTATTAAATGTTTTATTTGATTTGTAATTTTACTTTGTGGAATTACATTTTTATTAAAATATTATAAACACATTTTACAGAGATTTACAATAATTTTTAGAATTTTATATAAATTTTTGAATTATATCTAGGGATGGGTACCTTTATATAAAGTAAATACGTAAGAGTCTTAAAATTTGGTGTGGATTACTTTCAAAGCAAATTAGAATAAAATATTGTGAGGACGCACACAACGTGTGTGGACACAGCTAATCTATATATGTATATAAAGCACAAAATGTGTTTGTTTGTATGTTTGTTTGTTTGTCGGAAAGCTATAGCTGTCTACACCAATGAACCGATCTTTCTGAAATTTTCACAGTTTGTTATTAGATACACGGATGGTAAAATAGGGTACTTATCTTTTTGATATTCGACGTGGGCGTAGCATCTCCCATACAAAGTAAATATTTATCATTGTTTTTCTTGGTAACAGTAATAGGTATCTCCTTGAAATTTTGCACCAGTAACCTTTATATTAACGTACATAGTATAGAGAAAGATGGACTAGATTGGAATAGCGGGAGTGGTACCTCCCATACAAAGTGAAAAATTATTATCCTGTATCTAGAGAATTGCACTAGCTAGCGTGGTACCTCGCATACAAAGTGAAAAATTATTATCGTGTTCCTGGCGAACTACAATAGATAGCGCCTTGAAACTTTGCAAGAGAAACCTTTGTGCTAATGCGAATAGTCTGCCAAAATACAGAATGAATTGGGACAGTGGGCGTGGTACCCGCCATACAAAATGAAAAATTATTATTGTGTATACAGAGAACTGCAACAGGTAGAGTCTAGGAATTTTTCATCAGTAACCCTCATATTTGATACATTGTTTAGAGAAACACAGAGTTAATTTGAATGGAGGGCGTGGTATCTCCTGCGAAAAAGTGAAAAATTATTATCGCGTACCTAGAGATCTACATTAGGTATAGTCTTGAAACTTTGCACAAGTAACCCTCATACTTATGTGTATAGTCTAGCAAAATAGAGACTGGATAAGAATACTGGGAGTGCACATCCTAATAAAAGTGCAATATTGTTATCGTATTAATACGTATAGTCTAGCAAAAAACAGCTTAGATGGGAACATTTTTGACTTGAGAATAGCGTGCTTTTTCGCCTTAAAGGTTGGTCATACTTTTCTTTCAAGTGTTGATTGTATTTTTCTGGGTAGGTGTAGCGAAGCGCACCGGGGATAGCTAGTATAATATAAATATAAGAATATTTCTTGTTGTTTAATAATTGTGCCTGCTGCAATAACATAAACTCACTTCTCACATAAAAACAAATTCATCTGTCCCCTGTGGGACAGTGAAGACAATTGTGTCAATATACTCATTTCATGACAAATTTAAATAAGATAGAAGATCCTATGAATCGTAACTTGAAGTAGATACATAGAATATATAATGTTTTAAAACTGTTAAAAAATATGTATTTTACCTAGAAATAGACTAGTGTTATGGTAACTTAACAAGCATTTTAAGATTAAGTCTACGACGTATCACAAAGTATCGTTGGAGTATCATTAGACACCCTAGGCCATCGTTTGTTAAAGCAAAGGCCCCCAACCAAAAAAATTGGTTAAAATGAAAATGCATTCGTTTGCTAAATATTTAGCAAAGTGGCACAAACCTACCTTGTTGAAAGCTGGTACGATACTAATTTAAAATTTGTACATGTTTTGTTCTCTTTGTAAGATTCTGGTTGAGATTGTGTATGTGCTCACAGACCCTTAGGTTTTTACGTGGGGGCTCTTGGTTAAAGTGACAGGCTCTATTCATAGAAACCCTACGGGAAATTTTTAACAATTGTATCGATCGTACTTATGACTTGCCAAATTAAAAATCGAATAATAATTTAAAGATCGGGACTGATGAATAGACTAGAATACTGGACACATCAAATAACTGATGTGTGAGCTAGGTAAGAGTTAATTCACCTAGAGTTAGGTGAATTAGCTACCAGTCGGACTGCCTCTTGTGTTAGGCCATTACCCAGTAATACTCTGGTTTCTGGTCCATAGAAATTTACCACAGATCCCCTTTTTAATAGTTTGCTGCTTCATTCCCAGTTGTGCCTATGTGTCCTTTAACACAAACCAATTTTACCTCATTGAGCGAGGCACAACTGTTAAGTTTTCAAACACATTCCAGCACTAGACTAGACGTTTACTTGCCTCTTGCTTTTGTTTTATAACTATGCACTGGACTTTCCAGCAGGTGATCCAATGTATGCAACAACCCAAGCAATTCCGCCTGGTAAACGGAGACGTACTTTCCTAAACGCAGACTACAAGACAGGTTCAGCTCAGCTAAGTTCTGCCGTTCTTAAGAGGACCATCAGTAAAAATGGTCCTCTATAGGTTATTATTAGTAACTGGCACTTAACAGGCATTTCAAGGTTTGGTGTAGTACCTATTACAGAGTGAAGTACCGGTGTCAAGTGGCATGTCCTTTTCATAAAAAGCGTTAGAAATCGGTTCCTATACCTTAAGAACTAACCACATGTCAAGTCATATTCTAGTTCCCTTCCCCTAGAGGAAGTGTTTTCTTACTAATTACTTTAAAATTATTCACGTGACAATTCATGCGTTACTTAAATTTTCTCTAGGGTACCATGTATCTACTTTCAACTGTATTTACGAGTATGATTATGAGATTTTTCAATACTTCTGATTGTTTGTGAGATTTAATGTTGTCGTTATCACGTCTTTATCTTTAGTTTTTTTATATTCTTTGTTTTATTTTTTATGCCTCTCTGCTTGAGTCTTTTTTGCTTAAACTCACCATGAAATGTCTATTCGAAACGACAAGAAAATAAAAAGAAAACAATTCAAGAAATACCAATATCTGCATGAAATTTATGAATGCTTAAAGATTTTGTATTTTTATATTGACAGGCTCATAAAAAACAGGAATATCAAATAAAAAATGTAAATAAAAAGGCGTTAAATGGCCTTTACTGTTTATATCAATACGTGCCGAGGTTGAACAAATAGAAATTGACATCCAATGATGCTAAATTAACAATAAAAATAAAAGATATTTTTTTTATTATAATGAGCAGTAGGAAGTAGATTTAGATTATTAACTAAGGGTTTTTAAATTTCCTGAACTGTTGTGAATGTGATTAAAAGAGTTTGTATAAATCAAGAGCGTAAATTATAAAAAAGGCTTGCAAACGTTTCACATATGCTAAAGCGATGTTAAAATCAGGTTAAATCTCTAAATGAATTTTGTTGATAAATAAAATGTTTCGGTGAATACACTTTAATGACGGATAATTAGAAAGGAGTCATTCTTTGTCAAATCGGTCGATATTTTAACGGCCTATATCTTCGTATAGAATCAAAATTTCGAAAGCATATTTATTTCTCCTTCTAGAAATAAGGATATGATTTAAAATTCCGCTCAACGTGACAATTTTGTTTAATTAAAAAAAAGCAAAACTACTGAATAGTTTTGCTTTCTTAAATTCACGATATTGTTCTTTCAAATTAAAGCTTATTAAGTCTTCTTTAAAGTAAGCTTTTACTTAACTTCCTACGGCTTATAGAACTAGAATTATAATAAATTTAAGCTTCAAGCGCATATACAAAAAGCGATATTTTTCTATTTTTGTACCCGAGTAGCTAAAAAATTACAAGAGATAGAATTTTGATTCAGGGATTCAAAGAACATAAATAAAAAAGTAAAAATATTGGGAAACTTTAAAATCAAACAAAATAAATAATTAAAATAGAAAAACAAAATTTCTTCTTTTTATATATTATTTTATTTGATGAGAATAAAACGACCTTAAGCCGAAACAAACAACTTTACAACAAAAATTTATATAAAATAGGTCAACTAAACACAAAACAAGTTTCAGTAAAATCTGGAATGGTAAATTTGAAAGAAAAAAATTTGGAGAATTGACCCAAAAAAGTCATATTTTTAACAATATCTCGGACTAAAATTTTCACCCATTGAAATAACACATTTTCCCATTTTATACTTGAACATGGTGTGGAAATCCCTTTCCAGTCTGTGCGGAAATTGCTAGATATTGATCTTTAATGCCGATGTAGATATGTATCTTCATTGTTTATGATGCCACTTCCAATTAGCTACTGTCTAACACGAGTATGTCTGTGTAAAACATGTCTATATATTTTTTTTGTAGCCTTAACCTATAATGAGTTAAGTGCCACGTCCTTTGTGTGAGTGCTTTAAAAAACACAATAATATTAACAAAAAAAAAAGTAAGTGTGATATATTCGACCATGCCGAATCTTATATACCCTTCACCATAAATATTGTGTTACCCTCTTATGTTTCTTTGAAAAATGTTTGTAAATTTTTTAAAAATTTTTTAATTTTTTTTTTAATTTTTTTGCAAATTTTTTGTTTAATTTTTTGGAAAATTTGTTTGAAAATTATATATAAAATTTTTGGGAATTTAAATATTAATTATTAAATATTATGCTTATTATCCATAACATTTTATAATAAAAATGCAATTTATTTGTTGGGGGAAAAGAGCCAGTTCCTATACGTCTTTCACTGGTTGCTCAGGCCAGATCATCAGGAAACCATAATAAAATTCTACAAAATACAATGAGATGTGTATATGTTAATAGAATAATATTGCAAAATATTAAAGCTTCAACAAAACACCAACAAACAAACCACGTTTTTATTTTTCCTTACTGTCTTCTACAATTGGATGGTTATTTGCCATCACTGTGATGAACATGTAATGATCTTAAGGAATGAGGAAAATAAATCTTCAAATATGTACATATGTATATTTAAACAGAAATGTATGTATCCTTTTTAGCTAATGTTTAAACAGTTTTTTTCGTACTCGTTTATGCGCATAGAAGTGTTGATACATATGTGTACCCGGCAGTTTTCAAAATTGTTTTATTTTAATTATGTTTTGTTTTGAGATGCTCAGTACACACTTAATTATTATATCTCGTATTATCATACATGATCATAAGTAAATACAATTTTCACAATTCAGAACTTGCTTTAGCGTGAGTAAAAAAAAACTTTGTAAATAATATTTTTTCAATTCCTTAAATATTTTATAAATTAGCAAATTATGAATGCATTCCTCTGATCGCTTCTTTGGACAATAAATGCAAGTATAATGGTGTGAAAATTTTAATTAACCATTTAAAGTAATTGCAGTTATTATAAACAATACGAAACGTTTGCTTTCGTATTGTTATTGCTGGGAAAATTTATGTCGAGTGAACTATGGATACCTGTAGAGCTTTAGTTAAAATAACGACTTAGCTGGAGCTTTGTATCAGTGAACTTATTTCTTTTGAATTTTGCATATTTTTATTTTGATAAAACTAAACAAGACCGTGAGAATCCAATGGTCTAGTGGTTCGTTTGTAACGGAATTTCTTTTTTATTGGCCGAAAGAATATCTCGCAAGCGGTGGATAGGTTAGTCTCTAAAGGCAGTCGTGAGGCAATACAGTTGCTTAGATCCTTAACTACATTACATGCAGAATAACATTATTGATGAGAATACTTTTTTTTGAAAGTTTTATTAGTGGAATGATAAAAATTTTAAAAATTAACTCAAATTGAAAAAAAATAAAAGTATAATAAAATTTGTCCATAATATAGACTTTCTGTAAAGAAATTTCTTAATGTAAGTTGTAAGATCAAACACAAAAATGTTATTGTTTAGCAAGTTAGAAATTCGCTAACGCAATACATCATCTGCTGGGTGCAAGAAGATTAAAACAACTACATATATAATATGTAAGTTTAAAATATATTATGCATCAGTATCAGTAAAGTGTCTATTTGCACGCCAACTTTTCCGGAAATTTTTTGTTAGTTGTTTCTTTCTTGGCATTATGTTTGATGATGCCATCTATTTCATTTTAAACAAATATAATTTGTTGAATATATTTTTAGAAACGAGCCTACTTTAAATATATTTTGTCTGCTTCTAATGCTATTGAGCGTTATTTTTGACGCATGCTAGGAACTGAGTAGAAAATAAATACGCATACATTGCGTTAAAAATGGAAACATTTTACACCCCACAAAAAGCTAATATGTATACAAGAATTAAAAAAAAAAATAAAAATTTAAACGTTAACCACAACTGATACTACCCTTTTAGAGTCGCCATCAAATACTGAAAAAATTGGAAAAGTCAAGCCTTTCTTCACACCTTTGACTATTTACCAAATAAAATGACATTTATTTCAGAAGAAACACAGTTAAACAAAATCAATAAAATTCATTCCTTGAAAATTCCAGTTTATTATGATTTATATAATGCAGAACTACTTTGTGAAAATATTTTAAATCATATTGCAGGTATAAAGAGGGAAAACATATAATATGAAAATAGTAACAACGATAAAATAATTCTTGCAAAAAAAAAACCGACTTCAAAACAGACAAACTTAAAATCATGTTTCTTTAAGATGGTAACTATTGCGACACCCTGTAATTTCCGAATTCAAATTTTATACTAGTTATAGCGGTCGTAGCAATACAGGTTTATTGTAAATTTCAACCGTCTGTCTGTAACGTTTTAAAAGTTTGGTCATATACATCAAATTACATAAACTATTGCGACACCCTGTAATTTATAATTTTAAATATTTATACTTATTATAACAGATATAGTAATGGACATTCTGTCTAATTGTTAAGTGTTTATCAATAACTGTTTAAAAGATAGGGTCATATGTATTAAATGACGTCACCTATTGGGACACGCTTTAAATTCAGATTTTAATATAAATACTTTTTAAAGAGGACTTTGTCATACAGATTCTTTTTAAATTTTAACTTTGTGTCCATATACATCAAATTACATCAATTATTGGGACACCCTTTAATTTCCAATTTTAAATATTTATACTTGTTGTTATACCAGACATAGTAGTGAACATTCTGTCTATTTTTCAAGTGTTTGTCTATAACGGTTCCAAGGATGAAGACATAATGGTCAAATTACATAAATAATGGGGACACCCTTTAATTTATAGATCCAAGTTTTATACTTGTTTTAATAGCGGACTAAGCAATATAGGTTCTTTGTAAATTTCAACTGTCTATCTATAACAGTTGTAAAGTTTGGCCATATATATTACTTTTACATTAACTATTGGGACACCCTTTAATTTCCAAATTCATATTTTACACTTATTATTGTAGCGGACTTAGCAATACAAGTTCTTTGTAAATTTCAACTGTCTGTCTATAACGGTTCCAAAGATAAGGACATAATGGTCAAATTACATCAATAATGGGGACACCCTTTAATTTATCCAAATTTTATACTTGTTGTAATAGCGGACTAAGCAATATAGGTTCTTTGTACATTTCAACTGTCTATCTATAACAGTTGAAAAGTTTGGCCATATATATCACTTTTACATTAACTATTGGGACACCCTTTAATTTCCAAATTCATATTTTACACTTCTTATTTTAGCGGACTTAGCAATACAAGTTCTTTGTAAATTTCAACTGTCTGTCTATAACGGTTCAATAGTTTGGCCATATATATATCAAAATAAACCAACTAATGGGACACCCTTTAATTTCTAATTTTAAATATTTATACTTATTATAACAGACGTAGTAACGAACATTCCGTGCAACTTTCAAATTTTTGTCTATATCGGTTCAAAAGATAGGAGAATAAAGGTGAAATTAAGTCACCTAATTTTATTTAATTTTTAATTTTATTTTTGAATTACCTTTTGCTATTGAGAGCTACAGTGATACGCACTATTTTTTAATTTTAAATTGGTGATTTATAAAGTTCATAATACACGTAAAAAACATGTATGTTGTATGGGGACACCCTTTAATTTTTAAAATTTTGAACTTCTTTTAAAATGGGACCAATCTGTAGCCATAACCTTTCTAATAGTGCAAAAATTTTCAAAATCGGTTCAGAAATGACCGGCACAAACATACAAAAAAGGCAACACACAGACGAATTGATAACCTCCTTCTTTTTTGAAGTCGGTTAAAAACCACCCAATAACTTATAAATTTGCTTATAAATAAACTATAAAATAAATGCCGCATATTTTTTTTTAATTTATTTAATAAATTGTTGGTTTATGTTATAAACTCACTACAGCCTTTGGTACTTGCACAAATTAAAAAAGGGTATTTTAAAGTATTCTATAACTAAGAAGTTCTTCAAATGTTTGTTTTAGGAATTTGTAATAATCTATTGACAAGCACAGATATAATCCGGCATTAACAGAACATATACAAGGTGGTTAAATACAAACATTCATTTTTTACTTTAATACGTACATTGTAATATGTATATTTGTACGTGCGCTTTGAAAAAGGATTACTACTAAACAATTGCATTTATGTGTTGTTAAATATATGTACATTAGGTACGAGGGCACTTAGATAATTCCGTGACTACTGCATTTCTCCAGCGAAAGAGCTTCCAATGCAATACTGCTGTTACTATTAAATTTTGAGCATTTTGGGCGTCTATCAGTCGTATCAGCAATAAAAACAGAAATTCGGAGGGTTTTAATAAATTGCAAATATGCAGTAATTCAAGGTTTAAAAAGAAAATTATTAAAGATATTATCGAATAGTGCTGGCAAAGTATTGAGTAGTGGGTACCGAGTATTCAATACTTGATCATTTTTTTGGGTACTCAATACACAAAAGTAGAAATAAATTTATAAAAATATTTGCCAACAACGACAATAAATTTCCTCTGCTAGTGTATAAACGGAAGTATAGAGTACTATTGAGTACTATTGAGTACCCAAATAAAAAGTATTGAGTTGTATCGAGTAATTGAAAGTATTAGAATTTGCCAGCACTATTATCGAATTATATTCTGTTTTATTGCTTTGGAAAAGATATCAATAATTTGTTGGTTATAAAATTAATTATAAAACTACGTTACATATTTTAAGTTAATTGTATGAAAAATTTATGCTGAAACGGATAAACAATATATATGTAAAAGAGGAGCTAATAACATGTATTCATAAATAGAAAGTTTTAATTCTAATTGAAATGAAAGGTTTTTAGAAAAAGTTAAAAAAATACTTTTCTTAATACATTTTTTTAAGCATTATTTGTATCTGTCTACTTTGTTGTATTTATATTTATATTTATATATTGCTAACATCAATTATTTAACCAATCAAATTAAGAGAAAGATATACCAGAATTAATAAATTCAACAATATCAACAAATAAACCACATGGACTTATCAGTCCTTTATCAAGCACCTTGTAGTTATTTGAGAAGATTTAAATAACTAAGCTAAAGCCATCCGATCTTCTTTCTATTTATACCACTTATATCCGAACGAAAATGGAATACAACTCATATGTATGGGCCGGCGCCCCAAAGTCTATTTTGGAGCTGCTCGATCGCGTACAAGAGGGGGCCAAGAAGCTCATTGGTGACAGTAGCACATCCAACTCTATTGTTTTACTAGAGCACCGACGCAAAGTGAGTGGGGTGTATATCACTGTTTTATCGTTACTACAATAAGGAAGTTGTACCCGATACCCGCACATTTTAACGTTTAAAACGCTTTTATTTTAGAGCGCATATGGATGTGGTCGAATCGTCAGTGAATGACACTACGCATTACAGGGAAAGTTCGTTTTTAATGGAACGGTTCCTACGTGGAATGAACTCTCTGCAGAGATTTTTCCTGTCACTTTCAATGTAGGAAAATTCATATCGAATATCCTCAAACACTACTCCCTCTTTCCTCCTTCTTATGACCTAAATTTTTAGTTCTGGCACAATGCATTGCATGGGTAGGGGTCATCCTCTGAGTGCTGGAACGAAAAAAAAATTCTAAGTGGGAAGTTCTATATTCCAGATAATTAGTTTGGAATCAGAAAAGAACAAAAAACCTTTTAAGAAAAAAAAAAAAAAAACTGTGCTGCGTGCATCATCGCCTTTTTGAAGCATTCAATAACCCATAGCACGCAGGCTAAAAATTTCTAAAGCTTTTAGAAACTCATTTAATGGAAAAAGAAATTTTTTAGGCTCCCCTCAGCGTATTGAAGCCATATAAATATAACCGACAAGTCATCTTATCATCTTATTAAATATAACCGACTAGTCATCTTATTGAAAAACTTACAGTATTGTTAAATTGACCTCGTATGTCCCAGATGTTGACTTCTACTTTTATATTTTGAAATTCATTTAAGTTGAGTATGAACACACTTACGAAACTGACGTTGTATTCGTATACATTGAAACTAAGAAAGTTTATAAAATTGTATGTGCATTGTTAGCCAAAATATAAATAAATTAAATTAAATTAATAATGTTTATATTTATTTAAAATAATTTTCATTTGCATTTTTAAAACTAAGACTTTAGTTCTAAACAAATACAAGAAATAAGAATTCCAATGCAGAAAACAGAAAACCCAGAAATTTTCTTTAACAATTGGTTTCCGAATTTCGCAATTTTGAGCACAAATACCTATATTTGCTATAATTAGGAAGTCATTTTTGACTATAAAGTTTTATATGTCCAAGATACTTTTTCGTATAGTTTCATAATTTTGATCAATATAAAATACTGTCCGTTTAAAAATAATTCTATAACCATGTTTACAGATTTTTACCCCCATATTTATAAAAACTAAAACTTATTTGAAATGTATTTTAGAACGACCTTAGTATGAAAAAATAATTCTAAAATAGATTTTACTATATTTTATTTCTTATAAATATGGCTGTAAGGATTTTTATAATTTATTTAACTATCAACTCATTATTACAACAAGGATATTATTATCTTTACATATAATAAAACTGTAACATTCTGTACATAAAATATTTTTTTAAAATTTTATTACTGGTGCAGATATTAATCGAAATGCAATACAAAGCAGCAATTTTTAGCAAACTTTAGGACCTTAGTATCATGATTCAAATATAGAATATTTCTCTCTCTCTCATTTCCAAAGAAAATAGAGAAAAAGTAATTTTACCGATTTAAAGTCAGCACCTTTTTTTTAACGGATATTTTAAAAACTATTCTGCAATAATTTTAGAGAATAGTAACTCATTTCCGTCTCTCTGTCTGTCATCTTTTCGTTTGCGTTCGCATCACGTTAAAACTGCTAGATGGATTTTAACAAAATTTTGTTAAGATATACTTTAGCATCCGGATTCCAATATAAAATACTTATTTTTGCCAAAATATTTTATTTGCAAGAGAAAGTGGAGAAAAGGCAATGAAAAAACGCAATTTTCGGTTTAAAACTGGGATATTTTAAACACTATTGAATAAAATTTGTATTTGATATGTATTTTTGCTTTGTGGAATTACAACGTTTAAAATATTTGAAACACCTTTTACATAGCTTTACAATAATTTTTTGAAATTTTTATAAATTTTTCAATTTTATCCAGGGATGGTTACCTTTATATAAAGTAAATACATAAGCCATAACTGAAGCACTCTTAACAGTTAGAGTCTTACAATTGGTGTGGAATACTTTTAAAGAAAAATCGAGCCCCGACGACGTGGCGGGCACAGCTAGTTTTATATAAATTTTAGCATTTTATCCAGGGTCAAAATATTGTCAGGACCCTTACGGCGTGGCGACCACAGCTAGTTATTAATATAAATATAGGACCTATCTGGTTCGTATATTTAAGGCGTGTTACATTTATCAAGTTTTTGCTATGTAGAGAATGCAAAGAATACTAAAATAAATAAGTTTTTTAAAACTGCTTAATTTTAGTATATTTAAGACTCTTTTAATTTTTTTTTTTTAATTTTTATGGAATTCTTTTAAATAAGCTTCTGATAGTCTTTATGTTTTGGCAGATACTGTAAGTAGTTGAAAATTTAAACACACAATTTAGCAAACAAAAAATGACAGTTGATTGCGTGCATTCATGCAAGCTTCATATCAATTTCATTTGATATTGAATTCACTAATATTTGTACTTGTTAGTATACGAATTGTTATATTATTTTACATTTATATTTGTATTAGTATTTATTGTCTATATAAGTAGGAACAGTATGTAAAAGCAGTAGGAAAAATACCAGGTCTTCGCATTGGAGGCCTTTTTAAGTAAAACAGATTTTTTAATTAAATAATTTCAACTGTCTTTAATATTTTATACTTTATTTTTTCAGCGTCCATACGTACCTGATTTCTTAATAGCAGCTCTCTGAAAAATTGATTTTTTGAAGACATTAATGTTATGCTAAATATATTGCTGCCATACCGATTTTTTCCTTATTTAATTATTTAATCTTTACATATAAAAAAATAGTATTTCATTTCCTGTCTGTCTGTCTGTCTGTCTTTCTTTTGCTTTGTGTTCGCATCACGTAAAAACTACTGAATGGATTTTAACAAAATTTTGTAAGGGGGTACCTTGGTGTGCTGATTCTAATATAGGATATTACTTCCTCAAAAATATCTTATTTCCAAGAGCCAGTGGATAGAAATCAGTGAAAATACACCGATTTTTTTACCAATTTAAAAGAACTGCATACTTTAAGGCATCTTTTATTTTTGAAAGCAGTATATTAGAGGTAATTTTAATGTTCTGTCTCTCTTTTTAACAATAATTTTTAGAATTTCAGAATTGTATATAATTTTAGAATTTTATCCAGGGATAGGTACGTATATATAACGTAAATACGTAAGAGTCTTAAAATTTGTTGTGGATTACTTTCATAGCAAAATCAAAAAAAAATTGTCAGGACGCACACAACGCAGGATGCAGGCACATCTAGTATTAAATAAAATTACATTATCAATTATTTCAAATTATATTAATCTCTCGTAAATTGTGGATCATAATAAGCAAGATCTTTATCATTTTTAACCGACTTCAAAAAAGAAGGAGGTTATCAATTCGTCTGAATGTTGCTTTTTTAGTTTGTGCCCGCAGAACTCAGCCATTTCTGGACCGATTTTAAAATTTTTTTCTTTATTAGAACGGTTATGTTTACAGATTGGTCCGTTTTAAAAACTGTTCATTATTTTAAAAATTAAAGGGTGTCCCCAACAACATACATGTTTTTTCGTGTATTAAGCCTAAAGGGCGCCAATTTCAAATTTAAAAAAAATTCGTATCACTACACCTCACACCAATAAAAAGTAATAAAAAAATAAACTTAAAATTTAAAGGGTGTCCCCATAGGTGACGTAATTTGACCTTTATGTGCCTATCTTTTGAACCGTTAAAGCCAAAACCTTAAGTGTTTGATTGAATGTCGATTACTATGACCTTTATAATAAAGAGGATAAATATTTAAAATTATAAATTAATGGGTGCTCCAATAGTTCATTAAATTTGATGTATATGCCCATACTTTTGAACAGTTGTACACCGACCGTTAATTTTACAAAGAACTAAGTCCGCTATAACAAAAAGTATAAAATTTGAATTTGGAAATAAAAGGGTGTCCCAATAGGTAATGTAATTTTATGTATGTGGCCAAACTTTTGAACCGTTATAGACAGACAGCTGAAATTCACAAGGAACCAGTATTACTAAGTCCGCTATAACAGGTATATAAATCGAATTAAGATATTAAAGGGTGTACCCATAATTTATGTAATTTGACCCATATGGCCCTATCTTTTGAAGCGTTATAGACAAACACTTGAAAATTAGACAGAATTTCCACTACTTTGTCTTGTATACTAGCTAGTATAAATATTTAGAGTAATGAATTAAAGGGTGTCCCAATAGTTCAAGAATTTGCTGTATATAAGTAAACCTTTGAACCGTTATAGGCATACAATTAAAATTTACAAAAAATCTTTGTGTCCAAGTTCTCTATAACAATAGTTCTTTAATTTAAAATTTTAAATTAAAGGGTGTCCCAATAGTTGATGTTATTTGATTTATTTTGAAACGTTATAGATAGAGACTTGATATTTATATATAGTTAATGAAATTTGATGTATGCCTTATCATTTGAGAAGTTTTAGATAGACAATTGAAATTTAATCGTAATGTGTACTACAATGGTCGCTATTACAGCTATAAAAATATTAAATTAAATAGTGTCCCCATAAATGACAGATGTTGGTGAAAATAGCTTAACTTTTGAACAGTTATAAGGAGATGCTTTCCATAGTCTTTACTTATTTTGCTGCTAATTTTAGTGCATTTTGTTTATATTTTATTTGTTTTATATATAGTTCTTACAGATTACTTCTTACATTTTTAATTTAGAACTGGTACACAACAATCTTTTTTAAAGTAGGTTTTTTTTGCAAGAATTATTAATTAAACCGACTTAATTTTAAATGAAAAAATGCATTAGTAAAGCTCTGGTACAATCATATTATAAGTATTCCCATCCACTAATGCTTTAGAGATTATGAATAAAATAAAAAGGCCTCTCTACTAATTTTTCTACACAATCACTCTTTGTTTATGTATTCGTAAACGTATGTGTGCAAACAATAGAAAGTGATACCGTTCATTGATTATTGCAATTCTATACAATTAGAGAAAATAAAATATTTTGATGACACAAACAAACAACAATTTATATTGAAGTTCGTAAACCTCAATACAAAAAAATATAAAATAGTAAATAAATGAACACAGTGTTTGTAAACATCTGCACAAAAGTGAAATTAGATCATGGATAATCAAAACAACATTATGTTCATTTAAGAGTAAAACCAACACCTGGTCATGATTGAAACTTTAAACTATTACATTGTGAAAATAAAAAAGCCAATGTATTATTTTATTCTTGTTAATAGCAAATGTTAGAATGAAAACAAAATTTATAGCCAAAATGAGAATCGTGATTTTTAACTCTTTTTATTTACTATTAATTAATTAAATTGTATGTTTAACATAAATTCATAGTTTTATTGATAAGATTTTTTTTATTGTTAATATAATACCTGTCAAAATTATAAAGAAAGTTATTTAAACTGCAACTTAACCAGTCTGAAAAGCAAATAAAAATTTAAAAATTTCTCATATCCTATTTTAAATAGCAAAATTACTACAACTGAAACTATCTTATAGATAGATACGAAGAATGCTGATGACGAATAAATTAGTTAAGATAAAAAACTAAATTTATATATTAAAATTTATAATAAATTTTGGTGGCATTTTATATTACAAATTTTTTTATTCTTTTGCTGCTCTGTATTAGGCGATATCTCCTCCGCACGTCTTTATGATTGCTTTCATAATTGTGTTTATTTGTTAATACTTTTCGATGCAACTTCCCCTAATCGTTATGCTCAAATAAGTTTGTAATTAATCTGAAAAAAAAAGTTATCTGCATCAGCCATTATAAGCTTTAGTTGTTTTTTAGCGTTGTTTGTTATACTAATTAAGATCCCAATTTTATGAACAATAGTCATATACACCATGTGTGCAAAGTCATTGGTATATTTTGTCACGTGTTAAAATATACAGTTTTGCATGATTTTACTTGCTAACAACCTTAGAAAAGCGCACACACGAAGTTAAATGCAGGTAGTACTTTACTAGTAGGTTTTGTATGTGTGGAGACGCACTTGTGTATACATGAGTTTGTTTTATATGCATTTGTATATGCAAGTATAGTAATTCTCTTTTCTCAATTTTGTTGCTGTTCTTGCTTTATTTCTTTTTCGTAATTATGCTACAATACAATTTATAAAATTATTACATATAAACGTGACTTCAGCAGTTATCTCCTCATCGTTTTGATGCTGTTAAAAAGTTTTGGTTTCTTCTGCGTTTTCTCCTAAAAAAGTAGTTATGTAAATAGTAAAAAAACATACCAAGATAATCCACTTTGGTAAACAAGAGTAAAGTTTATGTTAATTATGCATGTTAAAACATGCACATGTGTAACACAAGTAAGCAACATACAATAGCTGAGAACATGCAAAACTTTTAAGTTTTCCATAAAAGAAACAGAAATAAAAAAGTATTTAATAAGTTTGTGAACTTGTTTCTAAACTAAAGAAAAATATATTGGTAATGAATCGCAAAGAAGTAAGATAATTTTGTGAAAACATGTGCAAAATATAAATAAAACTTGTTTGTGTTCAAAACTACACATGGCGTATGAGCGATATTTTATTAGCGATTAAAACTCTCTCAAGTTGGCGTTGTAAAAGTTTAACTATAGCACATTTTTTAATCGTTTAAAGTAAAAAACATTATATTTTATTTTTTTAGTGTTGCAATAAAGTTTATTGAGATAAATTTAATGTCAGTTAGAGATGCTTATTTCTTACTTTGGGGCACTAAATATCGAATATAAATAATATTTTTCTATTTACAGCAACTAACTTATTTTACATTTATTAGTTTATACTATACATATCATATATAAGATCAGCAATTTACAAGTTAAAACAAAACTTGGGCACAAATTTCTATATACTGTTTAAAAGTTATTTAGCTGGTCGTAAGTTTATACTTAAAGTAGCAGATTTTTAAAGATGGATCCAATGTAATATTTTGTAGCCCGTTTCATATATGCTAAACACATCAATTATGGCAATTCCAATTCCTTATATAATACAATGTAATCGCCTTCGCCTAATTTTAAAAAGTCACATAGAAGCCAAAGACAGCCACATTTTAATTTAGACTAACGATAGAATAAAATCCCTTGAATTTTTAATATTCTAACTTAATCCTTTTTACTTTACCAAACGTAGTAGGCAGTAGGTGTAGCATAGTAATCATGAAAAAAATCGAGGTAGGGATTTTGATGGATTTATACATTCTGAGGTCTCCTGAATCTATTTAGGCTATTTTCGTGATGATGTCTGTGGGTGGGTGGGTGTGTATGCCACTAGTTTTGTAGGGTTTGTACAGGTCATACAGTTTGACATATCAAAACCAAATTTAGTATTTGCGTTTGATATATGGAGATGAAGAGCTATAAAGTTTATGGGCATAATCGGGGTGTTACAAGGGGTAGTTTCCGTACCCCCAAATTTTGTGAACGCTCTAATGTTCATACCGTACGACATATTAAAATAAAATTCAGTATGTGCCTTTGGTATATGGATATGAAAAGCTGTATAAATTTTGAGTATAATCGGGAAGGGGCAAGGGGTAGTTTACTTAAAACCCCAAACCGAAAATAATTAATTTTTCGAATATACTTTCAATTTATATTCTTTATGTAATATATACATATATAAAAATTACTATTTCCATTGGGTATGGTAGAGTTGAGTGTAGGCCACTCCATATTTTTTCACTTTTGAGTCCTATAAACTAAAAAAAATGATAAAGATTGTTGTGCTTTTAATCATCGTTGGTGAAAATCGTATGTCGTATAGTGTGATTTATGAACTTGTTCATGAGTATATATAATAAATGGATGTTGGTTTTTTTCATAAGAAAGAGAAGCCATACATATTATTGCTACGATTCATGAGAATTTTCTATAGAACTAGTATGCGTCCTGACAATATTTTGCTCGTTTTTTTTTTAAATTACTCGACACCAAATTTTAAGGCTCTTACGTATTTACTTTATAAGAAGGTAACCCTGGATAAAATTCTAAAATTTATATAAAGTTCTAAAATTCTAAAAATTATTGTAAAGCTCTGTAGAAGACAGAGAGGAAATGAGTTACTCATTATTTTAAAACAACGCCAATATACTGCTTTAAAAAATAAAAGATTCCTTAATATATGCAGTACCTTTAAATCGGAGTACAATCACTGCTTTTTCTCCACTTTCTCTTGGAAATAAGATATTATTGCGGAAAAAAAGTATTCTATATAGGGATCAGGGTACTAGGGTACCTCCTCACAAAATTTTTCTAAAATCCATATAGTAGTTGTAAGGTGATGCGAACACGAAAAAAAAGACACAAACAAACAGACAGGAAATAAGTTACTGTTTTATTATATGTAAAGATATTAAAAATATTTTGTCCATCTTTGGTAGCATCTTGTTGAGATCAGTTGACAACTTTACAGGTAATGAAGGCAAAGTGGTTGAAGTCACTTTTATTGCGTTTGTTGTAATTTATTCAGTCTGTTTTGCCAAATTACCATGGGTATAGCGTTCAACAAAATAAAACACAAAACTTACCAACAATAAAATTATTTTATCAAAAAGTTACAAACTGATCCTAAAAAAGAGTATGGATTTTGGGCTCGCAGAATTATCGGTCCATAATTTTAGAAAACCACGTTGGCCACAGCATCACTATCAAGAGTAGGCTGTATAAGTCTATGATTACCTGAATTAGAAGAAAAGGACTTCAAAATCATGTGGTTTAAATATTACGGCGCTATGCGCCAAACAGCTTATGTCACATTAAAAATTATGCTGCTCACGTACAAGTGATGTCAATTGCCACTCGAGAACGTGATATTTGACCCCTTTAGGCTTTTTCTTGTGGGATTTTCATAAGTTGCAGGTTTACAGCAGCCCGCAAAGCCAACACGCTACAGGTAAAACTTTGACGGGTTTATACTCCAGACTCACGGAAATTTCAACATTTCGAATTCGGTTTACCCATTGAAGCATCGATTGGTCTATGAAAAAAAATAAAAAATTTTACTTATGGATAGGCATTTGAAAATAAATTTATAATTATATAAGTGTGAATATATTCCAGGTTGTAATTATAAGAAGAAGCAAGTGGACAGTAAACAACGTTGATGAAAGCAATGTAACATTCGCACTCCATTTAAGAAGAACAAAGTGCTCTTGCATGCCAAATGTTTTTAAGTTTATTACAATATATAATTTTTATGTCTTAATAAACATAATTTTATATAAAACGTTTTAAATAAAATTTAAAATTTACCTTCGAAGATCTTGAAACTGTATACATATTGGGAAGATGGTGATTTTAATCACCACCAATTTTCCATGAAACTGGAGAAACTGCTAAGTCTGAAGTTTGGATTATTATTAATTAGCACATAAAAATTTTTTTTTATGTCAGTCAATAGAAAACAGGTTGGTGAAAATGGGTTAAGGTTGTACCATGGTTTATTTACTGTACTCGTAGCTAAAAAACTATAATAGGTAGATCTTTGAAAGTTTGCATTAGTAACCCCCATATTAATATATATAGTTCAGCGAAACACACGCTACATTGGAATAGTCGGCGTGATACCTCCCATCATGTAGCTAGAGAACTACAATAGTTAGATAACTTAAAGTGCATAGTCTACAAAACACAGACTGGATTGGGACGGTAGGCATGGTACCTGCCGTACAAAGTGAAAAAATATTATCGTGTACCTAGATAACTACAGTAAGTAGAGTCTTGAAACTTTGCACAAGTACCCCCATACTAATGTGCATAATCTAGCATAATATAGACTGCATTAGGATAGAGGGTGTGCTACCCCCCATTAAAAGTAAAATATTATTATCGTGTTACTATGTACAGTCTAGCAAAAAACAGATTGGATGGGAACAGGGGGCTTCCGACATTGCATATAAACTGAAACAGTTTTGTCGTGAAATACCGTGCGTTTTTTGAGTTAGCGGTTAGCTATACTTGAATTTTAGTTAAAGGTTAGCCACACTTAAACGAAAAAGTGTTTCTAATATCTTTCGTAGATGGGTAAAGCAAAGCGCACAGAGCATACGTAGTTTTCTTATAAATGTGAAATATTTTCTCGAAAATACTTAACTCATTCCAAATTTGATATTGAAAGAATGCTTTTCTACATCAACATGCACACCTTTAGAACACACCAAAAAAATTTGCCAAAAGCTCTGTTCTGCACACAATTTTATTTACTTGTAAATAAGTTTCTATAGAAGTTTCACAAAAAAGAAAAACTAATAAAATAAAAAATTCTACAATTCAAATATTGCGCAAAACATTGTTTTGAAAAAATAATATTTATAAATATTGAAAAATGCTGAAGAGAAGGACCATGTATAAATTGTGGAAAATTGATACAACGAAAATCTTCATTTACATATACAGCATTTGCTGCTGATGCAACAAGAAAACACATTTTGTTTAAGATTTTTCCGTGGAATTTATTATTTGAATACATAAATATTTCTACTTGTTATTTGTGTAAACGAGTACATTTAACCAAATATCTGAATATTTGTAAATAGATTCTCAATAATGGCCTGTAAACTATTTGTGTTTACTAGAAATTATTAAAAACCATGTGCATAAAAGCCATTGTGTGTGTTTTACAAAAATCAATTCGTAGTTCAAAGAAATTGTAGCTATAGCACAGTTTGAGGAATTTTTAACGATTTGACGAATGTAATTGATCCTTAAAAATTATATTGGAGATGAAATGGCTTCATAGAAAAAAAAAAATAAAATAAAAATAAATTGAAAACTTCGCATCAATTGTATATAAAGAGTGTTTTTTATAGAGGTATAGAACTTTAAGTTGCAATAAAACAACGATGGATTATTCGATTGACATGAATTTTATTTATCCGAAAGATAATCTTGTGACATTACATTTCAAATATGATTTCTGGCATATGACCGCCACGTCCAATTTTCGATGACTTTTTCTAACATTTGTGACCGTATATTGGCAATAACACGCCGAATGTTGTCTTCCAAATGGTCAAGCGTTTGTGGCTTATCTGCATAGACCAATGACTTTACATAGCTCCACAGAAAGTAGTCTAGCAGTTTAAATCAGAAGATCTTGGAGGCCAATTCACAGGTCCAAAACGTGAAATAAGGCGGTCACCAAACGTGTCTTTCAATAAATCTATTGTGGCACGAGCTGTGTGACATGTTGCGCCGTCTTGTTGAAACCACATCTCCTGGACATCATGGTTATTCAATTCAGGAATGAAAAAGTTAGTAATCATGGCTCTACCGATCACCATTGACTGTAACGTTCTGGCCACCATCGTTTTTTAAAAAGTACGGACCAATGATTCCACCAGCCCATAAAGCGCACCAAACAGTCAGTTTTTCTGGATGTAACGGTGTTTCGTCATACACTTGAGGATAACCTTTACTCCAAATGCGGCAGTTTTGTTTGTTGACGTAGCCATTCAATCAGAAGTGCGTTTCATCGCTAAACAAAATTCGCTTATGAAAATCGGGAACAACGGTAATCGCGTTTTGGGCACTATTTGCAAGCGTTGTTCAGGCGTGATTCTATTCATGATGAATTGCCAAACCAAACTGAGAATAAAACACTTGACAGCTGTTAAATCGGTCGCCATCTTGAAAAGTAATGTTCTATACCTCCATAAAAAACACCCTTTACATAGTTTTGTAATTTCAATAATAAATATCGGGTGGTCCAAATACAAGTCTCTTTTGAAAATATTAATCAAATGAACTTATTGGAATTAACAAATACTCCCTTTTCAGTGTTATGACTACCGGATATAGCTTCGCAGCAGTTTTATCCGTCAGTACGAGTTTGCAAGGCATTGTTGCTGGGTTCTAGTTTTATCGGAGGTATGGCCTGGACAATAGTAACCATAAGGATGTGACAGAGTCTTGTCGAGCAACATAAACTATAAGAATAAATGATGCTCCGAATACTAGTCGGCCAAGCGACAACAGCTTGATAATCGATTCCTTTTTCCATAAATTTTCCTTAGTCGAAATAGAGTTTTTATGTTTTTATCCGATGTATTAAGATTTCTAAGAAAATGTCATTTATAGAAGAGTCAGGTAATTTAAAAATATTAGGCAACGCTTTTAAAATTATTTTGTTGTAAAAATGGAACTTTATTAAACTTAAAATATTCCATAAATATTTTAAATGCAATAACCATAATAGCAATTCAATCATTTATTGCATAATTGTTTTTCAGCTGCACATAAGTTACAGTACATTTTAGTTTTATATAACAAACATTTTAATTTAACGATGCAACAGTTTCAATAATTTATAAATTTTTTTGTCTCTATTTAATCATATGTAAATCTCTTATTACAGTATTTTATCCAAAATTAATGAGTATAAACGAATGTTTTACAATGAAAATCAAGCGCTCATTTGTGGTTTCATCAACATTATCATCAGGCATGTTGTAGCTGTTGTTTATTTTATTTTATTTATTTCTGTTTTTGTGTTTTTATGCATCTAGTATATCGTAGAAGTTAGGGTTTTAGCTTTAAAGGACTCTTTAAGTCTTTGTCAGGGATTTCCTACAAAATTAAAGTCTAAGGTCCTCATTTGTTGCAAGCAAATGTGTTATCTGCAAAACGATTGCAACATATAAAACTATCCAATTATACACAGTGCACAGTGGGGCAGAATCAAAATATTTTGGAAATAACTCAGCCAGTACTAGTTATAACCTTAGTACTATTACTAAGGTGATAACTCCTCAAATATTCCTATTAGTTGGAAGAACGGCAAGCAATGCAAGAAGGTTGCGGTATTTGGAAACCGTAAATTTTATCATCGAGCAAAACATCAATGGAAAATTGGAATCAGGTGACGAATACGTCTAGTGTGCTGTGCATTTCGAAGCAACATTTCTCCACCCTATTAGCCTTCTTACGCTATGATAGCAACCGTATGACAGCAACACGTAATCAATAGATGGCGAAGTTAATGTCCACCTCCTAAACCAGATGAGGTCAAGGCAACAATTTGGTGGCTTAAAAACAACAAGGCCATATGTTCCCACTGTATAAGACTGGAGAAGAAAAACAGACCTGATAAGGTGCATACACTAGCAAGTCTGGGATTATAAAAGCATGTCTGATGATTGGAACATAATAGTACTATATTCGATTCTGAAGAAAGAAGGCAGTTTCTATCTATCGCTTATAAGATCCTATCTAGCATATTGTACGGAAATATTGAAGCCCAAACTCGACGTACTAATTCAGACCTATCTGTGCCGAATAAATCAACTATCGACCATCACGCTCCTCCAAATCCTGCTAAATACCCATAAGAAGCAGAGCGATATAAACCACCTTTTTATCGACTATATAGCCGCCTTCCATAAGCCATTAGCAGAAAAATTTTTTAAAATTATATCATTTCAAAAGTGGTACGTACGCCTTTGTAAAATGACTCTAAGTGACACAAGACTCGCAGTAAAAAAAACAGCTTTTCTCGGTATCAACATCCACATAGCTTCACCACTAAAAGAAGTTTTGGAAAGGAAGTCAGCCAATAATTACCATTATTCATTGGCAAAGAGCCAGCCCAATACGACGAGCCCTAGCCGGTGCTAAATGCCAGCAACCTAGCGCGGCCAACCATCTGGAAACATACTTTTTTTTAATTTTGTAAAATCAGCTGCTACATAAATATATATTCCCTTTGCACATTAATTAAATTTTTTGATTTCGGGATTTTTCGTTGTCAAAACCCCTGTTACTTTCTCCATTATTAAATATTTAAAAGCTACTGATTTTACTCTTAATTTTGTTTGGCGTTTTTCGCTGTTGTACATTAATAAATTTTTAATTAGCAATAATGATAAACCATCAACAACAGTAACAGCATCATAATTGTTCCGCATTGTGTTCTTTTTAATAACATAAATGTGTATAAAATTTAATACTCCGCCTCCACAAGCTTGTAATTAGGTAAAGGTTAGGTATCCATGGGTTTCATGGATGATTATTAAATGGTTTCATAACATTTCGCTTGGGTTAATTGAGGTCATTTAATAACATTTAGTAAAAAAACATGCTCCATGAAGTATTTAATAGCATAATAATCATTTATTTTATAACAGCTTAACCAAACCTTGAACTGTATAATTAAAATATAATTAAATAAAAAAGTAGCGGCATTTTGATATTAAATTTGTCACGTTTAATTTATGCTTTCCTTTTTATTTAAATATTTACGATTTATTTAATTTTTTGTTTTTGTATCCGAAAATTACCTTTATATATGTATGTATGCATATCATGTGCCTACTCTTTTAGCCATATAACCATCATTATGCTTTTGCTCTCAATACCATCTTCAAAATATACTTAAGCAACTATTTTTAATTTTAAAATATTAGAAGGCGTAGATAAAAACAAATAAAATATTTCAACAATAAACCTACGATTTTATTTCATTGCAGTAAGGGAAATTGCCAAGGGCGATTTTAAATTGAAAAAGGCAGACGAAACGAAATATTTATACACAAGCTTATATTTATAAGCATATTTACATTACAATTTCCGTTTTACTTGAAAAAAAAACTTATACAAAAACTTAGTTATAACAGTGCACAGTGGTTTCAAAACGATTTATTTTGGACAGAATTCAGTGTCTCGTGAACCAGTCAAGATATCTTAATGAAATTTCACAAAGCGCAAAGCAGAGTGGAACTGCGAACCCTAGGGTAAAGTGAGTCTTTTGGCTAAGCGTCCAAAGTTGGGTACCTTGGGCATATAAAATTTTGGAAATGTCATGAAAAGATTAGTTTTAACTCAAATGTTAAGATTTTTAAAATTTAAGTAGACTTTGAAAATGTCTATGAAAAATGTGCTTACATGTGTAGGTTATCTCCTTATTTATATCGAGCATTTGATGGAAGGGGCTCATGTAGCTGCACATGTTTTCCTCATACCTACTCCCAAATCCTACTCTTACCTCATGAGGGCCGATTGAAGTTTCAAAAAAAAAAACAATCATAAATTGCGTTCAAGGTACCAATCAAAAACGTGTCCAGAATTTTCCATCGAATCACTGCATTGTAGAGACTACTGTGAGATATATATTCTACATGTATAATTACATATTATAAATGGACGTAGTGATTGCGCACTATTAACTATTGGTCACACACTGAAAACACCACCCCGTAATTTTTCTGTCATTACTTCCGGATGGGGCTCATGTAGCTGCACACATTTCCCCCATTCGCACTCTAGCCTCGTCAGGGCCCAACGAAGTTTGAAGAAAACAATTATAAAAATCATTGATTATACTCCCAACTTGAAAGTGAAGCTACCAATCTAAAACCATAGTGCACTATAGCACCACACTGAAATCCCCACCTCGGAACCAATTTTTGTCAGTTTGTAATCAATAATGCACCTACTTAGGTGAATTGGTTTTAAAACAGAGATCTCATCTATTTATGAATCAAGCGCATTTAAAAAAACATGTTACTCTATATATATTCTTAATATGAAATAATTATTGTAGTTTTTGACCTTTTTTTATTATATTTGAATTCTATTTTTTAATAAGCACAAGGTCTTTTTTATAAAAATGTTTTTTTAATTTTTATTCTCAATATTTCGCTACACCATTGGGTAGCATCTTCCTGAAGATTGAAATATTCTTAATATGTATTAAAAATATATTATGTTACACTCATCATTTTCATAGAAATATAATTTTTTTTTTTGAAATATTTAGAAAATCGTTCGTAAAAATTTTGATAAAATTTTTTGTAAAAATATTTTTTTGAAAAATTTTGTTACAATTTTTTTCCAAAATTTGGTTGGAAATTTTTTTCAAGAATTTTTGTGCACAAGTTTGTTTTTGAACATGTTTTCTTATTTTTAAAATTTTTTTTTAATTTTTTTATAAACTTTTTCCAAAATATTTTTTAATTTTTTTTTACTACTCGTGTTCTAATATCTGTGTAATAAAAAACGCAAAAGAGAATCATTACAACCGAAAAAATAAAAAAACTTAAAAAAAATGTTTACAAAAATATAGTTAGGCATGGTTTTTTGCCCGCTGCTTCCAATTGAGTGGTCTGATGTTGCTGAACTTCAAAAGCGGAATTTTCGAAACTATGCCTGGCAGATTGTTGTGCTTAATTTTCTGTATATCTTCGGGTGCCTTGACAAAGTGGATTTCAACCCGTATACAGATGAACGTCACTAAATAAACTTCTCTATTTATAAGAAATAACAAAATATTGTAGAAATAACACACGGAATGAGAAATTTACATATACCGTCTCCACCTGTGGTGAAAGTCATTATGAGAAATGAATAAACACAGAAAAAATGTAAACTGTGCAGTGTATAGGTGATTGGTTCCTTAACTCTAAAACCTATTATAAATCGCATATATAATTTATATTTGCACAAGAGTAATGATTAAAGAAAAAAAGATATGTACAAATGTGCATTTGTATGACATTACATATTAGGATAAAATAATTCGAAAATGTTCTTAACTCTACTTAAGATGTTTTGTCAAAAGTCCACAGGTCTGTAATTGTATTGTAATATTTACTAAATTCAAGAATATATAAAATAATTTTTGCAATTCTTGACATTTTTTATAATTTTACGATTATATTTTAGGTCTTTTTTTCAAAAATTCAGAAAAGAAAAGAAAAGAAAAGAAAAGAAAACTATTTTTAATACTATTTTATTTTCTCACGATACTAACCAATGGTGTAGCGAAATATTCAAAATAAAATTAAATCTTAAGCTTATAAAATAGAATTATAAAAAAAAAAATTTAAACAAATTTTTAAATAAACTATTTTTATTTAATTATTTTTATTTTCAAGCTTTAGGTCGTTAATTATTTTTATTTTTATTCTCGATATTTCGCTACTCCTTTGTGTAGCATCATCAGGAATAAAAATAAAAATAATTAAATACAAATTATTAAAAAGGTCAAATAAACTATATTAAAATAAACTATTTTTATTTAATTTTCTTAATCGTTTTTGCTTTATATTTTTAGTTTAAAGTTTAATTACAAACTTTTAAACATTATCTTGAGGTGTTGATATTTGCTTTTCAGCACATTTAAAATCCTTTCTACAAATGTGTTATTGTCTTTAGTTTGTTTCATCAGCATTAGATTTCCATTAAATTGTTCCTTTATATTATTTTTTTTATATTATCTTTCCAGAATTTATTACCCCTTATATTAAAACTACTTGGATGATTTCTCTTTTGCGCGCTTAAAAGCTTGCTTTAGAAAACTGCACACTCCAACAACTTTTTAATTGTATGCACGCACGTGAATATGTGTTAGTATGTATTAAAAAACTCAAATTGTAAATATATCCTTATGTATGTTGGCATCAAATAATGAATCCTTTCTTAAGTTGTATTACCGAAATTTTACGCAGACATTTTTCGACATAAAGTTTTTAAAATAAAACGTGTGTGTTATTTTTTACCATATACTACTCTAAAATAATTATAGGTACGACATAGTTGAATCTATATCGTAAAAATTTAATTTCAAAACAAACATTTGATGCCCAAATCTAAAATGAAAATTTAAAAGTGACCAAAAATTATATTATTTTTAATTTTAAATTTTTACAAGTTGCTTTTGTGATGGGTAGAGCAATACACACCTGTTGTAAAACCAAGTGTTACCTCATTATGATTAAAAAACACAACCTGTAAATGTTATTTTTTATATGTATTGTTATAGCAACCGCAGTAATAAATACTTTGTTTTAATGATAAGTGACTGTCTATTAAGATTGAAATATATGGCCATAGATGTCAAACGTCTCCTATGGAATTTTTGAATTTAGTGTTTTATTAAGCTTTTATTAGAGGCCATAGCAATACACACTCTGTAAAATATTTAAAGTGTCTGCCCACTGCGGTGAAAAGGATACGTTCAAATTATTCTAATCTAAATTCTATATGTCTTTTTAATGGGATAAATCTCTAAGCATAACTTTATCTTACTCGGACCCCTGGCTCTGCTAAGAGAAACTTGGGTCTTTTTGGTCCCGTTGTGATAACCATAACCTTGAAAAAAACATTTTTAAATGGCGGGGTTCTCGTTAACAAACATAAAGTAAGAGGTTAACACAAATTGATAATTTAACCCTTTTTTTAAGTCAGTTAAAAACAAGTAAAACGGATATATTCGGACATGCCGAGTTTTACAATAATACACATTCGGTTTTTACTTCTAGGATTTTCAACTTTATTATTACAAATACAATAATAAAGATTTAGAAAAATTTTTTTGTAAAAATTTGATCAAAAATTTTGTCGAAAATATTTTATCGAAAATTTTTTCACCAATTTTATCGACAGTTTTTTGTAACAATTTTATCGAAAATTTTTTTGTAAAAATATTGTTTTGTATAAATTTAATCGAAATGTTTTGTAAAAATTTTGTTAAAAATTGTTTGTAAAAATTTTAGCGAAAATTTTTTGTAAAAACTTTATTTAAAATTATTTTGTAAAAATCGTATCGAATATTTTTTTGTTTAAATTTGATTGAAATTTTTTATTTAAATTTTATCGAAAAATTTTTGTTAAAATTTTGTCGAAAATTTTTTGAAAATACTTAATCGAATATTATTTGTAACAACTTTATCGAAAATTTGTTGTAATAATTTTATCGAAAAATTTTTGTAAAAATTTTAATGAAAATTTTATCGAAAAATTTTTGTAAAAATTTTATTGAAAATTTTATCGAAAAATTTTTGTAAAAATTTTATCGAAAAATTTTTGTAAAAATTTTATCGAAAAATTTTTGTAAAAATTTTATTGAAAATTTTTTGTTAATATTTGATTAACAATTTTTGTAACAATTTTAGAGAATATTTTTTTGAAATTATTTTTTTGTTTAAATTTGATTGAAATTTTTTATTTAAATTTTATCGAAAAATTTTTGTTAAAATTTTGTCGAAAATTTTTTGAAAATACTTAATCGAATATTATTTGTAACAACTTTATCGAAAATTTTTTGTAATAATTTTATCGAAAAATTTTTGTAAAAATTTTAATGAAAATTTTATCGAAAAATTTTTGTAAAAATTTTATTGAAAATTTTATCGAAAAATTTTTGTAAAAATTTTATTGAAAATTTTTTGAAAATTTGATCAACAATTATTTGTAACAATTTTATCGAAATTTTTTTTTTTAATATTATTTTGTATAAATTTAATCGAAAATATTTTGTAAAAATTTTGTTAAAAATTATTTGTAAAAATTTTAGCGAAAATTTTTTGTAAAAAAAAAATTTAACATTTTTTGTAAGAAATTTATTGAAAATTTGTTGTATCAATTTTATCGAAAATTTTTTGTAAACAAAAAATAAATAAAAAAAAAATTCTACCCCCGGGGGTTCCAATTTTCATTGCAGTACATTCTCATATGCCTTGACGCGGTTCACTCGGGAAAAATAGGGGCAACAGACGCTAGGGTTCCTGGAACCCAAATCTGGAAGAAAAGGTCTGTGAGTTAAATCGCGGGTTCTCTTCGAGGCCCGACCAGTGCCCAAACGACGGGAATCGGTGGCCCCACAGAGACTCCCCTATCTCTGTGACCGGTTATTGGTGAGGTCCCCTTCGGGGGTACACGTGGTGGCTGTAGTTTAAGATCGATGTATGCAGGGTGGATGCATTGTTGATCAAAATGTGCTGTTACATTCTCAACAGAAGGAGTTGGGTAGGCTCCAACCCCTAAGCAAGAGGTTAGAACATGGGTCCAGACTTCCCATGTTCTAAGAATTGCTACTCACTGTGGCTGTGCAATACACCTGAATTACGTATATTGTGCCCCTTACACAGGGCACGTTATCGTAGGGTGCGCCGTTACTACACAGTGGGGGCGCTAGTCTACGTCTTTGTTTCACTTGGTGTTTGGAGCACCGTGGGATAAAGCCACCGTGGCAGGAGCCCACGTTAATTTAGAACACATCTGTAAAAATTTTATCGAAATTTTTTTGTAAAAATTGTACCGAAAGATTTTTGTAAAAATTGTATAGAACATTTTTTGTTAAAATTTGATCGAAAACTATTTATAACAATTTTATCGAACATCTTGTGTAACAATTTTATCGCATTTTTGTTTTTAAATATTGTTTTGTAAAAATTTTATCTAAAATTTGTTGTAAAAATTTTAACGAAAATTTTATCGAAATATTCTTGCAAAAATTTTTTTTAACAATTTTAACGAAAAATTGTTGTAAAAATTGTATCGAAAATTTTTTGTTAAAAGAAAAACACTACCAACTTAAAAAAAGTCGCCTCTCGCAGGGGTGAAATCTGAGTGCACTCTATGCGATGTACTGGTCGCGGTCTAATATATTTTAAACAAAAAAGCAAAAGATAATCGTTACAACCGAAAAATAACAACGTGAACAAATATAGTTGGGCGTAGTTTTTTTGACTGCAGCCTCAAATGGAATGGTCTGATGTCGCTGAATTGCATTAGAGGAATTTTCGAAACTTTTCCTGGCAGATAAGTGGGCTTAAATTTTCTGTATCTTTTCTGGTTCTTTGGCAATGTTGATTTCAACCCGAACACAGATGGACAGACGGCTTAATCATTCTTTGTATCAAAAATTAATATTGTAAAAAACTCGTTTACCCTTTTCCGCTTGTGGTGAAGTATATAAACAATGCAAAATTTAAAAATTTTATTCATTTCTTTTTAAGTCAGATAAATATTTGTTAACTCAATGGAAATTTACCATCTCTATGATGAATATGAATGTCAATTTCCATTTTATTATTATTATTTTTTGAACTGTATTTTGTCCTTTATATCGTTATACAATATACATTTGTATTTTGAATAAAGCTTCGTATATATGTATACAATTATTTCCATATTAATTCTTTTCATTGCCAAACCATACCATTTTGGTGGCGGCGGTTTTGTTATTTATGCCAATTAGAATTCTGCAAATTTTTACCCTCTATAAAAGCAATAATCAACTCAAACCGCAATTGGTCTTCTCATACATAATTGTGAAACGTTTGTATGTATGTATTCAGCAAACCTGTATGTTTTCATGTACATATGTACATATTTTCAGCTTTTTATGTGGTTTATTTCCAATAGAGCGAATGATATTAAATTTTAAAATACAAATCGTTTGTTATTACTATAAATCTATACAGGGTTACAAAATTCGTTACTCGTTAAAAAAATATACTTTGCCTGTCAAATATCATCTCTTGATAAACTGTTATACAATGTAGTTGCCTTTGAAAGGGTTGTAAATTTTGATTAATGGGGAAAAAAATTCTAAAATTATAGTGATAATAAAATATAACTATTAAGCGTTAAATGAAACAAATATCTGACTGGACTTCTTTGTGTCCTATAACCCAAACCTTAATGTTGATAAAGCCATTTTTATATTATTATACTTTCTTGTCAAATACTTAAATCCAATGAGAAATGTAGATGACGTAGTGTGCTATCAAACAAAAACAGATTCAGGTCAATATATTTCTTACGTGCAAAATTATGTGTTTTTTTAATATTAACTTTAATTTAAATATTAATCACACTTTAAAGAAATGCCAAGCTGTAAAAAAGTTTGCTGGTACGAGGTATTAAAATTTGAGAATAACTATCACCATCCCTGGTAAGTAGATGGTGCCTACCGCCAATAATAATAATATATAATTTTTAGAAATCAAACAAAAATTTACGAAATTCCAAGCTCTAAAAAAATTTGCAGGTGCGAGGTACCCAAATTAGAAAATACACAGTGCAAGCCGTGGCAAGCGAATGGTGCCCACCGCCAAATCTTAAACTAAGATACTTTTCTGCTATGCTCGTATCAAATTTTGGATCAGTCGGCCTAGTCCTGTAGAAATTGTTGAGTTATTTCCAAAATATTTTGTTAGTTAGTTAGTTAGTACTGTATGAAGGAAATTTATTGTAAAAACATTTTATTTCTTTGCTATTAAAGAAGTTACATAGTTTTGTGAGACACTGTACCTATTGTTTAATTATATTTTTCTGTTATTGCAGGAGTGCATTTTGCTAAAACCTTACTCGATTTGATGCCTGTGTATGTGTGTAACTATGATTTCCAATTATATGGACTTAACCACTAATGTCAGTGCAAATTCGTTGTCTGCATAAATGTCTGGTGTTATCACTATGTGATTGTCGCCTACAGAATAGGACGTGAATCTACTGAGGAAAATAAATAAACAGTCACAAATGACATAGTTGGACCTTTTAGTAATTGTGGTTGTCAAAATTTTAAATTGTCAGAAAATACATGACGTGAAATTTGTTTCTACGTATTGCATAAATATCTACATACGTATTTTTGGAATTTTTGAAATCTTGAAACAAAAGAAACCTAAAAAGTACGTAACAAATGTACTTGTTTTACTTATATTAAGAATAGAAATGTGTAGTGATTTTTTGAAGTTCTAACAGAAAATAAAATTTACTTCGTTTTTTTCGACTTTTTTGTTTGTAGCTACAACTTGAAATTTATACTGGCAGTCTAAATGCTTAATGCTTAAAGGTACCAACTAATTTATCCATATTGTTGAAAATAACTTAAAATTAAGAAAAAATTATTTTCACCAATTAAAGGCTTTAATTAGTTTTTATTCAATTAATTAATTTTTTAGTGATTTTTTTTAATTTTAAATAATTTAATTAAATAAATTTTAATTAATTCAATTAATTAATTAATATGTTATTATTTTAATCTTTTTTAATTAATTATATAACTGAATCAATTAAAGAACTAATAAAATGTGTATCATAATTATAAATTGGTTCGTTTTGCAGAAATATCCCTAGAGGGACGGCAATTACCCCATGAACTGTCACGTGCTGGGGCCATAATTTATATAAAAACAACCTGTCACTTTGGAATGGTAAAGGTTGTAGTCAATTAATGCTATTGTAATGTCCATTTATAGATCTGTAATGGTAGTTTTTTTCAAGGTAAGTTGTCTTTTTTTAGTACCTAAGGTCAGTTAAATGGTGCATCTTCTATTCACTCGTCACAATTCAAAAGTTTTAATTGGAATATTGCTAACGGAGATGCAGTTTGTTTCTTTACGATGTTTCTGAAAGCAAAATTTAAATTCATATCACATAATTTGCCCTTGATTTTATAAATGTTAAAGAAAATTTTGTATTTGTAGTTTAATAAAAATATTTGGTTGAATTTGCATAATTGCTTAGTTTCTTTAATTCGTAAACCAGATAAATAAAATAGCGTGGTTTATAACTGACATAGAAATCAGTGCCATCAGCATAAAAATTAAGTACGAAAGAGACTGCAGCAGGCTGCTATTGCGTTTAGCCACTTTTTACTCTGTGCAAAAAAATTGGTCCTAGAACATAAATATATGGAACATTGTGATCTCAACTCGTTAAATTCCAATCCGCTTTCAGTTTTCTCGTAGCACGTACAGATCTTTTTAAGGGTATGATTAATATTTTACCGTAAACAAGGCTATCACACTAAATCATTTCAATATAAGTTTTTAACGGCTTGTTTGATATAAATAATTGAATCCAAAATCAATAAATCATGAAAATTGATGCACAAGTGTTTTCATTCAAAATTAATTGCAGCTACCTACTTTGACAAACAGTATGTAACTCATTAAGATTATTGTTATAATAAAATTATTTATTTTATTTAAATAAGAATATCTCAAAAACTAGGCGTGATAGAATATTTGGATTCAGTCCATTAAAACGACATAAAGTTCTTTTTCCCGAATTTGTTTTTTTACGACCATTTTTATCACAATAACTTCATATCTAGTACTTTAATATTTTAAGTTTATTTAAATTTGAAATTCTCGAAAACTATTAACAGATTAGGATTCCGCACATAAAAGTCAATCAAAAAAGTCATTCAAAATCACATAAAATCACATAACAGAGTTCTTGCACCCGACATTGTTATCCTAATAAATACGTATTTAATGTTCCAATGTCAGTATTTCAGTTAAATAACAATATCTCGAAAACTAAACGTGATAGAACAAATCTGTGAACAAATTCGGATTCAGGACACACAATTCTCTTAAATTCTCTTTAAAAAAAAATATCCTATATTTGAACCAATATACTAAGGTACCTCATAAAAAAATTTTATTAAAATCCAACCAAGAGTTTTTACTTGATGCGAATGCAGACAGACGGAGAAAATGACAACAGACAGACAATAATTCTAAAAATTGCTGTTTTGTATTCCATTCCGAAAAATTTTAAAAAAATATTTCATGTACGGAAATAGTTTTGTTGCAGGTTTGTTATACATATGTATATACACAGTGGTGTTCCATAAAATAGAGCCACCTTTTACTACATATTTCAGAAAAGAAAAAAACATGCTAAATCTTCATAAAAAATTTTGAAGGTTTTATTTTTGTGAGAACGACCAACTGTCAAACTGAATTACTATAGGCCTGTTTAGATAAAAAATTTAAAATACAATATATACGTAAAAACATTAGAAATTCACTATTTTAGGTGTGAAAAAATAGAGCCATCCACTTTTATTATCTAAAAAACACAAAATTCCAAAAGATGAATAAAATAATAGACTTTAATAACCTTTATTACTTCAGTACTTAGTGGAATATAATTCATTTTTGATAATGGCATAGGGTCATCAAGTTTTTGGCATATCTCAATCGGAATATTACTCCATGCTCGTTTTACTAATGCCCACAAGTGATCTTTATTTTTTGCATGTTTTCCCTTAACAGCTAATTTAACTATTCGCCACAAGTTCTCAATGTGTTTAACACTGCAAACTGAGCAGGTCAACTTAAAACATCAACCCCATTTTTTTTAAAACAAATCTTTTGCCCACTTCGATGTGTGTTTCTGGTCTTGGAAGCGACATTATAACCTCTTGCTTAGGCGTTTGGAGACTATCCAAACTCCGTCTGTAGAGAGTGCAACAGCACACTTGATCGACCGTGCACCACATCTACATAAATCGATCTTAAACCACAACCACCACGTGTACCCCCGAAGGGGACCTCACCAATAACCGGTCACAGAGAGTATGGGCTCTCTGTGGGGCCACCGATTCCCGTGGTACCATTCCTTTGGGCACTGGTCGGGCCTCGAAGAGGACCCGTGTAATAAAACAACAGACCTTTTCTTCCAGATTTAGGCTCTAGGAACCTTAGCGTCTGGTGCCCCTATTTTCCCCGAGTGAACCGCGTCAAAGCATTTGCTTTGACGGGGGTACTGTTAAGTAGATTAAAATATCATCCATTCTTTCTTCGACCCATATGATAGGCCCTGTTCCATAATTTGTAAAACATCTCCACACCATAATATTACCGCCACCGAAAATTACAAAACAGTTTCCGTAAACGAGATCGTAACAGTATTTGAGAATTTCGTCTACTGTTATCAGTCCTAACATTTGTTATATGCCTAGAAAATTTTTGACCTTCATTCAACTTTGTCTATAACCAGGTAATCCCTGCTACGTTTAAGGATTATAAAGTACAAACATTGAAAACCATTACTCAGTGCAATTCTGCTTTCTCTTAGTTCCGCAATGGTCTTCTCTTTAATATGATACTAGTTATAGCTATCGTCATGTAAATCGATGGTCTTGCACCTACTTGGGAAGTTTCATCTACTCCTTTTAATTAGTCTTTTGTTCCAATGAATTTACCACAGAAATTAACCACTTCTTCTCATGATCTAAATCGTTCTTCTCTTTCAGTTTCCACCGGTCCTTAAAACAGAGGAAGGAAATTTTATCAGCGCTGAGCTCCACATTGGGAAGGTATGTCTGTCTGTATTAAAACTGGAAGTTAAATGGTATCCAAAGACCAGATACCAGCAAACTTTGGTCATAAATCCTGTGAGGTGTGATTAGAGTAAATATTAGAGCAAATATTAAAACTCAACATAAGTTCTTTTTGCTTTTTTAACAAAGTATTATTTACTAATATTTTCCCTTAACTTATCATAAGTTTATTAAAAGCTCTAGTTATATCTAGTATTTCCATTTAATAGACGGTTTCATTAGTTTGCTGCATTGTTTTCAAATGAGTGTTTTTATTTTTGCTAATTAAACACATATTTTAAAAGTATTAAGTGTAATTTTCACACAACGTGACTTTGACAGTTTTGTTATCTTTATGGTTAGAAAAGTTAATCTAGTTTTAAATTTTGTTTTTACCAGTATTTGTTTTTGGTTGTGTGCTTTAAAGTACAGAGCAAATAACACTAAATGCACCTTGATAAACAAACAAATTTGGTTAAACATAAAAAAGCCACATCAATTTCAAGTTTTAGCATTTTCCGCATGCTTGGTGAGAAAACAGTTGCTAAAAAAAAACAGAAAAGAAAGTATAGATATAAAAATCAAAACATAAACATAAACACATGTTGCTAATAAATTCTTGATATTTTAATTTATACTAAAAGTATAAAGTTTGATATTTAACTTTATATCTATTTCCAAAACTATTTAATTATATTCAAATGAACAATTTGATGTTGAGTTCGCATCCCCAATTCTTCATAGACATTTTAAAGAAAGACGATTGATCATTACTGTTTTTTTGCAAATTATTTATTGTATCTTCAAATATGTTTGAATTAATCATAAGTGTTCATATCTTAGCTTTGCAAAATTATACTTAATTATGTCCAGCCAATGCTGGGCAAAAAATGTATTTTCATGGTTTCTCATTTTATCATTTCTAAATAATCCCTGTCGTTCGATTGATAAGGCAATAATCCTGCCTCTTATTCGATTGTTTTTCATATTACATATTTCGAATTTGAATTGACAATAAGTACTCATATTTTAAGTCGAAAAGATACAAATTAAAAAAAAATAATTAATTTAGTCCAGCCAGTTCTATACAATAAATTTTATGTTTCAAGGTTTCAGGTCATCCCTGTGACCTTGAAACAAAAATGAAATAATGCTCCTCCTTTTTAGTTGAATGTATTCGTGATCCATTAGGATGTTTTATACCTGGATACACTTCGAGCTTCTTTAAATACAGTACTGAATGTGTTATCTATTTCTGCTTTAAATGATGGCACGTTTGGTCCTTTGCGTATCTTCGAGAAAAAACTGGTTGAGGTAACAATTATCTAAGAGCAAAATGTTATGCTTAAACAATATGGTTACAGGCAAATTATAAACATAATAATAATATTGTTATGTTAGAACCATGTTATTGTCTAACTTAAAAATAACATTGTAAAATATTAGATTTTATTATGAAATAATTTATATAAATATAGTGAGGTATGTTTAAAGGAATATAGTAATTCAGAAACTTTGTTTTATATTGCTAATACTTGAAAATAAATATTCAAATTCATTTAAGAAAATATTCTTTATGTTTTTTTAATGATTAGTAAGGTTATGAACTAGATGTTAAATAATTAAATCTTCATTTGAATAATTAAAATTTTTTTTCTTATAAATGCATAATATTAGACCTTCCTCCAGCTTTTGGACAATTAAACGATCTTTAAGGGGTAAACAAGGGAGAAAAATTCCTCATCTTGCAGAAGGCTACATGAAAATTAACATTGATGAAAAAAAGGCAGACTTATTATCGAACATATTTTCCGCATCTAACAGCCTTACGGTAACTTATAAACATTCTATTGATAAAACCGTCAACTCCAAGGTCAATAAATTTAAAGCAATAGATAAATATTCTGAAAATTTAACCTTGATATCGAAATAAATTGCTTAATTTCTACTCTTAAATCGTCAAAATCTCCTGGACTAGATGATGTATCCAACATTTTAATAAAAAATTTACCTCCTGAGGCAGTGAAATTATTATTTCTAATTTACAACAGCTGCTTAAAACTCAACTATTTTCTAAAACACTTTAAAAAAGCAAAAATCATGGCTATTTCCAAACCAAATAAACCCAAGGAGTAATCCTCATAGTTATAGGTCGATAAGCTTATTGAGTAACCTTTGATAATTATATGAGAAAGTTATTCAAAATCGTTTTTACAGTGTTATTGAAAACAGATCAACAAATACTTTTATAAGTGGAAAATAAAAAAAATCCTATTAAAACGCAAGCCATTATATTTCCCTATAATAAATCGCCTAAACGCTTACCAAATCGACAGTTAAACTTCCAAAATGTGAGTGTCACGATTAAAAATGAGGTCAAATATCTTGGAGTTTGCATGGACAAAAAACTTACTTTTGCAAAACACATAGACGAAATCTCTAAAAAAAATCACGAAACACTATAAGAGCTTGTTGGCCAGTTCTTAACAAACGTTCAACACTTAACTTTACAAACAAAAATTTGTTATTCAAGAGTATGATTAGTTAGACCAACGTTGACCTATGCAAGTTCCATTTGGTATAATGCGGCAAAAACTCATATAAAAATTACAAATAATACAAAATAAATGTTATAAAAATTATAAACAATAAAAATTGGAGATATCCCACTGAACTTCTTCATAATGAAACTGGATATGAGCTAATTGTCGTCTTCATGAAAAAACTCAACAATAAATACTATGAATCAATTTAAAGTACTTCTTATCAACTGATACGGGAATGAATACAATCGGCATAACAGCAGCTCTAAAAATAAAATTTATTAGTCTATGAAACAACAAACGAAAAACTCTTAGTTAAGTAGCCGGTAGGTGAGCTTATCATAAATATTGATACAAAAAAAATTTACAAAATATTCAATAATTAGTAATTGCAATAATTGGAAGTTAAATTAAATCATTAAACAGGATATGTACAATTTTGCCTTTTCGCGATATTTGTAGTAAAATAAATGACAGTTATTTTGTTTGGGTGAAGGTTTATGGCGTATTATCTAGATACGTAACATGAATAAAATCTGAGAGAGATAGTGAAGGCCATAAAATTGAACTGATATAATGGTACTCTTTAATGAGAATAACTGCGTTAGTGACAGGCTATAGAAACATTAAGTATCATACTGCTAATATGAAAATCAAATGAGATAATATATGTAGACTATGCCTGCAAGAGGCTGAGACGGTAGCCCATATTAAGTGTAAAGGTTCAGCACTTAGATTAGGAGCACTCGCTATCATATAATATGGGGTATCTCAGCCTTAGGCAAGTGCAAGAAGCAACACTTCAATGAGGAAATGAGAAAATAGCCAGAAAGGACAAGACTCTGTAAAAGATAGGTAGTCGTGAATTACCAAACAAGTAGCGTAAATTATTGGGGAAATAAGAAAGTTGGAAAGGAGCCCAAAAGATTAATTTTCTGCTTCTATGTCCCGCTTTAAATAAATGTATATAACCTATCGAATACCCACGTGGGTTCCAATTGTCACTGCAGGAATGGCAAATGCTTTGACGCGGTTCACTCGGGGAAAATAGGGGCACCAGACGCTAGGGTTCCTAGAACCTAAATCTGGAAGAAGAGGTCTGTGTGTTAAAACATACGGGTTCTCTTCGAGGCCCGACCAGTGCCCAAAGGACTGGTACCACGGGAATCGGTGGCCCACAGAGAGCCTATTCTCTCTGTGACCGGTTATTGGGTAGGTCCCCTTTTGGGGTACACATGGTGGTTGTGGTTTAAGATCGATTTATGTAGGTATGGTGCACGGTCGATCAAGTGTGCTGTTGCACTCTCAACAGACGGAGTCTAAAGCCCTAAGCAAGAGGCTATAATATGGATCTAGGCTTGTCTTGGATAAGGCTTGTCATATTATATAAATTGCTACTCATTGTGACTGTATTACACACAAATTGCGATTGGTGGCAGTCTAAAGTGTTGTTATAACTACTACACAATGGGGGCGCTTACATTTCACTCGGTGGTAAAACCACCGTGAGATTAGGCCAACTAAGTAGGTACTCACGTTAATCTTGTTCCACAATAACCTATGGAAAAAAATAGCACCTAAAATAAATTAGTATCCTTAAAAGAAGGTAATTTGATTTATTAATTGACTAGCTCTGCTCGTCACGTCGCACAGAGGGGTCTTTTGCCAATCTAGTCGGACATTAAGCTAAAAATTAAATTTCAGAAATGTAAAAATTTATGTACGCAGATCAATAGACTGTAACATCCTTGAAAATGAATTTTCAAGGCTTTTGCTTGAGATTTGTTGTTTTTGGACACTGTTTTTATTGCCTTTTTATGATATTGAGAGGTTTGCAATATATATTTTTTGTGACTAAACGAATAAAGAATTTGTATTGATTTTTTTCTCCAAAGGGCCAGTATCAATATTTTGTTCGAGTTTTCTTTGCAAGGAATCCACATCAAATTGTAAGACTCTTACTTTTATAGTGCTTCTGGTATGGTTTATGAATTGTCATTATATAGAGGTAATCATCTCTAGATAAAATTCTAAAATTTTTATAAAATTCAGCAAATATTGTATAGTTCTCTAAATAGTGTTTAGAATATCCCGAGGACAAAAAAAAAGCTGCTGTTAAGTTTGCAGTACCTTTAAGTAGGTAAAACTGCGTTCTTTCACTACTTCTTCTCTATTTTCTTTTGGAAATGGGATATTTTCGCAAAAAAAAAGTATCCTATATTTGAATCGCGATACTAAGGTTCCCCATTCACAAAATTTTATTAGAATTTGTCCCACACACAGATAAACAGCTAAAAATTCTAAAAATTCCAGTTTTGTATTCCACCATGATTCGAACTGCATCATCAAAAAAACTTCCAACAATTTTTCATGTAAAAAAGGTCCTGTTACAGTTTTATTGTTTACCTAAATCCCAAAAATTAAAAACAAATTTAACATTATTTTAAATACTTTTCAGCTTAAATTATTTTCCCTTTCAATTGATATTATTACATTTAGAATTAAAAAATCAAATAATGTTTATTTTCTGAGTAAAAAGTCTGAAACTTTGTAGTTATTACAGCAATTAATTTTAGAAGTCCTTACTAAAAAAAATATTTTTGGTTTATAAAACGCTTGCAGAACAAATTTATATCACAATTTTTATTTTATAAAACTTATATAAAATAAAAATATTTTTTATGAGTTTTGAGCTTAATAAATTAGTTAATGGTTCTAAAATAACCCAACTTATTTAACATAAATCAAGAAATTTTTTTGTTATTTTTTTTTTATACTCGTAAAAATAAATTAAGTTAAATCCACCTAAAAATTCGAAAGAAATAAACTTTTAGACAACTCTTCATAATTTGTCAAAGAATTGTGTTGGCAACACAAGTTATGTGCTTCAAATCATAAAAATGACAGATGGTATAAATTTATGATATAGAAAATTCACACAAAACGAAGAAAAAAGGCTATAAAAAGCAGGAACCCAAACTTTTCTAATAGTCATAATAAAAAATGGAAATAGTGGAAAAAAGCGATAAAAGATTATAAAACAAATTATGATATACTGGAGTAAAAAAAAGGTTTTTGATTGCATTATTAAAATATAATTTTTTGGGGAACTAAAGTTTCATGTAGCATTATGCAAAAAATTTAGCTTTGGGCTTTTTTAATTTTATAAGTAGCAGTAAGTAGTCTTCATAATTAATAAATCATGCAGTTATCTTAGAAATATTTTGACACAAATGTAAGCAGAATTTCTTGGAATTTAAACTTGTTGCTGCAATATAATATATACAATATATTTAAGGTTTTAACGAGGTAAAAATTTAAGTTGGTTTGAGGATATTATATTGAGTGCTTTTTATTTGCATTAAATAATTTTGTGTCCCAAATGGATTCGCACGCTGCACGAATATGGCCTGATGGTATTAGGCAATCGGTTGCTCTCAGAGAAATTCGCTGGTCTCAATAGAGTACAAATACACTTACCACGTAAAATTGTTCAACTTGTTTCCACCAATTAGCCGTGATTGACATACAAACAATAAAACTCTGATGAGTTTGATAGTTTATTGTTTTTTTTTTACTAATAAGAAAAATATTAAAAAAATTAAAAAAATTTTTTCCAATATTATGTGCAAATTTAATTATTATTTACTATATAAAGTCAGTATTATGTTTTGCTAATTTATGTATGAATGAAATCTATATGACAACTTTATTGATACACAAATAATCAAAACTGAAATCGTTGATAAAAATAATAAATAAAAAATGTTATTATAAAAAATATTCCCTTGTGACATTTCATAGTTTTTAACCATCCTGTTGAAGAAAAAAATAAATTCCGATTTGTTTTAAAAAAAGTTTTATATATAGTAATTATGACTTGTTTCTTTGAATACTGAAGTAGAAAAAATTTTACAAATCTGTTTCACAATTCATGATTATTGCAAGTGAAAGATTTAAAGAAATATAACGGAATCCTTTTAAGTAAAAATTTTAATTAAGGAATATTTCTTCATTAAATAACATCGCAATGCAATTTGTGCTCAATAACTATATACATAGCTAGCTGTACCCTCCACGTCGTGGGCGTCCTGACAATATTTTGCTAGAGTATTTCACACCAATTGTAAGACTTACTTTTATAGTGCTTCACTTATGTATTTACTTTAAATAAAGGTACCCATCCCTGGATAAAATTCTAAAAATTATTGTAAAGCACTATAAAAATTTTTAAAATATTTTAACATTGTAACTCCACAAAGTAAAAATGCAAGTCAAATACAAATTTTATTCAATATGGGCCTAATATTGCAAAATAGTTTTTAAAATATCCCACTTTTAAAAATAAAAAGGTGTACAACCGTGTTGAAGATCCCAGTTTTAAACCGAAAATTTCAGTACCTTTAAACCGGAAATTGAGTTTTTTCACTGCATTTTCTCCACTTTCTCTTAGGAATGAGATATTTTTGCTGAAAAAAGTACCCTATATTGGGATCAGGATACTTAGGTACCTCCTCACAAAATTTTGTTAAAATCCATCTACTAGTTTTTACGTGATACGAACGCAAAGAAAAGCAGACAGACAGACAGAAATTAGTTACTATTTTATTATATGTATAGATTACTTGCTTTTGAAAATTTAAAATACCTGCGTGTTCATTTTTATTAATTTCGTTTCCTTTGATATTTTCATTTTTGCTATATATTGTAATAGTAGACATTGTAAGAAATACTCTGTGTAAATTTAACAGCCTTAACGTTTCAAAACCGAGGTAACACGGAAAATTTCATAGCTTTTATTTTTGTTTTAGTTTTATTATTACGTTCACAAAAATAAAGCTATATACTTGAAAATCTAGTCACTTTCGGAACACCCTTTAACTTTTATTAATAATTATTATTAATTATTTTAATAATTAATAATTATTAATAATTAAAAATTAATAATTATTTTATTTATAGCGGCCATAGCAAAATAACTTCTCTGAAAAAAGTCTACCTATAATGGTTCAAAAAGAAGGCCATTCATATTAAAATCAAGTCACTATCCTTATTATTTTAATTTATTTTAAAGTTTTTTCAACAATATTTTCAATAAAAATAAAACGTAAAATTTAAGCTCTCGAACAATTCAAACTAAATTTTTAATAATACTATAAGCTTTATTTTATGAAAAGCCAATAAATATTTAAAAGTAAAATAAACACACTTACAGTTATCTTTGTATTGGCAATACCACACACATAAAGTCTTTAAGGATTTTGAATAAATAGAATCTAAGTATAAGCACTCTGATGTTTATGAAATTAATGTGTGAAAAAATTATGT